>CM051024.1:24225157-24290157 GCA_027627225.1 Congeria kusceri
CTCCTAAGAAAAATCATCCATATAACCTGGGCCCGTATTCACAAACCCATTCTTAGACTTAAGAATAAAAAATAGACTTAGTCTCAATAAAAATTCCTTGTGTTATCACACATATGCTGGTACAAATCCGCTTGTGTTATTAACAAATTGTTGTTAGTAGAGCATGCCATAATTACATTTTATGAATACCATGTAAGATTCAAACTAACTGCATTTTTACAACACAACAGTTCTAAGAATATTCTTAAGTCTTAAGTCTAAAAGTTGATATGTGAATACGGGCTCAGGAGTGAATTGATAAAAAATGCAAATTTATGAAGCTCCAGCGAGGCCCCTGATATGCTAATTAAGGACTGTCGTTCGATTTGGTGTCAAACAGATAAAATGATGAAGTGCATCCGTTCTGTCCTGCTTTGGGAAATCTTGTCTTAAATTCTATATACACCCAGACTGGGGTTGAAGCACGTGGGTCAAATATTGTATCCACGTGATGCAATTTACGGAACAATATTTGAGTGCATGTGATAAACCGTTTGGGACTTGGTACGACCGTAGGATCACCGTGCGATAGACGCGCTACCAGCCTACGATTCGGAAACAGATCTCAGGTCGGCTAAAATTGAAAACGCGCGTTGTGCTTATGGTGACGTCCATAAGAACACGGTTTTACAAAACGCATGTGTGTGTTTTGCGGCCTGAAAAATTTGCTGTTGATCTGTAGTGGCGACCGCAGTGGGTTATATTCGAGGCTTACACTGGCTGCACGTTCTCCATTAAAAATCGCTCGTACAGTATTGCATTTATATGTGTTTTGTGTTTTGTTATATAAAAACGATTAATTATATGATGTAATACGCATACAAATCTGCAGCAATATTAACTTAAATGCATATATTTTAATCATACTACTAACGCAATCATGTGGTTGAATGGAACATATTCAAATGACTGCACTTAAAGCGAGTATGATGCAACGTCCGCCTGATGTTTAATAGTCAAACCTATGAAACCAGCACTTGAAAACTGTATCAAGATATATTCAAAACGTAGTGACTCAGATTGTAAGTAGTGTTAACAATGTGGATTGTCGAGTGCCAGGTGCTGTCGAGGAAGTATTTTTACGAAAGATCGTTAACTACATGCATTGTGGACGATAACCGATAAAGTCGTTAAAAAGTTACAAAACACATTGCACTGCACTATACTTGATATCAATAATGAACACGATTGTAAACATATGTGGAGGTTTTTTTTTAGTTGGTATTCACTTACATACCAGAATATCCGAGGCCAATATAAACATAGAAATGTCTATCTATTATCCAGCCTAATAATGAACTGAACATCTTACAAAAAAATACACGAAAATGATTGAATAACAAATTCACCTAAATATCAAAACGACAACAATTTGAAACTATTGTTTATATATACAATTAACCTTTTAAAGGGCTAATATAATGTCATTTACATAACTCGTAAGGTTGTGTAATGATTCAATGTAAGGGTGTATTTGTGCATTGCATACTTGCATTACCATTTATTGCCGAAATATTGCACATGTATTTGTTTACAAAACAGTTATTTATCACGTGAAAATACTTTTGTAAAGAATAAAACCTGGTTCTTTAATTAAAGAACTGTATATTATTTATAGAAGTATAAATATGTCAATTATAAGCAGGAAATAAATAGCACATGTGCATGTGCATCCGATATCGTGTACAATAAAAGGTTGACGACTGAGACATGGTTTATCGTTATTGTCAAGACGTCTAGAAATAGAGTTCAATACATTTTAAATGTATACTTTTCATGGGATAATATTATTGTCAATCCACATCGCGACAAGAACAAATTAAACATGCAACGTTTATCGTATTTACATTTATTCCTGGTGACATTCTTGATTCAGGGTAAGTGTTTCTACAATCTTAAATCAACATTTAAGTGTGCATGTTTGATTTGTATATAAATTATTTTCAAAATAAGCAGATGCTCGTAACAAAATAATTTAAAATCATGTAAAAAACAACGTAGCAAATACGACGGAAACACTAAAATATACAAATAATAAACATGCGTGTGTCGACTTTTGCATTTCATCGTATATATTAGTGTTAAGTCAACTTAAACAATTTAACGAAACCAAAATATATATATACAACAATGCGTGTGTCGACTTTTGCATTTCATCGTATATATTAGTGTTAAGTCAACTTAAACAATTTAACGAAACCAAAATATATATATACAACAATACTATTTTGTGAAAATACCTATTCAATAATAAAGAAAATTTGATTTTCACTTTTTTTCCATTTTTAAATTTAAATACATTTATATGAATATTTTTCTTTCTGTAACTATATGACTGTTGTAACATCATATATTTAGAAACTTTAAAGCCAGAATGAAACTAAATGGGTCAGATTATTGCTTGAATAGCTGTTTTAAAAATATATTTATGAAATAAGGTATTTAATTAAAGCAAAGGAAGGTTTTATGACGGTTAAAACTTTTGGACTACATTCATAGTTATAATGTTCATTATGACTTACGGGTTTTAGGTCAAAAGTGAAAATATGTCAAAAGGCTATTAAAAGATATACCTGCAAGTACAAAATTGTACCTGTAGGTGCAATTTTGTACCTTCATGTCTGTGTTTAAACCTGTGCATTACAAAGAATACCTACAGGCACAGTTTATACCTACAAGCACAAATATATAACTGTTGTCACATTGTTATGCCTACATGTATATACACTCATTACACAAACACGCAATTATGTACTAGTCTAATTGAAACAAAAACACAAATTTTCTTTGTAAATGCTGTACTGATATATAAGTACGTGTATTGACTTTTGAGTATTTTAAATAAAATAAAAATAAAAAAATGCTTACACGATGACTGTGTGCTTTTCTTGTTTTGGGTCAGAAAAAAATATACCTACCTGTTTCATGAAGTATGGTGTGACCTTTAGTAATTAAAACTTTACACGTAATATTTATATGAAGTACACAAAAAAGTTGTGTAGGTATAATGAGACAGTTTAAAGTTACTTGTTTGTTTTCTTTTAATGAAATTCAATGGTTTTAATGACGCAATCCATTATGAAAATGTTGTACAGTATTGATTTAAACAATTAATATGTTTGTTTTTTTCATCCATTTCCTTACACAAATTTAATTCTACAAATGTTGCATTTGATTTGTTTTGTTTGTATACATTTGAAGTATTCTTACGATATCTCATTTTCAGCATCATACCCTATTAATATTTACGTCATGAAGTCGTCGCCAAATCATTTCACGCTGAAATGCTCCATAGTGGGAATTGTCAAAGAAATAGGGTTCCATCTCAAGAAGGCACAAGAGACAAATTATAATATGCCTGGAAAAATAGTATGTTTGGAAAACAGATGTATATTGCATGTGTTTCTTCCGAAGTTTAAAGAATGTTCGAGCGTGGATGATGGTATCATGGATTGTCCTGCCCTTTATCTTAACGACGGTGACCGATGGAAATGTTCCTTCCTCGACAATCAACCCATCACATACAGCAACGTCATCAGCATTTATATCATCGGTATCGTTTTCATTTATATGTTTTATTTATGCTGTGAATACATGACAGAAAGCTAAAATAAGTGAAACGTATGCAACTCGTCTCAGTTTTATTACCAATTAAATGCGGTATTCTTTTTAATAAGATTTTTGTTTTGTCGATTCCGCAATACAACCGATAATGTTCCCATAACTGTGCATATAATAAGATACACACATGTTAGTGTATTAACAACGCATATACTTGCATGAGGTCTAAATTATGATGACGGCTGTAACAAAACCATTGTCAGATGATAATATTGTTTTGTTAATGTTGCTGATATACAGTATACAATATTAAGACTATATAAAAAAAAATCAACAAACTGTAATGTTTGGTTAAGTAATACAAACACTTGTAGGATGGTTGTTAGAGACATGTCAAGGTATTTTAAGCTTTTTCAAGGTGGCCTGTAACATAAAACTAAGCGGTTGAGCATATGATGTAATCACGTTTTCTGATTGTTTCCAAAGCAACTAAGGATAAAAACATATAAACCCAGCAGCAGCAGTTCTATATTTGGTTTTATTTCTTTCAGACAATTATTATTATTACTCAACCGGAGAGATTCCCAACACAACGATACACGTGCCTGAGAATGAACTGGTTTCTTTCAACTGTTCATTTAACCTAGACAATAATGAAAATAACGATACCTTGTCCTTTTTAACGATTCCTAAACGACCACATTGGAACACAGTATACTCAAATTGCAACTCCAGCGGATGTCAATATGAAGTTGGTTTTCTGCGACAAGACGATGGTTCCAATGCGTATTGCATACGTGGTGTCCAGGTTCTTGCAATATGGAACATCACCGTATTGTGTGCGTATGTTTTGTTTTCTATTTACAGTACACTATAAGAATTACATTTTGACCTTGACTGCATTCTGTAAAGTCCCATCATGTACCACAGACATACAATATTGCTGTTGGTGATAAAGCATAAATGTATGCTATTTACAACCTTATGGAACCATATATGTATACATATGAATACTTTGCACAATGGTTGAAGATGATATCTTAAGAATATACTTTCCGCGATACGCTTGACAAGTGTTGTTCATACAAATATGATAAATCGCATCGGTTTCAAATTGTGTACAAGCCCATCACAAATAATTTCCAATACAGTTAACAAATAAGTGTACGAGAAAATCGGGGTGGGTGTAGAAATTTGATGCAGCTTATGATCAAAGTGTTTAACAACGACACTCCAACCAAAAACATTTAACATCAATTATTTCTTAATAATACCATCCCAAGGTCTAGTTAGAAGTGCCTATGGCTGTACATATTAATGAAGGGTTCAAGTCGTACACATTTCTGTTTAATATTAAAAACATAAATTCTCTCTTTTATTTATCTCTGTGTGTTAGAGGGATGTGACGTTTTAATTTCATTTTGGAATCGTTGTACGGGTAATTGTAATGTTCACCTTTATTTCTTTTCTTTTTTTTTATTATTATTGGCGATAATACGAAAAGCAAGAACGTATTTAACTAATCACAAAATTAGTCTTACGGCATGTGAAAATATTTGACCCAAAAGCTATCCAAGCTTGGGATCGAACATCTGCACTCGCAGAAGAAGGGTCTTTATTCCATAGACTACGAAAGCTGATAAAATCATGGAACAATTTAATCAACTTAACAATTCACATGGTCGAATAAATGTATATCAAAATGTTGACAAAATCTTCGGTCGATTGGTTCGGATAAACATAGCGCGTTCAGACACTGTGTAATGTATTAATTTAAGGCAGGTCAATTTGTACGTATACATCCTATTAACACAAATATACTTTACAGACTTTTAAAATAATAGACGTTAACGCATATTCTAATATACTTCAGATCCACCAAGAGTTATTGAAATGCGCGACTTGTACGTCACTGAAACTAAGAACGTGAATGTGATATGTGACGTCAAGCCTGGCAATCCACCGAAAACGGAAGTGACGTGGCTAAAGGACGGTTCTACGATCTCAAGTGGCCGATTATTTATTCAGCGCGTGACAAAACACGATCAAGGTGTTTATACCTGCAAAGCTGAAAACAATGCATCAATGGTAGCTAAAAAATATACTGGAATACATAAGGCCACATTTGCCTTACATGTTTCATGTAAGTATAACATTAGATTGTATGTGTTTTGTTCCTATTTCTTTTTTTCATAGTCCTTGTGGTTCATAGTTTCTGAATTCAAATTCAATGACAGTCAACAACCCTCTGGTATTTTTGTTTGCAAACGTCAATAACTACGGCATTCCGTTTTCATCATGCCTTTGAATCTCTGATTGACATTGTGTCAACAGATGACTGTAACAAATGTATGTATTGGGCTTTTTATGCATTGTCCTTATTGTGGAATTTCTTCAAGCAACCTTTTCCATCAAGACCATGGTAGCACATGTGTGACATTTCAAGTTTCAAGTTGTATTAAATGATTCTCCTAAAACATGTGGACCTCTTTTGTTAGTTCACAGCAAGATTCACTGAATTACATTCTGAGCATTGTTCGTGTGTAGATGGACACGTATTTTAGTTATTTTAGATAGATAACCCCTGCTAAAATAAAATATGGGTTTTACAATTTCAAAGTATAAGGTTAACAACTCGTGCTTTCTTCAAGACACCTTGCCTTTTTTGTTTCGTAAGCTCTTAAAACGGCTTCAGACCTAGTTACCAGCTTAATGCTCTGTAGAACAACAGAACAATATTTTGTAAACTGTCTAAACTTATTTTGCTTCATTTTTGAGTCGCCAAATAACATGACTGCAAGGGAGTATGTTTCCGTACAGGTCAAATTTGAAAACATATTGATATAAACTTATTCTAATTATAGTGTTGTGCAGAAAGATTCCCATTTGAACAATCTCCTTGAAATGTGTCACTTGTGGAACATGTCTTAATGTTTATTGAGTTTAAACGTCATGAGCACTATGCATCTTCGGATATAAACTTTCTTATTAATCAGTTATATATGAAGTCTATTTTCATGCACGCGATACAATGCACATATGGCCCTTTTTCTGTTATAACTATTAATATATTTTAATAGTTATAATACGTTCACATTTAACTCAATATTTGGTTAATTAACTTGTATTGCCATACTTTCGTTGTTTAGCCCTGATGTCGGTCGGCCAATCATATATTGAGCCATTCCCTGGTAAGACGAATGTAACAATGATGGAAAACGAAACTGTGGTTGTCCATTGTGTCGCTGTTATGAATCATATTGAAGACTTCGTTGAGTTGCCGATATTGAAACTGCTAAAGGACAATGTTGAAATCAACACGATCTCGGTGCACAAAACCATGAATGAATCATCCTTTCGACATGAATTACCAGCTGTATCGTGTAATGATAGCGGCAAATATACATGCGTTGCTTCGAGTTATGACATAACGGAAACGAAAGACATGTTCTTAAAAATTATGTGTAAGATATTGTGTATTTATATTTAGAATAACACACACCAGTCTTAATATATGGCAAACAATTCCAATTTTGTATCAGTGGGTTAAACATATATAAACAGGTAATATTCATCATGCAATATCAAGCCTTAAAGTAATTGCATGTCTTGTTGATCAGTATCATTAAATATTCACGGTATTCACGGCAATCGCATTAATGTTCGTTGACAGGTACTCAATTGAGAGCTTCATTTTAGGTCCAGATAGAAAAGCCAAATATGCCGAAGATGAACAAGAAACAAATCATGTTGCCAAATCAGCCAAGTACAGTAAAGTTTTTTTTACTTTCTATGCAAAAGGTATTCCTAAACCTTTGTAATGATGTAACATTTACAATCACACATGCGTTATATTGTTGGATCTGTCAAGTGGTTGAAGTAACATATACAAGTATGTAATATTTAAAGGCCCTTTATCGTACTCAGAAGTAATAACGTCCTTGCGGTTTTTATATATTGTAGTTCTATTATATTTACATCCTTACACACCTTACAACTGTTTACTACATTATTATCTCTTCTGTAAGAGTAGTGAAATATATTTATAACGGTTTAAGTGTAATTTTATAGAAATGCTTTAAAACAACACAACATGTAATAACATGTTGTTGATTTTTTGTTGGACAGTGAAGCATGATTTAAACCTAATCCAAAATGTAAACAAACTCGACCAGTTAACTTGGCTGACACTACTTTGTTCGAAATTAAGAAAACGAAACCATGATAAGTATTTTTTTCTTCAATTGTTCACTTTGTATAAAGAAATGTTCCACATGTTGATTTGGAGGCTTTAACCTTTGTTCATATTCTAATGAATAGCCAAAGGTTCCTCTACGACAGTATGGGTACCAATAGTGTGTTCAATCGCAAGTCTTTTCGTTGGTATGATCCTGCATCGTATAAAGAAGAAAAT
Source organism: Congeria kusceri (assembly GCA_027627225.1). NCBI lineage: Eukaryota > Metazoa > Mollusca > Bivalvia > Myida > Dreissenidae > Congeria > Congeria kusceri. The sequence goes on from CM051024.1 coordinate 24,233,172, forward strand.
ACGATTAAGAAGGCAGCATGCAGGTTTGATAATGATTGTTGCTAATAGCGTTGAACATAATTATTTTAATAAAATAATTAAGTGTAATTGCGAGGCTGAAAAGATAAAAGTTTTCCTTATTTGAAAAACGTTATAACGTGTGCAGTTAATGATTGGTTAGTATAATGTTCAGTGTTTAAAGGTGTTCGTTGGGAAAACGATGGAATAAATAAGTTGCAAAAAAATTAATTTGCGAAAATGATAATTGTGGCATTCAACACTGAACATTTTAATTGTATTCCTAAAGTAGGCTTAACCTGCCTTGCAACAGACATAATTGAGAGAATGCACATTCACTACCATGGAATTCTAGTACTGAAAACATATTTCTTTTTATACTGTTTTTTCTACTGGTAACTTTCAACATTCATGTATATTATTCAGATACCTTGTTGAGAAGATATTCCGTTGCTGAGGATACCCCACCAATGCAGCATATATCACATGGATATGTGTTTGTTACTGCTGGAGATTCCTACGATTGTATTTCCTTTCACGACAGTGTTCCAGAGGACGTGGTTGTGGTGAGCAGGGACGGAACACTTTCAAGTAAAGAATTTAGACATGAATACTTATAATATTATAACAATAGTGATTTCTTTTGACTAAAGTCCTATGCAGTTGCATGTAATAATGTCATATCTGAAATACCTGAATTTTGTACCGTCATTGAGTAGATGTTACGATGCCATTTAAATGAATCAGTCGCTTAATTGTATAAATATTGTATAATTACTAAGTTTCTGATTTAAGATTTAAATAGCAATTGACATAATGGTTTTAAATGTTGAAACATCTTTCATGCGTGTGAATACTTTGAACTAAGTATTTAAATGATCGCTTGGTTTGTTTCTTAGGTACACGGTCCTTGACGACAGTATGTCCAGCATCCAATTATCTAACAGGTATGTACTTATTAGTAAATATCAATTTGATGGACTATTTTTTTAAGGTTGTATTATTGCGCGTGTAGTTAAATCTTGGTATGTATCGTGAATAATTCTTGGCCAAGTGTAAGGTTCGGCTGATCATAATCCATTTTAAACCCTTAGTGCTCGTTTGATCCATCCGAGTATATTATTACTCGTGTTTTGTTTTTGTTATGTGATTTTTTATTGTCCTGTGTTGTATTAACAATTGATTACTTGCCTTAAAAAAAAGGACCATGGGCTGTTTCACTTTGTGTATATGATGTTTTTGGATTGTCAGCCGTGCATTTTACTTATCACTGGATTATTATTATTATTTGTATGTTATTGTATATATGTATTATCGCAAGAAATGCTCTAACCATATTTTCAGTGATTTATGAACCTGTTCGGGAACGTTCTCATACAATTTGAGAGGTAAGTTGTTCAGGATCCATTTAAAACCACACATATTGAAAGTACCTTATTATATGGTATATTATATAAATACCCCATCGAATATGTATTTTCACTTTTTTTAATTAGGACATATTGGCAACTGTGAATAGTTCGTTTTATTCATCCGAACATACAGGGTATACAATCAGCTGTCAATTACACCTGTTTTATTTACATTTGTGTTTATTTGTTTCTGTATTAGGTGTACACCATCATCATTATTTTCTTCGACTCCCCAAGTGCATCCTCTGGTGGCAAAAATCACACATTTAGTCGAATTATTCAATGTTATATTGTGATATGTTTTGTTCTTGCTGTAATATATGGTCGCTATTTAGCTGTCTTGGTTCTTTATGCCCAGTCTAGCTCGTTAGACGTTGATGCCATTCAATATGTATTTCTAATCATGAACAATTTGTACTATTTATGTTTCTATTATGAAACAGTTTGCCACAAGACAGCTCCTAGTTGTACAGTTTCTTTGGCGTTTATACAAGACAACACTTGTGCCAGCTGTTACACGTTCACTAATACGGTATAGTTATCCCAAGCAAAACTCAGAAATAGTTATTTTGTTTCGGTTAATGTTATCGACTGGAAACTTGCTTTATATATTCTGCATTGTGCATCCACATTGTTTATACACAAAAGCGAAATTTGACGTGATGAATTCCTTCGTTTTAAGATAAACTGACAAACCAAACTGGAGTTGCATCAATTCTTTTTTACAACTTCACTATTTTAACAGTGATCTCGAAAGCATCATATTCATCATCATATTCATTATAAAATGTATCGATTAAGAATTTTATTTTGGACTTCTTCTTTGAAATGAAAATTGTTTTGGAAAAAGTAATCGTTTCGTTTAAAACTTTCACTTCACTACATTAATAGCAACTGAAATTATATTGAATAATCGTATTTGAGATGATCAGCAATTATTTATTTATATCTGAATAATCCATTATTTTACTATTTTAAATTTCCTGTTTTGTTATACGGCAGCGAACTTTGTGGCTTTAAGGAAATGCAAAGTATTGAAACTGTCCACAGATACGCTTGCAAAAGATACTTCTGTGTGGGCGAAAAAAACTCAAATATCACTCCCATTGGAGATTGCGGTCGCTACCCAATTTACATAACTTCATATGTCCGATGCATTAAATACTGGCTGAAAATAATAAAATTGTCCGATACCAGATATGTTTATAAAATGTTACAATTTTTTATTAAACACAAATTTAAGTCTCCATTTCAATTGGGCCCATGAAATAAAACATTTGTCGAACAAACATGGATTCCAATACATTTGTCGAATCAATGTGTTTCAAATCCACATAGATTTACATATGAATTCAAAAAAATAGCCAAGTCCTAATACCTACAGAACTGGTGGAGTATAGTCAATACATCCCCCAAATTAGAAATATACAAACAAATAAAGTTATGCACAATTACGTACCGGAACCCTTGTATTGGAAATTTAAACAGGCAGATACCATGGCAAAACTATAAAGCAACGGTCTTGTCCAATTTGCAACACTGGTGAAATTGAAAATGAATTACATTTCTTACTAAAGTACACTGTCTTACACCACCTAAGAAAAGAATCTATCCATAGCAAATATTTCATAAGCCCAAATATTCATACATTGTTTAAACTTTTATCAAGTAAAAACGAACAAATTATAAAACAAACTGCCTCATATATCGTGCATACATTTGAAACAAGAAATTTAATTCTTGAATTATGATATCACCTAATGTGATTATTATGTTTTATTGCCAAGATATCGTTTTACATTGTTATCCATGTGTATCCATGCTTGTCTCTATACGCATCTATATTAATAAAGTGTGTATACTCGTATAAGTAAAAACAAACAAATAATTAAAGGTGAACGGCCAAGTTTCGACATACTTTCGATATTGTGTAGATAAAAGTCAGTAGATTACAATGTTGTTTGTGTAAAGTTTGAAAATTATTAGTTTGATGCTTAAAAACGATGATATTGTTAATCGGCAATTTCCGTACTCCGCTGGGTAATTTCCGCCGCCATTTTCCTGATAACGTAGTTCATTCACAACGCTCCATTAATAAGATAGGTCGCCATTATTACTTACGAAATTTCTATATAAAAATGGCATTGGAGCAATTCTTGTTAAGACCATATTTTGTTTTTAGGTATTGTAAGTAGTTGTGCTTGCGTTCTGGTTACTTTTAATATATCACAACAGCTATTAAAATAATTGTATCTTATAAACAACGTCTTGCGGGCCGATTAAATGACAATTAGCACATGCATAATTTATTAGTAGATTATACCAATTTGTATTACTTACCTTTTCGTTGATCGTCAATCTAGCTTATCCATAATAATCTTGATTCTTTTATGTTTTCATACAAGTGTAATAATAAAGAAGTACAATTTAAAATAGAAAACTCCCATCACTTTTCAGACATCGTATGTTTGGCAGTTAATCCTCTTAGTTGTTTATGTTAATTATATTAATTTTTATGATTGTTTGGAATCTGTCTTCATAGATATTTAAAATCGATTTTCGCTTTCAACTATATTCAAGATGTTATCTTCGTATCTTGATATTGTTGAAAATAAAAAGCATAGGGATATACTCGCTAAATTGCGTTTGTCATCGCACAAATTATTTATTGAGACAGGAAGACATCAGAACATAGACAGAGATCAACGTAAATGTGTGTTATGCAATCTTAATGACATCGAGGATGAATACCACTTTGTATTAAAATGTCCATACTACTCAGAGTGCAGAAAAAAACTTATTCCAAAATATTATAGGTCCCGTCCAAATATGTTCAAGTTTATCGAGCTCAAAATACTACAAACAAAATAGTCCTTAGAAAACTAGCCATTTTTTGTTTAAAATGCTTTAAAATAGGAGAACAGTCGTATATATTTAGGATATATTGATTACTCTTTACACAAATTAAAACAAATATATGATATATTATTATATTGTAATTGTTCAAATATGTCTATGATGTTGTCATTTTGATAATGCAAATGCTAACCTCCATCCATGTGGCACTCTCACGCCAAGCATGTATACTTCATGTTTTTGCACTTGTTATTGAACTGATGTATATGTTTGTATTACATACGCATGTATTTTATATGCTCATGTTAATGACGATGAGCTGTTCTATGCTTAAGTCGAAATAAACTATTCTGATTCTGATTCTGATGTTAGTTTTCAGAGTCGATGTGTCATCATGTCTTGAATGAATGGCAGTTTGTACACGACCCCTATTATGTCATGTGACAAACAGGATGTTGTTTTGATATAGCCATAAATCAGTAAGTCCAGTATAATTGAATGATTCGTAAACCTATCAGCCAATCAGCAGTCAGAATTTGCCATGCCCAAAACTTGGCAAACATTCATATTATTTTTGACAGGTTGTTGTGTAGGAATACACAGGATATTGTAATCGTTGTTTGTCGGGGCCATACAGTTTATGATCTCGGTCATGGTGACAGCAGAAAGCCCAGACTACTAAGGATGTAATTGCATTGATCTCAAATATAAAATATTTTTATCCTTTGTCTAGTAGTTAAGATTAAAAAATACTGATAAGTTGATAACACAAAGTGGCACTAAGTAAACGATCCCTACAGCAGATGTCTAAAACGATGAAAGTAAGGACTATGTGTAGTCTATTTTGATCATTTTTTGCCATGTACTTACATAAGAATATGATTTTTTTAACCAACATTTATCTGACACCTCCTACTTAATATAAATGGTGTATAAGGTTATTGTAACTTAGTGACATAACGCGAGTTGTGAAGCTATTTTTACAGTTGATATATAAAACAATGAAAGCGTTGGAGAGAATATGCGTCACTTCTTGTTTGAAACAAAATGGCGCATGGATAGAAATATGCGCAAAATCCTGTTGTCTGTTATGCTATATCGGGTTATGCAAACGTTATTTATGAAAACTGATACGAGAAGTTCATTTGTTATGGCTAAAACTATGTTACTAAATAATAAGTAACATTTGTTAGAAGCTTGGCCTTTCACCTTTAAAAAAATTGCCTTGAATTACTTTGTAATACAAGTATTCGTCATAAGAAACTTAACCCTTGTATTATGTTATTATCTTGTGTGATGTTCTTATTCTATTACCACGATATTGTTTAAGATTGTCAACAGTGTGTAACCATGATTGTCTTTATAGTGGGATCAATTCTTCACAAAATACTTCAGAAAATGGACAAGCACCATATTTGGCACAGTTGCACATAAAGGCAAAACAAAAAAAAATGAGCATGAGAACCAACCCCAAAAATCTAAGATGGCCGACAAATCCAAGATGGCCGCCATATACATAGATTTTAGCAATAAGAAATGTTAAGGAAAATATCTTTATAAAGCACGTGAAAATGATGAAAATATTATGTAACATGTTTAATCTTAATAATGTTAACCTATTTATATTAATATTCATATAAAACATCATTCATTTTTTAACTTCTGCTGATCTTTTAGGTCATTTTGTGGGTAAATTTATCATTAAAGCTGTAAAAAGTCAAAGTTATTCTTATTATAATCGTCATATCCATAAATAAAACATGAACTAGTAAACAAACACTATTTAAAACATATTTAGGTATTTAATTTGGTATAGGGGATAGACAAATTACCATCAGAAGCATAAATCATTAAAACACTCATTATAAGTTGTCTCCCTTTGTTATAGTTTTGCCATGTATATCAGTTGCAGAAGACAGACAACAGCTTGTATATGTGAATAAAACCACAACAATCATGGCGAGGAATATGTCAATGTGCATTTAACTCCTTTATAATTATATTAAATGAAAATATATACAAATTAATATCAAAATCATTTCAGTAAAGCAGTTACTTTATGTGTTAGCTGTGTCATTTTTTTCATGTAAATATGTTAAGCTTAAACCTCGCGCACACTTTATGAATGAAAATACGATATGTCAAAAAATCTTGAGTTTTTTTTAAATATCTATAAATAACATACACGTAATCACACTTCTAATACAACACGTATAATTCTAACTTCTCAGAAGTTATTAAAGGGACTGTGTCATCTAAAAGGGCCTCAAGGGGGGGGGCGGTAATTTCTTTAAAAAATCTGAAATTTAGATATTAATACCGGTATATAATAACGGTTAAAACTGGATATATATAATGGGAAATGAGCGTACGCATTCTGAGATAAAAATCAATTTATAAATTGCGTTGTGTATGTTTGGCCATTTTCCTGTTTATATTTTGAAGTAAGAATTGTGAGCAATTTGTAAAACAACAGTTTACAAACAACTCCTTACCAAGCATGATAGCGCAGTTGGTTAAAGCGCTGACGACTGTAATTTCTTCTTATGGCTCCTAAGTCGTGAGTTCGATACCCGCTTGGGGGTTTTTTCAGGCGTTTTTGCTAATTTGTATTTATCAAATATCGATTTGTGTATTATATTATTTTTATTTATTTAATGCACATGTCTTAGTAAAGCGCATGTCTATCAAATACTATCATTCATAGTGCAATAGGACGCCAATTTTTCGTTGACATAGTCCTTTTAATTTGTGTTTCAATAATATGTTGTTTAAAATCATTATTAACGCTTGTGCACAGAAATCATTCATCCATGACGCTCAGTCACATCTGGGACAGGTGCACATGTTATTGATTATTTTAATTTATTTTCATCGTGCATTTAATCGATCAGAATAAAAATTATAGGAGATCTTTACAAATTTATTTCTATTCCAACTTGTGACGCAATCCCGTGATAAATAATTGAGAAATTGTAAAAAATAAAAGTGGTGCGTTAAAAGTGTGATTGAGTGTATATGCATACGTTGGAGACCTTGACCTGTCTTGGGCCGCTTACCACTCTAAGCAGTTGGCAGGAATCTACACTGAACAACCAGTTGACATTTCTACATTGCCTCCATTGTTTAAAGAACAAACTGAATCTGATGCCATGAATAAGTATTCAATGACTATTGAAAACAAAACATAACACATTAGCTTAAAGTTATATGGCCAAACTCTATTCATTGCATGTGATACGTCTAGCTTTGCAATTGCTTAACATATATATACATGTGTAATAAATATGGCTTGACCACTTGTGTGAAAATTGCTTTGTACTGATGTTAGGTGGATTACATGTACATGTAGAAATGTAGCTCTCAAGACTCTTGGTGATTGTCTTGAGAACAGTGGTTGGACAAGTGCTCTTGAGCAGGCCAATGTGTAGTCTCCTAGTACAGCTGACCACCTTTCTTAGAGCCTCACATGTGGGTAAGACAACAAGTGACAGCAGCATTGTTGTACTTAATAATGGAGAAGGCATTTTGTGCATCAGAAGACGGTCATGGAAATACTCTTGATGTGTTGCGAACGCACGATGAAAACATGTACTAGTATCTAATGTTTCTTTTCTGGTCAGTCACTCTGAGATTTTAAGTCACTGTTGTAGTAACTGTTTGTGTTTATTCATGAAATGACTACATTTCACATAAGCAACTGTTAAATGAGAAACATAAATTATCTACCAAAAACAAGACTGTTCTCTTTTTTCCAGGTTCTATGTTTCTTGCCAAGTCCGAAGCGGCAACCTTCATAATTTCTTTGGCCTTGAAAACACGGCGTTTCCACCTTTTCTATAACAAATTGGTAATTTATGTATGGGAACAATGTCTGACCTTGTATCCTGTCTTGAAGAACATTTTTTAGTCAAACTGGACGCCCCAGAGATTGATGCACCAACAGTAGATGGTGCTGTTGTTGTCAGCCTACTGTTTGTCCGACATTTCAAGATTATGCAGACACCATTTTTGCACCATATCTTGGTCGTCAAATGTATTCAGTCAAGTGGCTTGGTGTCATTTGGGATGTGTACAAGCAGGACAGCCTCAAATATGCAACAATGGGAAAGGGTGTTGTTCTATTTCTAAGCTTAGAAGGTTGTGCTCATGGACCCCAAATATGGTGTTGTTTTTTCTACTAAAAATGATGGTGTTGTTAATTACAGTATAGTAGATCAGCACCCTGTGGTCACGAAGGAGCGGGTGTAAAACTCATGTTGCATTTGGCTGATGCGGCGATGCAGGGCTACTAGACTGCTATGATAAAAATGTGGATACATATGTGTTAGTTCTTGCCGTAGCAGTTTGTTATCAGATTTCAGTTTCTGAATTGTGGATAGCTTTTTTGGCTGGTGAAAATCTATAGATATATTACAGTTCACTCTATTTCAAACTCACTAAATTTCTCTCCCGACTACTAGTCCTGCCGAATGGGGCTGGATCAGAGTAAAGGCTGACAAATGGAGACCTGTTTGGTCTTCTTGGCCTCAAGCTGCAGTGTCGTGGTTCTCGGGTGTGGTTGTAACCCATAAAAGGGCTGTTATGGAAGATGCAAGGCTGAATCGCTCTGCATAGCATTATCAAGTGCAATTTGTTATTTTAATTATTAGATCGTTCCCTATTAATTCACAATATCTAATCTATGTCGGAGATGGTCTTGACACAATGATACCTATTAATCCCCTTTTCAGAATAAACGGCGTGGTATCAAAATGGTAAATTTATTTGCCATTAAATGGTAATTTATTTGCTGATTTTATACAGTTAATATACCTGTGTTTATGTATGTATATTGGTGACATTTTGTCTTACAATGATATATGTTGTAGCAGCATTTATCTTTAATCATTTTTTTACAGTAATGTTATTTGAAAAACATTGAAAGGTAACTCTTTTTGTGGGGGGCAATAGGTTGTCATTTCCGTTGTAAAAGAAGAAAATAGATCATATTTGAATTTTTATGATGATAGTTTAGTTTTCATTTCTACGATGAGTTATTTCAAAATCCTTCAATTCACGGAAAGTAAGGGTTTGGACAAGCACTATTTTGACAATTATGCAATTTAGTTTGAACATTTACTTCATCAAAGTATTACCTTAATGGTAGCCATCCAATTCTTGAGACATCGTCTTATCTCGGTTAACATAAATTGTGACAAGTTATTTGAAAAATGTTCCATGCATTGGGAGGTTAAAGCACGATCACGCAGTATTTTTATAATAAAGCGTTCTATTTTGACCTTTGACCTCAAAGTATGACCTTAACATTTACGGTAAACATCCGGTTCTTGTGCGCGACATATCGTCTCTTATAGGTTAAAATTATTTTTAAGTTATTTTGGGATCCGTAAATGCATGTGGAAGTTAGAGCTCTGACAAGCGATATTTTGGCAATAAAAAACACTTTTATTTTGACCTTTGACCTTTGACCGTAAAATATGACCTTAACCTTAAAAGTAGCAATGCAGTTCTTATGTGAGACACACCTAGTTGTTTAGGTTAACATCTGTATCAAAGTATTTCAAAATCCTGCCATGTATTGGGAAGTTAAAACCCGGTTAAACCGGGATTTGACAATAAAGTGCTCAATTTTGACCTTTGACCTCAAAATATGACTTTGACCTTAAAGATAGCCATCAGATGCTTGCGTGAAAAACACCTTCTCATTTAAATCAACAGGTGTGCCACTTAATTTCGAAATCCGTCAATGCATGGGGAAGTTAGAGATCGGACAAGCCTTATTTTGATAATAAAGTGCTGTATTTTGACCTTTGACCTCAAATTATGACCTTGACCTTAAATCTGGCCATCTGGTTCTCGCGGCGCGCGACACACCGACTCATTTAGGTTAACATTTGTGCCAATCGATTTTGAAATCCTTCAATGCAAGGGGAAAGTTAGAGTCCGGACAATTGTCGGAAAAGAGACGGACCGACGATAGACAGATGGCGACCATTTTAAAAATGCCGCCGTCCGCCATTTTTACAGATATAGATTGGGTTTGATGAAAAAAATGTTTTAAATGCCCCAATAAACATGTTTACTAAGTTTGGTGCTTTTCCCATTTTCTGAAGTTTTTGGCCAAAATATGTCATAAATTGATCCCACTATTATATATGTATCTATATTTTGGCCAAATTATGCCACAAATATATCCCTTTGTTATATATGTATCTATATGTGCACGCATCATAGTAGTTGTATATATTGTATTATATATGTGTCAGGAGCCGGAGGACTATATCACAAGTAAAATAAATGAATTGAAAGCATGTTTTAATCAAGACAGAACGTACTTATTTTTTCGAACAGTAAAACATTTGGTTCTATGTTCATTTTTATTTTCAGAAAACTGTATTTTCTTATTTACAAATCTGACCCGACATGGCTCAGGTTCAGATGCTTTTTGTTCTTTAAATTAATGAAGCCTTCTTGTTCAGCGCCTAACCGAACGTGTACCATCTTTGTGTTCAATTAATTAATTAATTAAAAGATGTGTACTGATAATCACCGATTGCATAATCGGTTTAAATGAAAGCAAATATGTTAAAATGTATTATCGGTGTAGACTTATAAGAATGAAATGTGTACATGAATGATTTTGTTTAATGTCACAAAATAAATTAAGAATGTGTTTCTTCTGTAATTGTTCTATCTGAATTCATAGCCTGAAGTCGATTTTATGTTTGCGAAACAATTCAAAACTTGACGGTACGTTATAAAGAACTTCATGTCGAGACCTTAATGTATAGTGCACACGACAAGCAGGACAACAATGCCTTTATAGTTTTACGAACTTTATTTAGATCTACCAGGTAAGTTTACAACAACAAGGGTTTACCTCAATAAATTCCGATGTAAGTGTTGGTGCACATGGAACTATTATGCATACAGTTTTCACACATTATGGAACTAATTATGTATAATGCTCATGAACATATTTTTGCAAGGTTAATAAACGTCTAACTAGCGATCTGGATTAGATTCCAAGTTCCATTGCTTGTTTTGTTAATGTTCACAATACCGTTCAAGTGGGTTTCTTCGGCGTACACAGTTTCTCCATAAGTACAAGACCATAGATCACACATAAACATAAACGCAAACAACGTAGAAATATTGTCTGCACGGGTCTTCTTATCATTGAACCTAGCTATCATACATTTGAACTAAAGAAACTAAAGAGAAACATTATACAGTATATAAAACAACTGGTTTAATTGGAGATTTTTCCACTAGCTACAACTTGTAGAATGGTCCACTTACGTATTAGTAATCCATGGAATTAACTTGGTCGCTGTCGTTGTGTAAGGTGTCCAATAGATTATCTAATATCAGTTTATATACAAGAAATGATTGTTTGTCTGTCAGATGAAAAGCTAATATGAAAGGAACATGTTACATTTATTGTACATGTTTTAATTTTTGTTATAGGTTCACCAAACGTTAGACGCCTACAGTATGTAGAAAATAATGTTGATTTCTTTCCAAACGTGTTAGCAATATCTCCATCCTCTTTGACATACCTTATTATGAGAAACAACAGCATGCGGTTTATGAATCCTTGTAAGTTTGTAGATGAATTTGGTGTTCATCAATTTACATTAAGTCACAATCTGTTTAGAAACGTTCCAGTTGGTGTGAATTTTAAATGTCTTGGCTCTTTGGAACTTAATTCCAATATAATTGAATATATTGCTGACAATGACTTGATTGGATTTCAAAATTTAAACACAATTTACCTGAATAATAATAATCCAATCCAATTGATCACAAAAACGCATTTGCAAAATAATCCAAATCTCGAGACACTGAATTTGTCATATACATACCTGACCGCTCTTCATGCAACAGTCACTCTGTTACCAGCTGTACGTTTTCTGGCTCTGGATGGTACCAACATTGAATGTCCGTGGGAGAGGATAAATCTGAAGATTTGAAATACATCGACCGTACATATACGCGGCCTATAATACCAGACAAATCAACAAATTGATCAGTTTATTAGGAACTACATCGACACCGATAAATGCTAGGATGTACCATGGTTAGAAAAATGTCTTACCAACTTTTTGACTTACATATAAATGTATGTTAGTCGCAAAGTTATTTTATTTGGAAAACAACTAAACATTGTACGTACTTATTACTCCAACAGTTTTAATATTTGTAAGACCACAATAATGTTATAAGTTTGAATTATTACATATTTCAATGTGTGCTTGAAGGTGTTATTGTTTTAATATATGCATTTGTGAGCGAGATAGTTAAAGTATGCATAATCGCATCTGTACTTTCAATGTAATCATTTGACATGGACATTTTACGTTTTAACTGTGGTATTTTATTTCACTATATATTTGAATGTGTGTCATTGATTTTTACTTTTCTGATTTAAATGTATTACATGAGTACGTGTTCTGGTTGCCAAATAAATATAAGCGTATATTGTTTGTGTATTATAGTTGATTATTCATTTCCCTATTGCAAGTTTAGTTATACCGCAACATGTAATGCAATCACCGAAAATCGTGTGTAAGCATGAACTAAAATTTTCAAGACCACACTTTCTGACTTCTGATCATTTAAACGTCTCATTATCAGACGCAATTGCATTCTTCCTTAAACGGAAAAAACTGTCCGAAAAATATTATGTAACGTGCTGGAACGACGAGCGACATACGATATGTTTTATGGACGACCAAATGCAAACAAAAGCAATTACAAAATCAACGGATTATCGTTTTGACATGTTTGAATAATAAAAAGTCATTAAGGGCAAATGTTGAGTATATGTGATCGTGCTGTATCCAATTACTGATTGGTTACAGTTATTAATGTTTGTAACTCCAACAGTTTTGCTTATAATTTCTCGAATTAGATCAACGCAGAAATGAATGTTCTGTCTCACAAACCAGTGGGCTACGTGTGTTTTCAACGTTATCTAACTGAGACATGTGGTGTTTTTTAAAGTGACGGACAGCGTTACATAAGCTTTATAATTTTATCCATATCCATAAATCTTTATTCATAAACGACACCTGCAATAAAATATATTTTATTTTACTGCAAAAAAAACATATTGGTTTAATATTAAATATGATCTTCATTATAATTATAACCAATTTAGCGGTAATTATAACCAAATTTAAGTTATAAAGTAGTCATTCAATACATCAAGGCCATTGTCCATGAATGCAGAATGCAGAATGACTGTGGAGAATTATCATACAAAATTAGGCCTCCTACCACAGTATTCTTAATTCAACATAAATACAACATTTTAGCAGCGATCCCCAAGGTGTAACAGAATTTTGCTATGTTGGACTTACCTTTACCAGACAATTGTCAGTAAATACAATGGTTGAATCCTGTATAAGGGTAAACGTGTACTAGTGTCTACATTAAGTGCCTTGTATAGCACAAATAAGCAGCTATCTAAATCTGTATTTTTTTTAATCTTTGACACAAAAATATCCCCACAGTTGTTATATGGATCGGAAATATGGGGTATCGAATCCTTTGACATACTAGAAAGAGTACAATATTATGCATGCAAAAGGTTTATGTGTGCATGTCAAAATGTTACTAACATAGCAGTGTTAGGAGAATGCAATAGGTACCCATTACATATCGAAACTACTTAAAGGGTCCTTAAGTATTGGTTAAAAATACTAAAAATGTCAAATGACAGATATGTTAAAAAGTGCTACAATATGATGATACTAGATGACAGAACGGGATATAAAAATTGGGTTTCCTCGCTTAGAAATTGTTTACAAGTGAATGGTTATGGATATGCATGGGAAAACCAGACAGTAAAACGCAATTTATTGCAAATATTATTTTAAGACTTAAAGAACAATTTTTACAGACATGGCATTCAAATGTAGTATCTTATTCAAAATTAAGTGCATATTGTATGTTTAAAACTGAATTTAAGTATGAAAAATATGTAGATATTTTAGATATTAAAGCATTTAGACACATTCATGCTAGCTTTAAGCTCAGCACACACTGTTTAAATATTGAAAAGGGTCGGTATTCAAATATACCGAGACAACAACAACTATGTGTTTTTTGTAACGACGGATATATTGAAGAAGAATTTTATATTTTACTTTGCTGTAAATTTTAAAAAAGTTTAAGAGAGGAACACTTACCCCAAAAATATTGCATAAACCCTTCAATAAATAAATGTAATATTCTTACGAACACCCAAAATGAAGTTCTTATAAAATCGATTGCCACGTTTTTACTTCATAGTTTTAATAGACGAAAAAACCATGTACAGTTATCAAATGTAGTATTTTTCTGTATTTTGGTAACTTTGAATATCAATGCATGTGTTTTTGTATAATATATTATACATTATTTTGATAACTTTGCCTACTATTGTAAGACTTGTATGTTGAAAATGTATAGGTTTCTTCTGCAATTTATGTTTATATGATCTGTTTCACACCTTGCTTAAAATTGTACATATTTTTGAATGTTATATATTTGCATGGGTCGGAGGCCTCCAGCATTGAAATAAACTACTAATACCAAGGGTTGACAATGTGATCCACAATACGTTCAAGTCATGTCAGAATTCGAAACGAACGAGCCTTCCGCCACTAAGCAGCTGTTTATGTTTTATTTTGCCCACGAAAGATAACGAGTATCGTACATGCACCGCATTGCGTGCTGCGTCAGTCATAACATTGTCTCACAACCTGGACTGCCATAGCAAGCGAGACCGTTACAAGGAGGTGTGACTATGTCGTAAACTAATTAAATGTTCGAACCCAACAAAACATGCACACTATAGTTTTTGCATATTATGGAGATCCATGTTGCTGGTTCACGCAAGGCCGAACGCCCGGGCATTTCTTCTTGAAGCACGCAGAATAAGCGTGACACTTCTCACAAACGTTCACAATTCAACACTCCTGTTCGATAGTCACGTTTTCTTCATGGTAGACGTTTATGCAACTGAACTTATCTAAATATGAATAGACAACATTGAGGAAACATTTTCGTAATGGCCAATCATTTTATGCTATTCTTTCATGTTATATTAAGTGTGATAAAAAGCCAAACTTCAATGTATGGTATCGTGTAACAAATTGACACATGTTTCGTTTGTTCAGATCATCACAGAATAGCGTCCCTTTCATTTGTTTTTATATACTGATTACAATCCTACGTTGATGTTATGGTCATTGAATTGAAAAGCTTAGCTGGACAATATAGCATGACTAACTTTACCCTTTAATTTTCACGTTTATGAAAATGCGTCTGACCACGATTCCACCAGCAGTCACGATGCTAAGGGCCGCGCATTAAGTCTTCTTATTTAGAGATAAAAGAAATAATAAACGTGCGACATACCTAACCTAAAGAACCTATGAGGATGTCTTACATTCCTAAACAATGGAAATTTCACTACTTCAATAACTACATATTTCTTTTTTTTTGTAGCATACGTTTTGTTAATTTATAGATACTATAATGTGCCTCATACAATGCGCGCACTTTCATGACAAGAAACCAAACAAAAATTTACGATGATCGTGAGCACCTCACACACTTCTATATTTCAGCAACGTACTTCTATACCCAGTTATTAAATGATTCTATAATGTGTGCACATGAGGGCAAATGCAGACATTTTGGATGCCTATAGTGTTGTCATGGTTTTTTCTGACAACTTCCGTAAAGGGCCGAATTTCGCCTTTAAAATTGACGATTTTTAAATTTTATTTAAAAACAGACTCATTAAATTATGCATATAGTAAAATCATGACGTGTGCGTAATGTTGACATGGATATCGAACAACCGCGCGGACGTACAACGTCACGCGGAACGATCAAACAGCGTGCGTTTCTTCGAAAACAATGATGTTTGGTCTATTTTATCACATTTGTTGTCAAATTTAACTATCAACGGATGTATTAACCAACATCATTTTGTCAAATAGATAAATTATTTTGGTTTGTCTTCTTGAAATCGTTGTTATATTAACGCATGCGCTGTTGGTAAAAAAAATAAACTTTTGTGAGTTCGACTTTCGAAGAAATTGTACATTAACTTAATTATTAAACACAACTTGACATACGCGGCACAGATATGTCAATGCACTTGCAAATCATCGTCAATGGTTTACGAACTCAACACCAGTACCCCACCAACACATGCCAGCCAACTCTCAAGTGCATTCAACCGTGTCGATCAACTATTTGCTCGAATGCACTTTTGCTGCTAAATCAATCAATTAAGAGCATTACCGGTAAATTCATATTAACTATACATTTTTAAAATAGTGTTCGTTAAATCAATTGACTGTGTTTTATGCAGCATATTGTACAATTCGAATGAAATGCATGTTGGATATAGTAAACCCATTGTGCAATTGTTCAAAAACGGAATAAATACCTAATCCAAAAGTTCATTTCATTCTATTGTCTGATGTGACGTTTAAATATAAGTAAGCACATGTTTTGCACAAACATGTATCAAAGCGGAACGTGTGAAGGTTTGTATTCCAGCGTTCTGTTGTATAGGTATTTCAATTTGAAATATGGCACTACTGTTAAGTACATCCCCCTACTAGGGTTGTCTTTCAGCACCAACGCTTATGTCAACAACGTGTTTCGTTGCACTTCTTTACACATTTTAGAAAGTTTCTTTGCATTTAGGTCATATGCATTTTAATCAGACTTAACAGGTATTTTTTGCCACAAAAAATGGTGCACATCTGCATGTGATGCTTCTTATTTAATTTTTTATTATATGTATGTACACTGTTTCTCTTGCTAATTATAATTCCTTTGTATGTTTTGATATTATTATAATTTATTGTGTCATGTATATATATTGAGGCGACTTTTAATTATATAGTATATAAGGCATTTTATTATGTCTATGTTCGAAAACGCTTGGTACGAACGGAAACTACACTAATGTACATGCTGATTTACTCCATATGTATCACCAGCTATCACATACAGATAATTTTACGATAAAAAGCTACCAAGACGTTATTATTGTACCGATTTCAATGCGGTTAATTGTATTTTTCTCGGTAGGATGTCCATTAGAAACGATTTCTGCAAAGTTTTACTTTTATTAACAAATTTCTGGACTCTGCTACATGTATCACCAATATCAATCAGAAATCCTCGTAGTTCACAAACACTTTCTACCAGTAATTTCATAATATTCTTAGACGTTGTTCGAAAGATTAACTAAATACCTCAATTATAAATGAAATTGAAAGTAGCAAGTCCTAGCTAAATTCATTTCTACACCAGACTACACTGGAATACATCATTAACATGAACCGAAACACTTACATTATTGCAAGATATTATTTTTAATTTCCGCCAAGTAACGTGAAGATGTTATTTTTAATTGAATGGATGGTTGTTTCCTGTTAAGGAATCACAAAACTGTTATAAGGTACGCAAAAGAGTATAATTTTATAATTCGCCACTATTAACAATTGTTACAGTAAACAGTTTTGTATTACAGATGACTGTTGCCCTCCTGGTGCTATATATTGGATCACCTGTTAACGCGTTCCTTCTAGACACCACTTCAGATCCCTGCTCTTACCATTCCGATTACATTGATTGCAGCTCACTTGGTCCTACCCGGGTTCCTAACGTTAACCTGCACCGCAATAATAGCAGCTCTAATTTTTGGATTAACTTCAGGAGTAACAACATTTCCAGCATTGCCAATGATGTTTTACACGGCTTCAGCTCTCTGAACTGTTCATATACTATACATTTGAGTGAAAACAATATATCGCAGATAGGTGAATACGCATTTCGTGAAATTGAATCATGTGTTGAACGGTTATATTTAGATACCAATAATCTACATGTGCTTCCAGAGGCAATCGGTTCGCTAAACCATCTGAAATACCTAACGCTGCTGCATAATCCTCTATTGTCGTTGAATCCTTCTGTAATGGCAACACTTGGACATTCTTTAACATGTCTTGGCTTAGATTTAAGTTACTTTCAACAATGGCCTAAAGAATTGCATTTTTTGAATGAATTACAAGAACTTTTGTTCACCAAAATTCCTTTTCAATTTCTGGATACGAACGCGTTTCACGGGCTTACAAATGTCAATGAATTGCGAATAGAAAACTCTGCATTACAAGGCATTTCAAATACGGTTTGTCGTCTTCCTGATTTAAAGAATTTAGAACTTCAAAACAATAGTCATCTTAATGAAAGTAAGTCAGAAGTATTCCAAGCATGTAGTAATCTGACCGGCTCGCCATTAGTTAGTAAAATTGTTTATGAACAGAACAGCGTTGATTTCTTTCCAAATGTGCTGAAAATGTTTCCAGTCTCATTGCAATATATAAGAATGAATAACAATCATATGCGGTTCTTGAATGAAGATGCAATTAATAATGACCTCAACATGTGTCGTCGTCCACTGAGATATAACACATTCAGGCAATTTCCTGTTGTCGTTAATTCATCAATCTTAAAAATTTGGAGGTGGATAAGAATTTAATTGAATACCTTGACAATAGGGACCTCAATGGTTTGAATAATTTAGTTGTACTTCTGCTTCAGTTTAATCCAATCCATTATATTACACAGAATGAATTCCAAAACAATAATAAAATGGTAAGACTTGGTGTGTCGCACACGTTTCTGACCACTGTACCTTCCGCCTTCACTATGCTATACGTAATCTAAATATGGGTGACACTAACATTGAATGAACGTGCGACATGGTGAATCTGAGATGTAAGAGATGTAATATATCGACCATATATATATGTGTATATATAATTGTGTTTAACCATTTTATTAGACAATTATACATTACTTGTAAATATTTATACTTATTCGTATTATGTAGGCTATGAGCTTGTATAAGCTTTATTGCTGAATAAATGTTGTTGTTGTTGTTGTATATGTAGTCATTGTTACCAAACAAATAAAAGATTATAAGCTACATCGACACCTATAGATGCTAGATGTCAACATGATATAATTACAGTTTGCTATCCTTGGTAAGAACATTTTTCAGATACAAACGTGATTAACTTCCATTTTGATAATTGTATATATTTATGTTATCTATTTGTAAATATTCATCAATATCAATAAAAAGATTAACTTATGATTACTTGCGGCATGAAATAATAACCATGAGCAAATGTTATAATAATATATGGATGATATAATTTTATGCATATTGAAATATATAACGTAATATCTAAGACAGTATTTGGTAAAGAAAATTGATAATTGATAAAATGAATGTAAATAAAATGTAATAATGATTATGTGAGAAAAAACTAATGCTTTGAGTAAGACATAATACGAAAATTATTTTGGCATTTAACATTTAAAATTGATATAATTTTATTAAAGTTGCACACATAGTTTGATTTATTGTTACTGTTAACAGATACATCGATGCTTTTTTAACTTAATATAACAATTGTCCAACGGCAGAAAAACTGGCGGTATTGCGTCAATACCGCATGGGGCGGCCGGCTGCGGAAGACCGCGCTCATCGGAGTAATT
The DNA here is from genome assembly GCA_027627225.1 of Congeria kusceri. NCBI lineage: Eukaryota > Metazoa > Mollusca > Bivalvia > Myida > Dreissenidae > Congeria > Congeria kusceri. The sequence continues at coordinate 24,253,031 of CM051024.1, forward strand.
CTTTATGAACGAAACGACACGCATCACATCCTCGAACGCTGTAGTGTGTTTGGGAAGTCGGCCGGCATTCCCGTGTTTTCTAGGCGTGATGCCATTTGCTTACGGATTGTCTTAATATTATGGTTTGTTACGTCGTAGAGCACTTGAAAGGCCTTCTTACACACAGGTTTTCCGTGAACGCTGTACTTTTGACGTGCGCGCTGTCGCTTCTTCCCTCGCTTCGTATTGGTATCATCTCTGCCAGACAGAAGTGTCATGATGGTGAGTTCTTTCTCATCTTTGGACATAGATTTTACCTCAAATAGTTGTGTCATAATTTGATCATGTGTAAATATAGTGCTACCGTTCAGATTACACCCGCAACCTCCTTGAATAAACTTGGCAGCGACATTTTTCTCCATCGTCGCATTGAGCTCATCAGGGTCGCTACTGTCGCTGTCACCTGAAGACGGCTGTTGTGCTTCTGTGAAAAAACATCATCTTCATGTATGTTGTTGGCTGACAAGTCTTCTTCAATGTAAGTGCACGATTATGTCGTTAGTTCTTGTGAATTATTTGGCGTTCTACCAAAATGGCCCGATAACATAGACTCAAGTTCTCGAAAAAAATAATGAATTAATGAGGTCCTACGAATTAATGAGTTCCTGAAATAGTAAAAAATGTAATGATGAAAAGAAATAATAAAAAAAAGAAATTAAGTGAACAAGTTGCGTCAGACGGGAATCGATCCGGGTTCCCCACTGTTAAAACGAAAGCGCATTAGCCCACTCGAGCATTCCGTCGCATGAATAACGATAAGCATGTTTGCCATCCGCCATTTTGTCAGTCAAACTAACCAACATGTCGGACAATTCGATATCATTGTTATATTTTTGTAATCACGCTTTGGTGGCGTGTAACCTTTAGACAAAGTAATAGTGAAAGTCCGTTCAGTTCTATGGAATTCCTTGATTCTAAAAATAGCATGTGAATGACGCAAATATGATGTAGATTTAGTTTACACAGTCACAGGATTTAAACGCACAAGTGGTGTAGGCAGAATTCAAGACGAATAAATTCGTAGATCGGCATTAAATTGTCAAACTCCCGAAAATGTACTTTGAAAGAGCGTTCAGCAATGGATTACGCATACGTACAAAGTGTTTCTATATTTGTTATATACGGATTAAAATTGGAGTAAATGCTTACACTTTTCGGGAGCATCTTGAATGGTTACTGCTCACTGTAGGAAATCAACGTGCTCAACATCAAGACTAACCTATGAAGATTTGAATCTTGGCCGAACGTTCGTTTACAAATAGGCCGATCGGACACGAAAGTACCAACCAAGAATCGAAAAGTGGCAGTAAAGTCACTGTGTACGAAAACGTTTGGAAACTGACCGCAAACAAACCATCAAAACAAAATGGCGCCCGGAGAAAGTTAAAGAACGCTGAAAACTTCTTCTGTTGAATACTGAAATACTTCAGTGTGATTACTGGAAATAAATAATTAACAAAAACAATATAATATGTTTCATGAACAATTGCAATTTGATATTTAGGGGTAAAATGCTTGCAGTTAGAGAACCGTCAAAAACAGCAATAAAATGCAAACACAGGGAGAATATGCGTGCTTAGCAACATGGAACGACTGAAAGCATGTATTGGGAATAAATAATAAGGAAGGGTAAGTACATATTTAGGATGTTAAAATACGGTTTGGTCCAAGATGACCTGCGTCAATGCCTGGACCAATACAACTGTGGACACACAAGCAAGTATTGGAGGTAAGGTAGGTTCTAAATAATTTGTATATAACTGTAAAAAAACCCACACACATCCGTAATGTAATAATATAAATTTTCATGGTTAACATTTGCAGAAAGCTTTCTGTAGACGCGTTGATTTCTGTTAATGTCGATATTATCAACATATCGTTGTTGATCGACAGTGCGACTATTTTAAATATTTGACATTTTCACACTACTGTAGGTTATATCTGCCCGTGAATTTAACGGTTTCCTCAGTGGTCATGCTACATTTTTTCAACGTAAGAGGCTGACACAAAAGCTTGTGCATTGTACTCAAAATACGTTATTCCAGAGTATATCGGTATATTGGCTAGCGTACCGACTCGTAACGCCATGTGATATATTTGACGGACATAAACAGAGTAGTCTCCCTTGAGATCGGTGGGCGTGATTAACTCGGCTCTGTCGTAACGTCAGTAACTAAAAGTAATTGCGACAACGGTCGTCTGCAACCTGTAAACTTCTCGAAAAAAATCAAAACTGACAACACTTTTTCAAATAACTTCGAATTACAACAATTTAATTTGAATAATTTGCAAGATTAATAGGGGAAATGCTTGATATTGTAAATTCTGTACAAAAAAAAAATCCGTTAAATGAATGATTTTCATCTGCTTTACGAGAATCGATAATCGTGAAAGAAATGTGATAAATGTGGGAAAAAACATTCGTAAAGCTTTCATTTTAAGTATAAATTCAGCATTAACATCAATTTTATCTGAATAAATTAAATAAACATATACAATCATGTATTCAACACTAAAGTTTATTTCATAAATACAATGTAAATCAGCAAAACCAGTCATTGACAGTTTGTCTTTTCATTTGCAAATAAATACTTTATTTCAATTTTCTTTGTATCAAATGTTATTAATAATGAAGAAATATATATTATTTACTCACATCCAATTCGTCGTCCATCTTCTCAACAAGCAACAAACAAGCACAATAGGGCAATAAACAGCTAAGATCGACTTGACTTCAGTGATTACATGCAGAAAACCATGACGTCATTTCAAACGAATTTTTCTCGGTTATGTGACGTTGTCGATTTTCACACGACGCTCCTCAATTAGTATGCACTTTTGTTATTGATTGATAACTCATGCATTATCCAATAATTATGTACTCTCTGATAATGGTCAAAAACCAATTGCTCGTTGCGTCAACTTGCAACTCATAATTATGTTACTGATGACGTCAAACTGTAAATGTCATTGTTTTGACTCACATTATAAGCAATAAACAGGCCATTTATATAAGAAAAGCAATACACACATTAGACTCGCCGTTCCGTTCTCATCGTTTAAGCAAAATACCGGTACATTGTTAAAATTTGTATCCTCCGTATTTTTGTATTACGCACGTGCGTATCGTGCGTATAGGGAGCTACGCCCTTGTGTCATGGTGGTATTTTTCAATGAATTTGGGGAGTTTTTGAAAAACACTGAACTGTAGAACTGCAATTAATGCATTATGTTAATGCGGTATTGAGCATTCAGAGCCAAGCTAAGAACGGTGATTGGTTTCTTGTTTTAATGTGTATGAGTTATGTTTTACTCTTCTGAATTAATATTTTGGATTCACATGTGCTGATAATGGAAAATAAAAGTAAGCGTATATATTGTTTGTGTATTTTTTGCTGGTTGTTCACTAGATTTTATGATTATTTAATAATACCACAAGAAACCCAATGCTTATGGCATCACCGAAATTGAAGTTTTATATTGAATTTACATGTTTAAGACTTCACCTTACGGCACCAGTCTCAATATATTTTCCAACTGCTAAAATATCAGATACAGGTATGTATTCGAGATTGTGCTGTCACTAGCGAGTAGCGACATACATAATATTTCATGGACGCCCAAGATACCACATAAGCAATTGCACAAAAAACAACGGCATGAACATCGTTCGCCTGTTTAAATAATACATAATTAGGTGCTAGTATATACGAGTACTGCATGTCCCAAAAATTCGACTGAAGTTTGTGTCGGATTTGCTGTCAGAAAATAGAATACGTTACAATATCATTATTTCGCATAAACCAATGAAGATCCAAAAAACTTTCAAGTAATGTCATATTTCGAAATGACTGACACGAGCCACTTTGCAATTGTTTATTGTCCATTTTCGCAAGAAGGATAACAAGTATCGTACGTGCACAACACTGCGTATTGTTTATGCCATAACCAAGTCTCAAAACCTAATTTGCAATTGTACCTACAACAGAAACAAAGCAATGGGCAAGGTTGCACAGAGGACATCATGATACATATGTTGTTTTATACAAATGTTCGGCTTTACATGGACCGTTCCGGGGCGGTGACTCCAGTTTGAATCATTTGCGTTTTGCGTTTTGTGTCTATTTCGTGTTGTTCGTATTTTATACAAGCGAATGTTACTACAGACATTGCATACAGCGGTTATGGCTGCTGGCAACCATTGACAGTCTCTAACAGAAATGAACATTTAAAATGTGATATTTTAGGAATGGCATCCGCAGTGACACATGTAACTGTTTCTTGCAATGATTGTTATGCGAATCCTTACGCTCAATCAAACTGACTTACAAGGACTATCAAAGCATCTACATATGACAATATACAATTCCAGTATTCCTACGCTTCCTTCGGTAATCTTTCAACGCCTAATAGTTGCAAGAAATCACCCTCTTCATGGAAGCATACATAATTGCGTTTAAATAACTGATTGATTAAAACTGATTTTAAATAAGATTAACACATCTGACATTAATAAAATATTTAACCAATCTAGTCATTTCAAAAATCATAAAATAAGAAGTCCCAATGAGATATAAGAAAATTCGCCAAAAACTTCTAAAAGTAATATTAACATACGATGTACAAGACGATGAACGTGCTATAAAAGGAATATACGCGTTTTCTATTCGGACAGTTCAGCATAGTTTAAACCTTTTCAGATACATTAACAATAAGCAGTTTACATGGTTGACACTATTTGTTTTTGGATTAAGAAAATGGTGTTAAATTGATTGTAATGTGTAATAGCATTTCCACGAAACATTATTTTCTTCAAATGTTTACTTTGTACAAAGAAAACATAATTGTATTCCCAAACCGGATTTGGATGCTTTAAAGTTGATCTAGTCGTGCAGGAATTTATTGTAGCAATAATAATAACATTGTAGTCCTAAAGCGAGACCAATATTGTCTTATCTGAAAATCCATGTCCTTGTTAATTTTTTTTCTACACCAGACACGGTTGGAATACATCGCATTGCCGTAAACAAAATCTATGGCATTTATGTAAGATTTTATTTTAATTTACGTAAGGCAAAGCAGGTGTTAAAATTGTTTGCCCCTTGTTTACAATAGTTCGCTTTCTATTAAGAAATCGCATAGTACCACGTCAAGAGGTAAACATATATTGTTTTATTGCTAACCCTCATTCTCATGTGAAATTGAACCGTATTTTATTGCCGATGACTGTTGCCCTCCTGGTGGTGTTCATTGAACCACATGTTCAGATGGTTTTAATGAGATTGGGATGACACCTAATTGTATATTGAATGCAGGTGCGACATAGTGAATCTGAATCATTTTCACCCGGTCCTCATCCCTACCAACAACCCCGTCATCCCTATTCACACCCTTCTCATCCCTCCCCACTTTCTACTCTTTCCGAAACTTATAACTAATTTAGCAAACACATTTTTTTCTTTCAGAAATTTTCAGTTTTCACATTATGCATGTGTATAAAACATTTTATAACATAAAAACATGTCACTTTTAGATGTGTAGCATGCGACTTGGTGTAATTTGACTTACAGTCCGTGCTGCTTGGTGTGGTTCAGTATATTGTAATTAATTAAGTCTATGGTTTCAACCATTTTATGTAACTATAAGTCAATGTTTGTAGTTTTTCATAGATATGTTTCTTTTGATATTCCTAAACATGTTATAACAAATTTAAGTGTCCATATTTACAAACTTTTATTTCTTAATCAAAAATATTTCAAGTAACAAATTCAAATAAAACAATAATTAAGGCATTCTAATTTATCTTCTTATAAATGTACTTGCAACACACAACCTCCATTGGTTGATTCTGATTCCTCGTGCTGTAATATAGTCCATGGCTTGTAACATTTCATATCCTGTAGTTTTGTGTATGTGGTTGTTTTTTTCTCACCGTTTATCTTTTCACTTAGTCATGGTTTTGCGAACCAATTTTAGATCTAGTCATGTTGTTGTCATAACAAATATTTCATATAACATTAGCAAAATCATGTTTCTATTTTAAAACAACTTTTCCATTATGAATGACTAATGCCTAGGTCACAAATAGAACGGGCGCCGTCCGATTTCAACGATCAGTATAAGATTTTTTTTTATGTTCGCATGTTTATCTATTAATGGTTTTAAGGCCATGTCCATAATAATCTGTTGTTTTTTTTACATATTTCAAATAAAAAGTAAAATCAAACTTAATTTAATTAACTTTAAAAACGATGATTAAAGCAAAACAAATCGGGTAATTTAATTTATATAGTTATCACAAAGTATTTTGCATAAAGAAATATAACGTTTTGTAATTCTAATTATTTATGTTTTCATTAATATATCATTTACATAAAAAAGTAACAAATTTAAATGCATTTGTTAAAAACACCACATGTTCATTACCACACCATTCTGGTTTACAAAGACATTATAAATATAAAGTTTACTAACCTACATACTCGTTTGTATGTAATTATCGCATTTTATGTAACCACTCTTTAATTTGATGATTTTTGACCTCCCAAATATATTTTGCTTTTATCGGCACAAGATACTTTAAGTACACTTTTTCATTTTGAAGTTTATACTCAACTTTGTTTAAATAAATAAATTTATTTAGAATACTCTTTATTCAGCCACGAAACAGTTTTTAATGACCTGCGAAAGCGGCGGGATTTTTTTACATAAAAACGGCACTTTACACCAACAGTAAATTCATGTTTAGAAGAGACCTCCTAGAAACAGAAAATACCATAAAAGCGAAAAGTGCCGTCCCGGATTAGCCTGTGCGGACTACACAGGCTAATCCGGGACGACACTTTACGCACATGCATTATGACCGGTTTTCTCATGACGCGCCACATATATAGCTCGCATTGTGCTCCTACATACAGATGTTTACCTGCTTTAAGTATCATCTGAGGTATTTCATTATGCGGGGATCCAATGTTCCTAAAATAACTTGCGCGTTGAAATGGGAACAACTGCCCACAGAATAGGCTTTAAACACCTCGCAGCATTTACTTCCCCGAACGACTAACAGGTATATTACACAAGATCGAAATTGCTTACATAGTATTACGCGCACTTTTAAACAAATGACAGTATGGGCCCGAGATGATGACTGGCTCCGAGCTGATGATGGGTTCCGACCGTCGTCAAATGAAGGGGGCAATCATCGGGTATCTGATGATTCGCTCCTGATGATTCGCACCTACCTGATGATTTGCCCCCTACCTGATGATTTGCCCCCAACCTGATGATTTGCCCCCTACCTGATGATTCGCCCCTACCTGATGATTTGCCCCAGACATGATGATTTGCCTCGACATGATGATTTGCCCCCACATGATGATATACCCCAGACGATGATTGCCCCCCCCCCCCTATACAATTAATGAATTGTTTCTCAGGCACTTTTTCCAAATAATAAGGAGGGAGGGCGAATTTTTTTTATTGAAGTAAAATTTTTTTCTTCTACTCCTTTCTATTGGCACTATGTAATGGCTTATTAATACAAGTAAATACGTACAGATTAAAGACAATTATAAGTTTTAATAACAACATAAGCATCCCTTTGTATTAAATTATAAATATAGATTTATTCATCACAAACAGTCATTTATGCAAGCTCACGTAAAAAAAAGGCAATCAATTTGACTGTTCATAATTAACATAAGTGCCTTCAAATTGATATACCATCAGCATTAATGTACTTCTGTTTATAGAATTTAACTTTTCAGCATTAATGTACTTCTATTTATAGAATTTAACATTTCGAAATTCATATTTTTATAACTGTCAAAAATAGGACTTACTTTTGCAATAAATCACCAATATTTTTTGGAAAAAACAAACAACACTTGTCAATGCAGCTGGCATTTATGTTTGTTTTCATAGGACTTATATTGACATGTATCCTGCTACTAACCCAAACAGTGACCTAATAAAGCGGTGACCGTATAAACTTGTTGATATCCGGCAGTAGATCACGTGACTGTGATATACCGTCAATAGGTATTCGTACGCGCCGGATAACAACACTGTCGAGAATGACACAGCATAGTCTACTTACCAGAGTTTTTCATCGATACAAACTTTGTGTTGTCTAGTTTAACAGAGTTAAACAACAAATGAGTTGTTTGTCCTCACATTCCATTTAACTGGTTAACAACAACTTCCTTCCAGTTCCATTCCATTTCAACACACTTGAATCTGATGCAAGCGGTTTATTCTTTGGTCAACCAACAGAGCATATTCATCAAAGAAATAACCTTTTATATAAATTTCCGATGAAAAGAAATGAAAAAAAGTTATCAAAATTTTAACGTAGAACTAAACATTTCATGATTTATTTCACTTTCAGTTACACTGTCCTCCATCCACATCTATCCGAGTATATCGTAGAAAATTGAAAAGGGATCAATCTCACCGTTTTCATTCGAGGCAAATATTCCATACACTTTTTATCTGAATGCTCTTGCATAATATACTCCATCCAAAATATTTATTCCGATTTCATGTATTTTAAACTGCAAAACACTCGCGTTCTCGTTTGACTACATTGTGTAAACTTACAACTCAAAATGAATGACGTAGTTGGTGTGACGTAATTTAACCCTTTAAAAACCAATATAATCTGGGTTAAAACAAAAACAAATTTACTACGTCATTTTCGTGTCGTACTGACATCAGCAAATAAGATTTATTAATATTTTACTTTTGCTTTTTGAAAAAGGTGATTAAGAAATAGAGAACTATTTTTTCCGGGAAGTACGCATTCATGCAAGCGAGTTATTAGGTCGAGGCCCGTCTAGAATGTTTTTAAATTTAAAACTTTAATTAGTGTTTGGTGTTTTTAAATTTAATTGAATAGAAATCAGGATAAATAGAATACACGGTAGGTGCCGGGAAGAAGAAAGTTTATCCGGTTCGGCCCGAAAACAAAAATTGGGCTCGCTGAAGCTCGCCCTATTTTTATTTTCTAAGCCTCACCGGATAAACTTTCTCCATCCCGGCACCAACCATGTATTCTCTATATATTTTCTTCAAAAAATATGGAATCCTATTACACAAGCAAAAGCATCTACGAAACAAAAGTTTAAATCAACAAATAGACGATATTTATAAAGGTTCTCAATCGGATATGACTTTTTCTTCAAAATTTACACAGTATTTCACACTGTGGGTATTTCCGATTTATATAATTAAATCAGACTGAAAGAAAGTTATTGGAAATACTTAAATCTCTACCGGGTTACCGTTACTCTTCTTCCGCTATGTTAAAATGCGGATTCGTTTAATTTTAAGCCGCTGTCCATGGGGTCTAATTCAATGCATCGTAATTTAAGTAATAGTTCTTATTAACGTTTATGGTGTTTATTCGTCCAAAATCTGTTTCTTATTTACGAAAGGCATTGTTAAAAAGGGCTTGGTACGAAAGGAATATACTATGATGTACATACTGGTTTACTCCAGAGTCATCACATCGCATACAGAAGTTACCAAAATGTTAATAATTCACAGATTTCAATGCGTAATTTTTGTAACATGCCAATTAGAAACACTTTCTGGAAATTTTTATTTTTATTAACATCTTTCTGTACTGCTCCTTTAAAACCCGGGCGCGATCGTCAAAAAATAGTAAATAAAATGTTTTTTGGCACTAAATCAAATTCGTGGCGGGCCATAAAAAAACGTTGCGGCGCTGCCCGAGAAACAAATAATTAACTTGTTTAGCCCTACTTAGTGTTGAACCTGAACCACGAGCCTTGGCGAGTGGTTCACGTTTACGTGCCGGGTAAATAAAATTTATCTTTATTCAACACTTACCTAGTAGAGTGTTCTACTTATTCCATCATTGTCTGTCTTTACTTTGAAAATGACTAAACTAAAACACACTTCATTAGGCTGCGCGTGTTTGCTTTATCCCACAGTGTTGAAATAAAGCAACGTTAATCCCATGGGGTGTTATTTCGAAAGGCACATTAATTTGTTTACATTATGTCTCAGGAAATGGAATGCGAACTGCATTTTGCTGTAAGATTTGAAACCAACGGTGGCAATCAGAAATCGTTTCTTCGTTGAACTATATTGTCTGATATATATGAGCTATACATTATCATTATCACATTATCATAGTTTAGAACTGTATATGTAGTATATATTTATTTATTTACTATCTTCTGCCCTCATTGGGAGCAATAATTTGTAAATCTTACCTCGTAAAATAGTACAAAAAGAATTCGAACAATCTCTACATTATAATATATGACATTGTATTAATCAAATTTACAAACGTCATTAATTGGCTTCAATAATATTAAATAAACATTAGTGCAATTATAGTGTGCTAAAGTGTGCAACAAAATTGAAGTGGGGTCATTTAAAAGATCATAAACACGATTTACTTATAATATGTGACCTGTAGTTATAGTATAGCAGAGGAAAAAGTTAGTTCCAATTTTAATTGCAAAATATTATTTAATAGACCTAGGCAGACGTTTGGTTTCATACGCAAGTAACAGCTTCTCCAGCCTTGAAAACACCGTGTTTCCAGGTTTGCATTGTTTGAACTCTTCATTCATATTTAGCTTTACGAACAACACCATTTCACAGATCAAGGAAAACGCATTTAGTGAAATTGAATCAGAGTTGGAAGGATTATATTTGGACAACAACAATCTTCAAAAGCTACCAGTTGCAATAGGTTCCCTGTACACACTGGATTATTTAAATCGTATGCAAAACCCCTTAACGTCGTTTAATCCATATGCAGTTGCGAAAGTTGGGCATTCACTAACACACTTTGGATTTGATATGGTTTTCTTTCAACAATGGCCAATTGAATTGCAATTTTTAAATGAATGGCAACTACTTGTGCTAATCAACATTCCTTTTCAATTTCTGGATACGAACGCGACAAATATCAATCGACTTACAATAGTTAATCCAACATTACAAGGTATTTCAAAAGCGGTTTGCCGCCTTCCTAGTTCTTGCGCACACTAATCGTCGTAATGAAAGTAAGTCAAATGTAGTTATCTGACAGACTCGCCTCAAGTCAGTGAAATTGCTTGTTTTCGAAACAATGTTGATTTCTTTCCAAAAGTTATGACAATGTTTCCAATCTCATAGCGAAGTATAAGAATGGATACTAACGACATTCGAAGATGAAATTAATATTGACAACAACGTACTTAGTCTTACACTGGGGGATAACAAATTCAGACAATTTCCTTTCGGCGTGAACCGGTTTGAATGTCTGACAGTGTTGTCGTTGAGTAACAATTTAATCGAATATATCGATAGCAGTAACTTAGTTCGTTTGCTCAATGTAACATACCTTAACCTCCGATCTAGTCCTATGTAATATATCACACAAAATGCTTTTCAAAACAACCACTTTATCACGACTCTTGATTTGTCGCACACATATCTAACCACTTTTGCTGCCGCCGTTACTGTGCTCTTAGCTCTGAGTTCTCTAGATCACCAACATTTAATGCTCGTGCAACATGGTGTATCAGAAAGGTTGGAACGTATCTAACTTTTATTTAAGTGGACAATGCTACAAAACAAATGAACGAATTGATAAGTTTATCCAGAACTACATCAACACCGATAAATGTTGGATGTGTCACTGTGAAAAGATGGCTAACAAGCTTGTGATCTTTTTGAAAGTTGCAAATTTGTCGATAAGCGCAGGGTGCATCCAAACACATAAAAACTAATCCAACTTTTTGAAAAAAAAGAAAAGAGGGAATTTATAAAACTTAGTAAAGCTATAACAGATATATAAAAAAAACAGCCACCAGACTATAATCTATGATATTTTAATAATGTTATCATATTATATACATGCTACGATCGTTTAAATTGTTATAGCTGGACACTGTTGTCATTATAACTATTATATCTATTTTTCAGTTTCACTAATTGAAATCTGCTTAATAAAGTAGTTTAATAAAGTAGTTTAATAAAGTTTTTTAATATGTGAAATATTACAACAGTTTATCACCGATACATTGTGTATCACTGTATTTGTTTTCTATTGCGTTAATAGTATTTTGTCTTTGAGTATTATTATATGTGTTCTAGTATATGACGTTCTTCAACACTCGATCATTGTATATGTGTTCTAGTATATGACGTTCTTCAACACTCGATCATTGTATATGTGTTCTAGTATATGACGTTCTTCAACACTCGATCATTAAATGTCCGTTCTTGTCTGACAACTAGGTAGTGTATACATGTATTAATATTGTGATTTCCGTTGCTTTATAATTATTTCAGAGCAGTTTTTAAGAAACAGTTTTTCAACTAAGTACACTGCATATCACTGCATTGTATCGTATTTTGTCATTTGTATTGTCATTTCATTATAACAATTTAATTTCAGCTCGTATAATTGTTCTTTACACAGCACTTTATTACTGAATTGCGTAAAATATATTGAGTTAGATTTTTCACTGCATTATAACTATTTGCAAAAAGTATAATCATGAGAAACATCTTTCAATTATTCTCATTAAACAACTAATTAATAATTGTATATCTTTGAAGGATTAGCATTTAAGTTAAGCTCACCTAACCATAAAATATATCGAATTGTTAAATGGAACATATCCTTATAACTAAATAGTAAATGCGCATCTAAATTTATACGTATTATATTCATTGTATTTAAACTTTTTTCATTTATTTTCATATAACTATGACCGACTGTTCCTTTTCACAGAAGTTTGCATGTCCCACTGTAGAATAAATGTATAACCATGCCTAATAATGTATAACCATGCCTAATAATGTATAACCATGCCTGTATAACCATGCCTAATAATGTATAACCATGCCTAATAATGTATAACCATGCCTAATAATGTATAACCATGCCTAATAATGTATAACACTTTGGCATTAATAACACAGTAAAATGTTACAAAATATAGTAATTTATGTATTCGTCTAAATATTATAACATACAACTTGTAACAAGTTATGATAAATGGTCATGACTGCTACATTATAGCACGTGCATGTTATATATGACTCTCCTTGTGTCTAACATAAACTGTTAGCATGAACTCAGTAATTGTCAATAACAAATAGAGAGCCTCTTATTGTAAGTATCTATGCAATACCGAAATTTGTTCATGTTTTGCATAAACTGTTAGCATGAACTCAGTAATTGTCAATAACAAATAGAGAGCCTCTTATTGTAAGTATCTATGTAATACCGAAATTTGTTCATGTTTTGCATAAACTGTTAGCATGAACTCAGTAATTGTCAATAACAAATAGAGAGCCTGTTATTGTAAGTATCTATGTAATACCGAAATTTGTTTATGTTTTGCATGTGATTGAGTGAATGAATCTATTGACTTTTGAAAGTTTTCATTAAATGTTGAATATAACAATACGTTTCATAGTGTTAATTTATATTTGCTTTTAAATGGATTATTTGGTATCAAGGGTATTCGACATTTTGATGCACTATTATTTCTTGATTGTTGTTAATTAGGAATAATTATTGACGAATGTTAATTAAGAATAAAATAATGCATCTAATTTGTGGTAATAACAAGTACTTTGATTTTATATAAACATAAATTTAAAATTCGTACCCTTTTGTTGTAGTTTGATTTATATTTTCTGTAATATTCTATTTTCAATAAATTGCGGTATAACGAATAATTTGAAGTGGATGTACTGTAATTTTAGCTCCTGTTATTTTTACTCCAACCTATGCATTGTGGTATTGTGTATCCGATGTGTAACTATGTATTGTTATCTATTTCCCTTTTCGAAATGTAAATTATTAATTGTTATTTAATTAATTAATTATATTGCATGCGTATGTGCTGGTGATGGCTAATGACTGTAAACAATTGTATTGTTTATGTATTATAGCTGATTATTCATTTGTTTTAAAGGGACTATGTCAACGAAATAATTGCATTCTTATTTCACTGTACACAAAATACTTAAAATTCTGACGTCAAAATGTAAACATGTTGGTCCAGTTATACGACAAGTTTGGAACATATATTGACCCGTTGACTGTGACGACTTATCTAACAAAAGCAAGAGTACATTCACGATATCCATAATTCAACAATAAAACTTTAAGTTCCAGTGCGGTTACCACAGATTTATTCATATTTTTGTGTGTATTTAGAAAGCGTAAAAATTTGACCAATCCACTGATAGCAGGAAATAGTTCAGCTGTTCTGGTTGGCGGTGCGTAAGTTCAACCTGCCGTGTCAAAACCATGTTTTCTATTCTCCGTACTAAAGAATCCGGCTATCGCTATAATAAAAGCAGACGTGTTTCAAGCAGATCTGCATTACATGTTAACACTGTATTACGAATACCTGCTCAAAGTGACACGTGCCTTGCCACTCAGTTCATTCAATATTCACGTTAGTTTTGTGGAAGATTTTCAATTGATTTTACCTTTATGTGATTGTGATTTCTTTTGCTTACGTAAGCTACTGTTTTGTTTCACTCGGGTCTATACTTTTCCGAATGGCTTGCGTGAATAAGACAGTCCCCTGCTCTTGTCATCATCATCATCGTCATCATCATCATCACCATCATCATCATCATCATGACATTGCCATCAACATCATCATCATCGTCGTCGTCATCATCATCATCATCACATTGCCATTATCATCATCACATTGCCATAATCATCGTCATCATCATGATCATAATCATCATCACATTGCCATCATCACCATCAACATCATCAAAATCATCATCATCAACATCATCATCATCATCATCACATTGTCATCATCATCATCATCATCAACAACAACAACATTATCACCATCATTATCATCATCATCGTCATCACATCATCATCAACATCATCAGCATCGTCATCAACATCATCGTCATCATCATCATCATCATCACATCATCACATCATCATCATCATCACATTGCCATCATCATAATCATCATATCACATTGCCATCATTATCTCGTTTTTATGTATTAATCATAATTATAATAATCACGTATTATTAATCTTATAGTAATTTTAAAGTTGATTTCAACTTCCAATTTCTATTTCCAACACATTTTTACAATGTTTTTATTTATAGATTTATATCAGACAATCACAAAATTATCTGCCATATAATATCAACCATCCTCATTGTGGGGCACATGTCTACATCAAGACAAAATAGAGCAAGTTCTGTATCGATCTGTTTCGCACATTGCTGGCAGAAGTTCTTAATTACACGGAATGTTTTTCAGAGATCTGCTAAGACAGACTTGTAAAAGTAGACTGTGCCAACTGTCTGTGTAATAACATTACATGGAGTATACCAATCATGTTAAACGCATATTTATTAGTTTTGAATATATAATGCTCCCTTTTGCATTTTGACGTTTAAACGTGTTTATGTTTACGTTTTGTATCATTATATGCATGTTGACAACTGACAGGAAGTCTAATGTCAAGGTTGTTCTTAAATGCGTTGCCTCATCAGACAGTATAAAGCCGTGTTCTAATTGATAATTTCCATTTCAGACGAGATAGGAATACAACGCTATAACATGAATCTTAAGCATTGCATTACGGTAAGTTATTTTATTATTACTAAAATACAATATCATACTTATATCAAACACAAATCATATTTTGTTTGACATATGGTTGACAGTTGTCTATTTAGACCTTATATTGCTACATAAACTGGTACGGTTGGTAATCTATTAAAATCATACTTGTGACATTGTCCAGTATTTTATTACAGGTGCCCGTTGCTCTCCTGGTGTTATTTTCTGGGTTACATGTTCGATCGTTCATTTTCAACTCCATTTCGGATCCCTGCCCGCGAGATCTTATTACCATCGACTACAGCGCAAAAGGTCTAACACGGATCCCTGTTGTTAACCTGACATGCCCATGCCAAATAAGCGGGTTAAGTGTTGTATTAAATAGAAATAACATTTCCAGCATTGAAGACGATGCATTTCATAGTTTACGCTCTCTGAACTGTTCATTGAGTTTGAACTTATATCTGAACAATATTTCTCAGATCAGTGAAAACGCCTTCCGTGGCATTGAATCACAGCTTGGTAATTTGAATTTAAATAATAATAGCCTTCAAACACTTCCAGAAGCAATCGGTTCTCTGAAACATATGCATAAGCTCAGTATTATGAACAACCCACTATCGTCGCTCAATCCATCAGTCATGGCTAAACTTGGACATTCTCTTGAACAGTTTTCAGTTGGAATGGCTTACTTTCAACAGTGGCCCAGTGAGCTTCATTTCTTAAGTGTACTAAAGGATCTCGCCATATTAGACATTCATTTTCAGTTTTTGGATTCAAATGCGTTTCGTGGAATTACACATATTAATAGGCTGACAATTGAAAACTCCAATCTAAAAAGCATATCAAATGCGCTGTGTGCACTTCGCGATCTACAATATCTGCGACTATTTAGAAACAGATTGTTCAATGAGAGCAAGTCTGACGTCTTTGTACCTTGCAATAACCTAACAATCTCACCAAACGTCAGCCAAATTATCTATATAGGAAATAATGTTGATTTCTTTCCAAATATGTTAGCAATATTTCCTTCTTCTTTGACAGAGATTATGATGAGTCATAATAATATGCGGTTGATGAATGCAGATAAATTTGATGACAATTGGAGTGTTATTCATCTGCAATTATATTAAAAAAACTTTAACCACATTCCAGAAGGTTTAAATCATTTTAAAGGCATTGAGCACTTAGAGCTTTATCACAATCGCATAGAATACATTGAACACAATGCGTTGATTGGGTTGCGTAATTTAAAACGACTTTATCTGCAGAACAATCCAATCCAATTTATCACACGCAACGCGTTTCTCAACAACATTAATATAATCACAATTGATGTGTCAAACACCTTACTGTCCACTGTACCAGCCGCCGTTAGTGTGCTTCCAGCTTTAAGCAGTTTATTTATAGAGTACAACAACATTGAATGCACGTGCGACATGGTCAATCTGAAGAGTTGGAACGTATCAAGCATTGACATTTACGGCCTATGTTACCAAACTAATGAAGAGATTAAGCCGTTTCTCATGCACTTCATCGATGCCGATAGATGTTAGCCTGTGTCAATGTGATGGGACAGATGTTAGCCTGTGTCAATGTGATGGGATAGATGTTAGCCTGTGACAATTTGATGGGATAGATGTTAGCCTGTGGGATAGATGTTAGCCTGTGACAATGTGATGGGATAGATGTTAGCCTGTGACAGTGTGATGGGATATCGCAGCAGCTTCCTATTTTGTGAGGATATATCTTAGGAATGTGATTATCCTGATTATCAAATAAAATTATTAAACTGTACATTGTATTAATAATTTCTGTATGATTGTATTTTCAATTAACTGCGGTATGGTTCTTTTGTTTGAATGTAATTTAAAGTTTAATATGCATTGTGTTATTGTAACTCCAACGTTTGTTGTTGTATTGGGTGTTCAATGGAACTATGTATTGGAAATTTTTTCCCGTTCTAATGTGTGACTTATTGGATAATCTACTTTTACTTTTCTGAAGTATAGTAAGTAAACTTAAAGTGATTCGACTTGACTCTGAAATATATCGCATGAATATGCGCTTATGTTGGCAAATAAATTTAAGCCCGTATAATGTTTGTGTATTAAAGCTTTAAGACATCAATGAAACTGAAATTTCATGTTGAATTAACATTTCTAAGACCACACATGTGATTCAAAAATTCACACAATTCACACAACGAGAGCATCCAAAATTCCCCCCCCCCCCCACAAACGCTTAACCTGTTCAAAGTATATTAGATGTTGTGCTGTGATATAAATAATTTGCAATGGACGACCAACGATATACTAGATTGTGGACTCGCATTCTGCTGGTGGAACGGCGACTTTGTCCCAGAGATCGAGTCCTCTTCGGTTTTGATAGAAATAATCTTAGGTTCTTCAAGTTTATACCCAAATGCAGTGGCAAGCTGCTTGACGGTCAGTGGAATCGGTATAGGGATTGTTACTGGAAGCGGAAGAACGATCGGAAATGGAACCATCATGGTGATGGGTAGCATACCGGGAAGGGACTGAAAAGCGTGGCCCGGCAGCGGCGTCGGATATGGCCCCGGGTGGACGCCATTTTGTAAGAAATGAGGGAAATCGACGGGGAACAAGCTACTTGTACGTCTGTCCGGAACCAACGGTGAAGTCCTCTGCTCACGCCTGGGTGACACTGATGGCGCGTGATTCACTTGCACCCGAGGGGGAGGGTCAACAGTGTCGGCGATGCAGTCTGATCTGGTTTTGAATAGTGTTTCTCATTGGATTTTATTGCGTTCTCTTTGTTGGCGTCTTCGTTAATGTTCTGATTTGTCGTCGGTATATATGCGGCCAACACCTTCGGGGGAATCTGACCATACTGCATGATACCGGGCGGTTTAGACGGGACGTAGGCCGCTTCCGCCCCCCCCCCCATCCCCCACCAATCTAGATCCGCCTGTAAGTGATTTATGCTTTTAGGAATATTCTTCATTTTTAAAGTTGATTCCTCAAAGTAGCATACCCTGCTAAGCCACCTAGGGAGATCACTGAAGGAGGTCAATTAAAAATATTTACTCGAAAATTATTCACACACCTGCGGTTCCTTGCGAGTCTGCTTAGTGACCAGATTCATATGGTGCCGGGCCAACGAACTGCTGGAAGCCGGGTACAAACCTGAAGAAGAAGAAATAGTTGGCTCTTTTAAGAAATAAAGTTAATAAAAATAGTAGTAGTAGTACTGTAGTAGTAGTAGTAGTAGTAGTAGTAGTAGTAGCAGTAGTAGTAGTAATAGTGGTAGTAGTAGTAGAAATAGTAGTAGTAGTAGTAGTAGTAGTAGTAGTGCTAGTAGTACTAAGCATTAGAAGTAGTAGTGCTACCAGTAGTAGAAGTAGAAATAGTAGTAGTAGTAGTAGTATGAGTAGTAGTAGTAGTAGTAGTAGTAGTAGTAGTAGTAGTAGTAGTAGTAGTAGAAGTAGTAGTAGTAGTAGTAGTAGTGCTAGTAGTACTAAGCAGTAGAAGTAGTAGTGCTACCAGTAGTAGAAGTAGAAATAGTAGTAATAGTAGTATGAGTAGTAGTAGTAGTAGTAGGAGGAGTAGTAGTAGTAGTAGTAGTAGTAGTAGTAGTAGTAGTAGTAATAATAATAGTAGTAGTAGTAGTAGGAGGAGTAGTAGTAGTAGTAGTAGCAGTAGTAGTAGTAGTAGTAGTAGTAGTAGTAGTAGTAGTAGTAGTAGTAGTAGTAGTGCTAGTAGTACTAAGTAGTAGAAGTAGTAGTAGGAGTAGTAGTAGTAATAGTAGTAGTAGTAGTAGTAGTAGTAGTAGTAGTAGTAGTAGTAGTAGTAGTAGTGCTAGTAGTACTAAGTAGTAGAAGTAGTAGTAGGAGTAGTAGTAGTAGTAGTAGTAGTAGTAGTAGTAGTAGTAGTAGTAGTAGTAGTAGTAGTAGTAGTAGTAGTAGTAGTAGTAGTGCTAGTAGTACTAAGTAGTAGAAGTAGTAGTAGGAGAGTAGTAGTAGTAGTAGTAGTAGTAGTAGTAGTAGTAGTAGTAGTAGTAGTAGTAGTAGTAGTAGTAGTAGTAGTAGTAGCTGTAGTGCTAGTAGTACTAAGTAGTAGAAGTAGTAGTAGGAGTAGTAGTAGTAGTAGTAGTAGTAGTAGTAGTAGTAGTAGTAGTAGTAGTAGTAGTAGTAGTAGTAGTAGTAATAGTGCTAGTAGTACTAAGTAGTAGAAGTAGTAGTAGGAGTAGTAGTAGTAGTAGTAGTAGTAGTAGTAGTAGTAGTAGTGCTAGTAGTACTAAGTAGTAGGAGTAGTAGTAGTAGTAGTAGTAGTAGTAGTAGTAGTAGTAGTAGTAGTAGTAGTAGTAGTAGTAGTAGTAGTAGTAGTAGTAGTAGTAGTGCTAGTAGTACTAAGTAGTAGAAGTAGTAGTAGAAGTAGTTGTAGAAGTAGCAGCAGCAGTAGCTGTAGTAGTAACAGAAAAAGTAAAAGTAGAAGGGGCGGTGGCGGTGGCGGTGATAGTGGTGGTAGAAGTAGTACAAGAAGATATTGCATTGTTAAATACTCAGACAACTTAGTATAATTTGTGACAAAAACTATTGTCACTTATTGTTACAGTATGTTTAAATATAACAAAAATCTAGAACTAATTTTACTCCAGCATTTCAAGACTTTAAAGTCTTTACCTACCAACAGAACAGATCGTCTGGCGCTAGACGGATATTGCACATGTCTGTGAAATTGATATAGTTAAACACGGTCCCAAAAGATACCCGTTCAACAAACAAGGCAAATGTCTAATTCAATGTTTGTTATTTCATTTCCAGATCATCTTACTGCAGTTTGGGACAAATAATACTTTATTATGATATCGAACATCACTATACGTCACCGATTATAGATCAAATATGAGAAATTTTAATAGGCGTGTAAATTTACACCGCGGCGCAATTGACCAGGTGTCGGTGAAAAATAGGTCGACTGGGTTCTACGGGCAAATTCTGCGATGGAATTGAAAAAGCACTTAGGTTTAAGTATTTATGCTTTTCTTTTGTTGAATATGTATCTGTACTAATTCTGTAATCATTCAATTTTAGTAAACTAATATTATTATTAAGATCACCTGCGACAGAAAAATATGTGCCTGTTCATGTTTTCCCTATTTCTATTCAGTTATGGAACATAAATACTTAATAAAACAACGTTTTTCTGACGCATACAACACGCTACAATTTGAGAGCCAAGAGAACACCATTTCCTCAAAATAGTAATCTAATAATATAATCTACCGCACATACAGCTGTATTTGTTGGGTGTATGTATTTCTTCCTATTGACATTTTCAGTTGCATAGCAATTGTATGCGTTGTTTCACTGTTGTTATTATTTTCCTGTTAGTGTTGGTGGTGCATGATGGTGTTTGAGCGATAGTGATGTTGTTGTGTTGTTGTATTAGTTGTTATTGTGTTATTGTTGGTGGTGTTTAGCGGTGTTGGTGATGTTGCTGTTGCTGTTGTTGTTGTGGTAAGGACGTACAGGACGTGTGTAACGTACAGACAGTCGGACAATGCGATTACTAAATGCCTCCCATTCGGGGACATTAACAATACAAAATCGTTCCATATAACCCGGAGTGAAATGATAAAAAAAACTGTCCATGTGCATTTATAAAGCTTCATCAAGGCCCCTTACTCGCAATTATTAAGGACAAACTGAGCTGAAAATTGGTGTAAGATTATTAAAATGTCAAAGGTCAATCGTGCTGTTCCGGTTCTGGAAACAGTGCTCTCATTTCTAGATTTCACACATGTGTGATGAAGCACATGGGTCACATATCTTATCCACGTGATGCCAGTTAAGGAACAATGTTTTATTTAGTGTATGCGATAAGCTTTTAGGCTTGGTACTTTTATTGAATGACTGAAAATTTGGAAGGCTATTAAAGATACAGTGGAATCAAAAATGTGTGACAGATTACTGCATGGTGTCATTGAATAAATACGGAATATTATGCTAGTCAGTTGTTCCAAGAGTATGTATTAGTCGAGTGGCTTGTGTGACAACGTATCACACGAGAGGCGGAGCCTCGAGTGTGATACGAAATAACGCAAGCCACAAGACTAATACATACTCTTGGAACAATTGACTAGCGTAATATTCCTTTTATTATATACCACGATAAACTTCAAATGTGCATTTACCTTATTTTATTTCATTAAAAACTACAATACTGACTAATCATTGTAGGTATAGAAGATATTTGTTTACATAACTCTATGATGACGTCATTAAAAAAGTAGTCCTTCTAGTATGGTAATACGGGATCGGATAAATAGCGAGTAGCATAATACGGGATTTTGTTTCTGACGACATGTATTTCACCGATTGATACAGCATGTATTTTGTTTAAGATTTTTAACACGTATATAATAATGTGTTTTATCCCATAATTACGATTTAGTTATTCGTAATTACCAGTTATATTATGTCGTATTGACCTATAAAGATCGCAATGTTGTAAATGTATTTTTATCTGGTAACAACGACTTAAAAACTCCCAAAATCTCGAAAAAAAATACCACTTAGAATCTCGTAATTTCGTCGTTTATGTATGAAATCGCCTACCTGCACTTAAATAAATAAAAACAATGCCTATTTACGCCTAGTAATATTATTAGAGAATTACATATTGCTTATAAACGGCAAACCGAATGTTGAGAACAATTTTAAATAAGTTAACACTTTATTTCATGCTATGCGGTGAATGAGTGCCAAATACCAGTGAATGATAACCCAATCATTTCACTCTAGAACGAGTAAATGATAACGTTTGATAATTTCACTCTCGCTTATTATGGAACTACTTTTAACTTTTTTTTTTTCTTTTTTTTCTTGAAAGTATTAAGAATACCAAAATTGCCAGGGAGACATCGGTCTTTTTAAACTACAAAAAACAAATTCTAAAATACAGTACAAATATAATTAAGCGATAACGAAGCTGTAAGTACGGCACAATTTTTCCACCACAACAGTGAGCGACAATTTCGGAATCATATGACGTCATATATTTATGACGTCATAATAAACAAACGTGTGACGCTTCAGCATATATCGCGCATTTTATTTAATTTATCGTCCAAAAGGATGAATAAAAAGAAAATTTATTTAATTCAGTGTGAAATCTTAATTCCTTTCATTCGTGGTCATAGAAACTAAATATTATTTCTATGACCACGAATGAAAGAAATTAAGATTTTACACAGAATTAAACAAATGTCCACTATATATTAACTTAGAAAACATAAATGACAGCATAACAAATGTTTTTGAACAGCGCTACTACACAACGCATGCACGACTCGTGACATTATACAATCGTGATAACAAAGTGGAATATTTTCCTAATTGTACGTAGTATATTTCCAGCTTTGGAATAATTTTAATTTTTAACAAAACACGATGCAATACAGAATTTATTCGGATTAAATAATTATGCTTTAAGTCGTATATTAATAATACCCATGGGAAACATGACTGTTCTGTCAAAGCTTTCATAGCCAGCTAGACCTCTATGAATAAGGTGCAAAACATTTCAGTGCAGTACCCGAAGTAAAAAGTTTAACTGCCGAAATAAATTAATTAATACGTTTACAAAATAAGATAATAAACTGAAGCGACATTTCCTGTACGCAGATGTACGGTGTTCCGTTAGGCTAATTGGTGTAAAGGTTAGAAACCAGTAAATCCAATTCCCATAGGGTCCCATTATAAAACGGCAAACTTTCCAAGCATTTTTCTAGCATTTCCTTTATTTCAGATTGTGCAAGCCTGGTATCAATTTAAAGATCAATCTGTCCTCTTCCAAAGTTTGCAATAAAAAAGATATGTCATGTTACTTCGAAGAAAATGCATCTCACTTGAATGCAGGCACCGGTAGAAAACAGGATTTCGGCAGTCATATTTCGACAAAAGCCCCATACCACAGTACTTGGATTGTATGGGGAGCGTGAACTAAAATTCGCACCTAAATCACATAAACCAGTCGAAATACCAGCTCATTTAGACTTATTTTAATGCAATGGACAGTATAAAGGTATAAAACGTGTAATATTTGCATATAACATTATTTGATGTGCGGTGAGCTGCATAGGCGTGTTTCCGTACATTTTTTCATTTTTTTTTTACCTAAAAAAACAGGTTTCGCTTTAAAAGTGTAGATAACGTGTCAGTTACGATATTATTCACATTTATTTTCGTGAAAAGTAATAAACGCAATAAAATAACACAGTTACATGGTGATTTTATGTATAAGTGGACCATAAAGGGCCGGTCCCTGGTTTTCTTAAAGGTTAGAAACCAGTAAATCCAATTCCCATAGGGTCCCATTATAAAACGGCAAACTTTCCAAGCATTTTTCTAGCATTTCCTTTATTCAGATTGTGCAAGCATGGTATCAATTTAAAGATCAATCGGTCCTCTTCCAAAATTTGCATTAAAAAAGATATGTCATGTTACTTCTAAGAAAATGCATCTCACTTGAATGCAGGCACCGGTAGAAAACAGGGTTTCGGCACAGTCATATTTCGACAAAAGCCCCATACCACAGTAAAAACACCCCAAACGTTCACCTTTCAAGTTAGCCTCCAATGAAATGCACCAAAATAATGCAGACACGCATAGGATAATAGAAATAACCACAAAAAGCATGTCTGAGATATCTAAATGGCTTTTATGCCCGAAGAGAAGAGGAACTCTTTAGTAATAGGCACTACTTTTGAATGGACCACGCAGGGATACACAATGATTTACTGGTATCTAACCTTAAAGAAAACTCAACATTTTGCTATCATGAAAAAAACTCTTCTACATCATTATTAACCTACTTGAACCACAAATGCAAAATTTCAGGTCGATCTGCTAAGTAGAAATGCCCCCAAAACGCATTTGAGAATGACACATGATAAGCCATATGACTTGCGCTTCAGTACTTGGATTGTATGGGGAGCGTGAACTAAAATTCGCACCTAAATTACATAAATCAGTCGAAATACCAGCTCATTTAAACTTATTTTAATGCAATGGACAGTAATAAGGTATAAAACGTGTAATATTTGGGTATAACATGATTTGATGTGCTGTGAGCTGCATAAGGCGAGTTTCCGTACTTTTTTTCATTTTTTTCCCCGAAAAAACAGGTTTCGCTTTAAAAAGTGTAGATAACGTGTCAGTTACGATATTATTCACATTTATTTCCGTGAAAAGTAACAAACGCAATAAAAAATAACACAGTTACATGGTGATTTTATGTATAAGTGGACCCTAAAGGGCCAGTCCCTGGTTTTCTTAAAGGTCAGAAACCAGTAAATCCAATTCCCATAGGGTCAATTATAAAACGGCAAACTTTCCAAGCATTTTTCTAGCATTTCCTTTATTTCAGATTGTGCAAGCCTGGTATCAATTTAAAGATCAATCTGTCCTCTTCCAAAATTTGCAATGAAAAAGATATGTCTCGTAACTTCTAAGAAAATGCATCTCACTTGAATGCAGGCACCGGTAGAAAACAGGGTTTCGGCAGTCATATTTTGACAAAAGCCCCACATCACAGTAAACACGTCCCAAAAGTTCACCTTTAAAGTTAGCCTCCAATGAAATGCACCAAAATGTTGCAGACACGCATAGGATATTAGAAATAACCACAAAAGGCATGTCTGAGATACCTAAATGGCTTTTATGCCAGAAGAGAAGAAGAACTCTTTAGTAATAGGCACTACTTTTGAATGGACCAGTGAGGGATACACAATGATTTACTGGTATCTAACCTTAAAGAAAACTCAGCATTTTGCTATCATGAAAAAAACTCTTCTACATCATTATTAATCTACTTGTACCACAAATGCAAAATTTCAGGTCGATCTGCTAAGTAGAAATGCCCCCAAAACGCATTTGAGAATGACACATGATAAGCCATCTGGCTTGCGCTTCAGTACTTGGATTGTATGGGGAGCGTGAACTAAAATTCGCACCTAAATCACATAAATCAGTCGAAATACCAGCTCATTTATACTTATTTTAATGCAATGGACAGTAATAAGGTATAAAACGTGTAATATTTGCGTATAAAGTGATTCGATGTGCTGTGAGCTGCATAAGGCGAGTTTCCGTACTTTTTTCATTTTTTTTTCCCCGAAAAAACAGGTTTCGCATTAAACAGTGTAGATAACGTGTCAGTTACGATATTATTCACATTTATTTCCGTGAAAAGTAATAAACGCAATAAAATAACACAGTTACATGGTGATTTTATGTATAAGTGGACCATAAAGGGCCGGTCCCTGGTTTTCTTAAATGTTAGAAACCAGTAAATCCAATTCCCATAGGGTCCCATTATAAAACGGCAAACTTTCCAAGCATTTTTCTAGCATTTCCTTTATTTCAGATTGTGCAAGCCTGGTATCAATTTAAAGATCAATCTGTCCTCTTCCAAAATTTACAATAAAAAAGATATGTCATGTTACTTCTAAGAAAATGCATCTCACTTGAATGCAGGCACCGGTAGAAAACAGGGTTTCGGCAGTCATATTTCGACAAAAGCCCGATACCACAGTAAACACACCCCAAACGTTCACCTTTCAAGTTAGCCTCCAATGAAATGCACCAAAATGTTGCAGACACGCATAGGATAATAGAAATAACCGCAAAAGGCATGTCTGAGATACCTAAATGGATTGTATGCCCGAAGAGAAGAGGAACTCTTTAGTAATAGGCACAACTTTTGAATGGACCACGGAGGGATACACAATGATTTACTGGTATCTAACCTTAAAGAAAACTCAACATTTTGCTATCATGACAAAAACACTTCTACATCATTATTAACCTACTTGTACCACAAATTCAAAATTTCAGGTCGATCTGCTAAGTAGAATGCCCAAAATACGCATTTGAGAATGACACATAATAAGCCATCTGGCTTGCGCTTCAGTACTTGGATTGTATGGGGAGCGTTAACTAAAATTCGCACCTAAATCACATAAACCAGTCGAAATACCAGCTCATTTAGACTTATTTTAATGCAATGGACAGTAATAAGGTATAAAACGTGTAATATTTGCGTATAACATGATTCGATGAGTGAGCTCCATAAGGCGAGTTTCCGTACTTTTTTTCATTTTTTGTTACCCGAAAAAACAGGTTTCGCTTAAAAAAGTGCAGATAACGTGTCAGTTACGATATTATTCACATTTATTTCCATGAAAACTAATAAACGCGAAAAAAAATAACACAGTGACATGGTGATTTTAATGTATAAGTGGACCCTAAAGGGCCGGTCCCTGGTTTTCTTAAATGTTAGAAACCAGTAAATCCAATTCCCATAGGGTCCTATTATAAAACGGCAAACTTTCCAAGCATTTTTCTAGCATTTCCTTTATTTCAGATTGTGCAAGCCTGGTATCAATTTGAAGACCAATCTGTCCTCTTCCAACATTTGGAATAAAATAGATATGTCATAAGGAAATGCATCTCACTTGAATGCAGGCACCGGTAGAAAACAGGGTTTCGGCAGTCATATTTCGACAAAAGCCCCATACCACAGTAAACACACCCCAAAAGTTCACCTTTCAAGTTAGCCTCCAATGAAATGCACCAAAATAATGCAGACACGCATAGGATAATAGAAATAACCACAAAAGGCATGTCTGAGATACCTAAATGGCTGTTATGCCCGAACAGAAGAGGAACTCTTTAGTAATAGGCACAACTTTTGAATGGACCACGGAGGGATACACAATGATTGACTGGTATCTAACCTAAAGCGCGAAAACTCGAGAAAACGATACGAAAGAGCGAAATCACGATGCGATGGGGCGACAACATGATTGCGAAGACATGATGCGACGTCGCGAGAATACGATGCGATGAAGCGAAATTAATATCGCCTCTGCTAACAATTTCGCATCGTGTTCTCGCAATTTCCCCTTGTGGTTTCGCCCTTTGTCATACCTCGAAATCGCGACAAGACGATGAGAAAGTGTGACTATAACGGAATACCGTACAGGTGCGTTTGTCTTAAATTTTACAACGAATTGGACTCGTTACATTGTTGCCATCATACTCTGCTGACACTGTCTAAGATAGCCTACATCTCTTTCTCTTATCAACGACGTATTGCACAAACGTCGCACTTGACAAAGAGCCTTCGCAGAGTGCCATGGCTATATTATATTCGGTAAAATTGTATTTTCCTTAAATATATATATATTACAATACAATAAACTAGAAACTTCTCTGGGAATGCATGTAAAAAACGAGGCGTTTTGTCAGGGGTTTCTTTTTATGAAAGTTACTTACTTTATTACTGTATACACTTTATTCTAGTACTTTACTCATTACGATAATAATATATTGTGGTCGTTAGTTGTAACGTGTATGTCGTACGGAAATGGATTTTTGTTTTCAAACCACAAAACGTGTATTTGCAAACTTAAAGCTGAGGATTCTTTTTATAGAAATATGCTGTTTGACCCTATGTTTACGGAGTCAACTATGTGGATTGTTGTCATAGGACTGACTACCTCTGTAAATGACGTAAACCGTGACAAAGCTGATCAATTACCAATTTGGAATGATATCTACACAATTGAAAAAAGATTGTCTAAATTGTACACGGATGTACTGCAATCACGAAAAAATATATAAAAATTAAAGTGAACATGCAAATATTAATCAATTACATGCACAATGAATTGTCTTTCAATACAGAATATAAGAATAAGACGTTATTGTACAGATTTAAAAATCGATTTCGCTTAGACGTCTTAATCGCATATATACATGTATCATATCACTAATAATGTATTCAATTACAGGTGTGTCTTGTATTGTTCGTCTCCTTCGGTCCGAATGTCCGACTATTCCTACTGGACGCTCTGTTGGATCCATGTGAATATATTGATGGTTGATGCAATTCTAAGGGTCTAACACAGATTCCCGTCTTCAATCAGTCTGCCATCAAGAGCTCTGTATCTGATATTGGGATAGCGGGCAATAGAATTTCAGCAATTGAAGACAATTCATTCTACAGTTTTCATATTGCGAATACATCCTTTACGATGAACATGCAAAATAACCATTTGACCCGGATCAGTAAAAATGCCTTTTACGGAATAGCAAGTATGATTACTGGATTGTTTTTATATGAAAACGAATTTACAACAATTCCTGACGGAGTAAGTTCCCTGAACAATTTGAAAGACTTTGATATGACTCAAAATCCGTTACAATCATTGAATACTGCGGTTCTAGCAAGTATTGGACATACTCTAGAACTGCTGGATATTGATATTGGAGCCTTTGCAGGATGGCCAAAAGAGCTTCGATGGACTGGCACAACTACGCGAACTGACCATACGAAATTCTATACTTCATACATTTTCGTCAGCATTTTGTAATTTGTCTAATCTACTAATGATATCTATCGTTTCAAATTCGCATCTCAACCAAAGCAAAACCGACGTATTTGCAACGTGCAATAACAAGACAGAAACACAATTACACACTTTTTGGTACACTTTTAACAATGAGGACTATTTTCCAAATGTTTTTCACATGTTTAGTTCTATTTGACACATACATGTGATGTACAACAGTATGCAGTTCATCGATAGTGATCTGTTACCATATGATTTCAGTCTTTTGTTCCTTGTCTTCAATGATAACATCTTTACTCATATTCCGTATGGTTTGCACCACTTTCAAAGCCTTCACAGATTACATTTTAGCCGCGATCGCATCACCTACGTGGACGACAATGACTTGATGGGTTTGCGAAACATAACAGTGTTGTTTCTCGAAGGAAATCCGATTCGATTTATCACAAAAGATGCGTTTCAAGACAACTTGAATATCGAGTACCTTTCATTAGACGAAACGTATCTACTAACTGTACCAGCCGGCGTCACCATGTTCCCCGCCTTATATGCTCTGTATTTAAACTACACCAACATTGAATGCACGTGCGACATGACGTTCTTTAAGAACTGGAATGTCTCCGAGATAGAAGTGACAGGACTTTGTTACCAAACCAATAAAAAATCAAAGATTTCTTAACGGACTACATTGACATTGGGGTTTGTTGAAAGCGATGTGTATACAACTATAATATATATAAATTGGATGTTAGGACTCAACTGAATATCTGACCAATGTAAACAAATGATATATCCTTCCCATTGCGTTATGTTCCATCGTGTATTTCTGTTTTGGGTTCTATATTGTTTACTAGTATGTCAATTATTCAAATTTAAAAAAACTTAATAGAAAAGCGGTATAATTTGAGGTCCGTTGATTTTTTATTACTTTTCATTTTTAGTATATGGTTTTTAATTTTAATGCCCCGATCGAAGATGGCGGGGTATAATGGTTTGCTAATGTCGGTCGGTCGGTCGGTTGGTCTGTCTGTCAGTGGGAAGAGTACTTTTGCTTCCACTCTCATGGAAATGTTTGTGGCTATAATTTATCGGCCAAGTTCGATTATCAGCCAAATCGCCCCTTCAATTGTTCAAGTTATAGCCCTTGAAGTATCTAAAATTACCATATTATGCCGTTTCCGCTATCCAACAGTGTTTCTCTGATCTTCACCAAACTTCAGGGTGGCATAATATCTCGGCCAAGTTCGATAATCAGCCAAATTGCCCCATGAATTGTTGAGTTATAGCCCTTGAATCATATAAAATTGGCCTTTTAGCCGTTTCCGTTATGAAAGTCCAACAGTTTATATCCGATCTTCACCAAACTTGGTGAAAATACTTGTGGGCGTAACATCTCGGTCAAGCTCAATAATCAACCAAATCGCCCTAGGAAATGTTGAGTTATGGTCATTATCTAAAATTGACTTTTTTAGCTGTACCCGCTCTCTAAGTCCATCAGTTTTCATCCGACCTTCATCACATTTGCTGAAAATATTTGAGGTTAAAGGGACCTGTTCACAGATTGGCAAATTGACAATTTTCAAATTTTTTTTGTCATAGAGCCCTAACAGAAAAAAAGATGATATATGAACTATCGAAATAACGCTGCTGACAAAGAAGTACATGTATATTGGAAATTGTCGTTGATGAAAAATCATCAAATGAAATGGATAAAATTATATTAAGCATTTGTAACGCTTCTCATTGGGTTTTTGGAAAACACGTGTTAAAGGTTACGCATGCGCAAATAAATTCCTTCATTGTTACATATAAAATATACAATGTTAGATCTCAATTTTCACCATGACCAAGCTACTTTTCAATATATCACCATACATCGCTGGAAAGATAAGGCCATTACCTTTTGAAAAAAAAGCATGTTAAAAAATTATATGTGTTGTAACTCAAAATATTTACCTTAGAATAAACACACCGGTTTTGACGGGCATGGAGGCTGCCATTTTGTGCATGAATACATGGGCCAACAGTTATGAAGCTGGGAACCACTAAGAACAAAGTAGTGCCAAAAAAACGTTTTTTCTTATTTCTTACATATATACCTTTAAATTCATACCAAACATATCATTTAAACTGTATTTTTGAAATCATATGCATTATACACTGAACCATATGTGTTTATTATCTAACTGAGGATGTGACTTCCGTTTTGGGGTAATTAGACCTATAACCTACATATAGCGTAAATAGTTCACTACAGGGATTGAAAGTCAGAATGGACGAGTGGTTAGCGCGATAGTCTTTTAATCCAGGCGGTCGTAGAGTCGAGTTCCAAACTTTGCAATGCAAACTTTGGAATTTATTTTGGGTCGAGAATAGTTGTTTTTGGTTAGTTCAACTACTTTAATTTTTGCAGTTAAGACAGCAAATGACAATTTTCAAAAATGCAAAAATCTGTGAACAAATCCCTTTAACATATCTTGGCCAACTTCGATGATCTACCGAATCACCCCCAGGAATTGCAGAGTTATGGCCCTTGATTTATCTCAAATTTGCATTTTAGCAGTTTACAATCTCCATGTCTAACAGTTTTCACCCGATCTTCAACAAACTTGATATGTTAAAGATTGCTTTTAACCTAGAGGGGGCGTAACTGTTTTTCAAACAGCCCTTGTTGTTTAATATTGTTCCATCATGTGTTCTTGTTGTGTTTTAAATTGTTTACTGGTATGTCAATTTATTCAAACTAAAATAGTTAATAGTTTTATTAAAGTGGTATATTGGGGTCCGTTGATTTTTACTATTATTTTGTTGTGTATTATTGTTGTGTTTGTCCCTGTGTAACATGACACTATATATTAATTGAATGAACTTGTGTTTTAGATTCTTATATTTATCTAAAAAAAATCGAAACAAAAATCTTCGATTACGGATTTGTTTTTACTAACACGTTCTATTTTCGATTGATAAATGCTATGCATATTCACAAAGAGTGATATTATATGGAGTAAATATGGAAAAAAAAAAGCAATACGTAAATCACTGAAAGATAATATTTCATGACCTAAAAGTATTGAATCCTGTTTTAATTACGATCAATATAATTAGTGATAGATTGTTTGATTCCAGTAGACATTCTCTTTTAATAGCTGTTCACAAAATCGAGTTAATTGTGTATTGTCAAAGTATGTATTGTTATGCACTCCACTCGATATATTTCCAAGTGTATCATTTTTCTTCCGTTTAAGCTTACAATCATCAAATCTAAATAGATAGATACTTTAAATATATAAACTAAATATAAAACATAATAACATTCCTGATATATGTTCATTAGCCTTTACCTTTGTATCGCATTCTTTTTATTTGTGTCACAGCAACAATTTTAAATGTTTGTTCTCGTCACGAATGAAAGCATTATGATTGTACTCATTGTTTCATCAATGCTTGATTGGGAATTTTGATTGAGTATTGTAGCATACCGCCATATTTGGTATACTATAGTTCTATTCTGTTCGGGATGGCAACAAGGCCACTACGAATTATTCCAAGACAACCGGTTTCTGTTTCAACATATATTTAATCGTTGCATAAATTTGAGCATCATGCACGTATGCAGCAATTTACTATCATGTATAAATGAATAGTTGAAATAGCGCTGATAAACTTTTGAGCTCTCTGGATTTCATATAACTCATTTCGGTAGAGCTTAAGAAGCTTACTGTAAGATCTATACTGTGTTAATTTTGATTAAAGATTAAGCTTACCATCTTGGGAATGTTGAATGAAGATCTAATAATATGATCTAAACTATGGATCGACTTAGTAATTGTAAAGATCGGAACTAGGTGATCTTGAAAGATCTGACTTTGGTGATCATTAAAGATCTGACTTTGGTGATCAAGAAAGATGCCGAATGTTTGTTTATCTGCGCTATTTATACCTGTCGCACAGCAACTTAGGATTAGGATTATGAGCACCAGCCAATCAAAATGACTTAGGAATGTCCTCAGCCAATCAAAATGACTTCGGATTTACAACAACCAATCAAATGCATTTAGGAATCCTAATCCTAAAACTAGTTCTGCAGCGCCAAATATTTAACGATAAAAGTCATATTTCACACTAACAATAACAATTTATGTTTACATATATATATATATATATAATAAACAAAAGACTTTGCATTAAACAATAGACAAATACACTACTGTCTGACCTAAACAAATTTGCAGTTATAACAGAGAAGAAATATTTCGGGTACAAAATATCCGAAAACATGCCACAGCTAAAAACTTCCTTAGGAATGGCAAAATTTACGAATATAACAATAATAATAAACAGTTAACAACAATTAATAGTGTCTTAGAGTAAAATATCAGCATATTATTATAAATATGCTAAGTTAAATCGCTTGGATAATAATATAACAATAAAATCGCAACAAGATGATGGTAAGGCTAGCATCATTGCAGACGGACTGTGACAGTAAGTTTTTTGGAATTAAAGTTATGTTCATTTCATTATAGTAAACATGCCTTAAAAATTAATTTCAGTTCATATGTGATAACATACTAACAGCTATTTTAATGAATGAGTTAGATGGATGAATGATTTTACAATAAACAAATAATAATTGTTCACTTTATGAACTTGACAATAATAAACATGGTAATGCATAGTTACAGCATACTCCAGGGCCTTACAGTATTCACTGGTGAATACAGTAATTTCAGATCCATGATTTCCATGATTAACTAATTAACTATATATATTCCAATGTTTTAATGAATATAATAAGAATAGCTAATTGGCAGTGCGGCTATATATATGTACGATGTAACGCGGCAATGATTACATGTTTTTAGAAAATGTTTGGTTACATGTTCTACAAAGGTTCGAATTTGTTAATTGAATGTTTCATACACATCACAAAGTATTATTTTCAATGAATGCTTTAATCAAGCCTATACCTCAGTTTGCCTTTGTATTCCAAGTGAAAATAAATAGCCAGACATTCATCCAGCATTATAACAGAACAAAACAGAAAGTTTATTTACGACTTAAGCATATACAGCCCATCGTCATCTACAAACAAACACATGCGTCAGAATAATGGTAAAAATACATACATGAATATCGAGTGTAAATGCATATGTATATGAATCATAATTATATGACTTCGCGTGAGAATGTCAGGATTGTATGAGAAGGCTCGTTTATATTATGGGATAATTAATAAGTGTTAAATTAGTGAAACTTATTGAAACAACACACGTTACACAGTATTGATTATTGTATTATTAACAGAACTTAATTGAAATGATTTTATATAGTTAAAATATAGAATAGATAATAACAATTTAGTAAAACAAAACATAAACTGAATTGAATTTATTATCAGCTCTAAGTTTATATAAATATAAATACATATATATATATAAATATCGTTGTGTTTTCTATATTGTTTTTTATCACTGACATTAACACGGTTGTTGTCTTGTAATATTTTCAAACTCAGTGGTGATTATTGTATTTTTATCATTATTATTTAAGAGACGTCAGGCAGGGCTACAAACATGATGTACTGTACCTTGAGATACGATTTAAAACTTTTTAATATAGTAAAAATAGTAATTAGCAGCAATCCGAGAAGACACTGATAAATGTCTGTCATTTGAACATCAGAGTGATTTCCCTTCTGTTATCCAAAATGTACTCCGTAGACAATTGTTTTAAGTTTGATTAACAACACTAGGTATGTGTTTTGGCTGAAAACATATCTGTTTGGAATCACTCTTTAGAAATCACGGGGAATTAGAGTTTGGACCCAGCAAACTCTAGTTACATTTTGTCATTTTGTTTGCAAGCACTCAAAATTTGAAACATGCAAACACTGTTCAAACAGTGACTGAAACTATGGGTTACTTCCCTCAAGATTCTAGTGACATTTTAATAATAGAAACAATATATGTTTCTGTTTTAAGGGGACGTTTATGCAATACGCAAATGTTGTCAAACAAACGATGTAGCACCTAAAGTTTTACCAATGACAAGAACATGTACAATATTGCTAGTGGTTAAACATCTTAAATGTATTTACGACCTTATGGAAAAACTTATATTTATTATTGAAATCTTCTTTCTTTTATCAAAAAATCAACGCAGAACTAACACGTCTAGCGAGATGTTCTATATATTACGACATATTCTCTATTTAAAATGTGTATGTACGATCTTATAACAGATATAGTGGCATGAATACAATTTTAAAAAAATTAAGTTATTTAACAAATACTTCTATTTAAAATGGAATAAAAGTTAAGAACAAACATTGCTTTTAAATGCACAAAAAGCTAGTTTTTAATCACCAAATAGTTTTCGTCCGTACAAGCGGAAACTCAAATACATGTATATACGTTGACTTGACAATGGGTTTAGGTTACACAACACTAATAAACGATGAAAAAATCGATACTAGCTAGTACTTGTTGTTTTAGTTCAGATTGAAATGTTTCCTTCGTTATTTTTATGTTTTTTCTGTTTGCTTTCAATTTTTATTGTCACTTTTATCTGATTATTTTGAAAATAATTGATATCAAAGATCGTACATACACGCTTTAATTGCGTGCCTTTATTGATGTCTATTTATAAAAGTTTTACTTTCGTTTCTTAAATACGTACGTCAGTTAACAGTTGGTTTTTATCGTTGAAGCGTTTAATTGCCTCAATAGATCTAATACGAGTATTAAACACGTTGCTTTAAAATATGTAACAAGACACGGTTTCAAATCACGGATTTGACATTAAAAACAGACATTAAAATAAAAGTTTACTTGATTTACTTCATAATAATACACAATTAAACTTATTTAAATAGCTATAGCCAATAATATTTGATACACTTTGATATATGAGAAATCGTCCTTTGTCCGGAGCTCGTTCCTTCAAAACGGCCTTGAAGAATATTTTCAGTGCTATATTTGGAGTAATTAAAACTATATAGGTGTTATGATCTCGGTGTTGTAACAGATATGATGACCTCCTCGCGATCGGTAGATCCTTACTCTGGAGCATTCGAGTGATGTATCTAAAGACACCGAGTACGGGTTCTACTTAGGAATTGGACTCAAGAGTGCCGCAGTTATCTTCTTGCTTTCGACACATTTGAGCCCGAATAAATATGTTAAAACTAAACTAGTACAGCTATTTTTACATTAAATCTATAGTGCTTTGTCCAATGTTGTGTAAGAGAGTGATTTGAAATCATTCATCGCGCTAATTAAACCCATTTATATTTTAACAATATTCAACTATGTTAAAAATACATACATGTATTTGTGAGACGGGGGGAAAGAACAAGATAATTAAAACCGAAATCATACGAGTAATTATTATCAGGTGGCTCTGCTTGCGTCATTTTGTTTCCAATATACATGTATACGAAAACGGTGAACTATTTGTGCTAAACGAATCTCAGAAATTAAATGGTAATATTGTATATAAAAAGTAAAGCACTCAGTATATCGAGGACTAAAACACTATGGAAAATGTTGTTGATTCTACTAGTAATACACTTGCAAACTAATATTTAATACAATTTCTCTATTGTTTTCCCAGAGAAAGAAACGACAAACATCATAAAACGGGATATTACTTTTATAAACACATACATAAATTATTATAACATAACAGTATACGCACATATTTAATATTCAAACTATACACGATACAAGAACGAGATACGTCATTAATGTAGTTCGCATGCAGTCATGGCACATAACTCTAGTCGTTTTCTACGCTAATGTCAGCTGCTAGTTACTTCCCTTTGACTACAACACCTCCAACTCACGCAAAAAATTACACACATACGTAAATAAGTTTCGTAAACGTGAATGTGTGTTTCCAGGGCACATTGTATACCAGCGATGTAGATTGTAATTATTTAAAATATAAATAACATTCTGAACATATTTATATTCGACAAATGACACAATTTTCTAAAAAAAACATTGCGATTGTTACAACTTCATTTTGTTCTTATCCTCGTTCTGTAGCTACAGCGCCGCCTTGCGGCC
>CM051024.1:26960157-27270157 GCA_027627225.1 Congeria kusceri
AACAACACATAAAAGATAATACAATATCACTGCTGTGTGTTTATATAAAATTTAAAGTAATGAAATAAAGTAATTAAATATCTTGATGTTGCTCTATTTGCAGAATACAAGTGTGCTGTGAGCCCCACCTGCGATGCGGTCTACATCACCAACCGTTACGAGCACAAGCTCCTCACCCTGGCCGGGGATGGGTCAGTACTGTCAACATTTACTGACCCTGAACTACAAGACCCACAGGGTGTACATGTGACACCTTTAGGCCAAGTGCTGGTTTGTGGATGCTCATCCAACACTATCATACAGGTGGATAGTGAGGGAAGGAAGAATCTGGCTACTCTGGCTACGTGCAAGGATGGAGTGTGGAACCCATGGTCAGTCTGCTACAATAGGAACACGGCCTCCATTATTGTGGCTACTCTGGCTACAGGCAAGGATGGAGTGAGGTACCACGTGGCAGTATGCAACAACACAGGCTCCATCATTTTGGGACAGTGGAACAACGCATTCCTGGTGTTCGAAGTGCAAAAGCTTACTTTTACATGCATCTGATATTTGTATAAACAAGTGATTTTAATTTCAATGACAATATGTTGTTGTACATTGGAACTTTTATATCATGTTATGTTACAAAACAGAAATGTGTTTGTAATTTCAGATACATGTATTTATACAAATATTGTTATTTGTTTATAAAATGTAAAGTGTTTCTTTGAATATTAGAACTGATGTACAATGTTATGTGTAGAACATACTTGTTGTTGCATTTGTTCTGAACTGAATAAGTTGACATACGCTATTCTGTATGCCAAAATACACTAGCAATTTCAGTTAAGAAGTTATTTATCTACATAAATATACGTGTACATAACACTTACTATTTCTACATACATGTAAGAAATGTATTTTTGATTAAAAAAACTTGAACACATGACACTGTTACATTATATAAATACTTTTTTTTATTTTTAAATATGAAGTGGTAGAAGAAAAGCATCAGCAATGAAAAGACATTGGTCATTTCAGTATTGTTTACGTAAATAATATTAAATGAATACACGTAAAATGTGTTAATTTTATTTTGTTTATGGCCGAAGATGACTTAATATTGTTTATTATTAAAGTAATTTTTGTGCTTGAAGTTAAATTGTCATTACATATATAGAATGAAAAACAATCAGACTTATATGCGTGTAGTGTTGGATGCATTCTGATTAAGAGCTTTGAACATTTTAATTTTCAGTAGTATCAAATATTGTTTTACACAAACAACAAAATCATTCATTTGCCTTCTGCGATAGATAAAGGCAGAAAATACTTTCAAAACTGACGTAATTTATTACGTTTTTATCTACGAAGCTAAGAATGCAATTAAACTATTACAAACTAACATAATAGACTCACCTGTTGCACATTTGTGATCTTATGGCATGGGAAGATGACTTTTAATTTGATAATGTTTGTCTAAGCCAATATGGAATCGTAATAATTGTTATGTTATTTATCAGCTAGTTAGCAATTATTTTTTTGTTTTGATGTGCAGTAACTGTTGTACAAACTAGTTGGGCCAAAGAGTGAGTGCTACCTTGACTGAGCTTATCCCTCGCTCAAGTATCACTTCTGCAGATACCACATCTATGACCACGCGAAACTACAACAAAGACACTACATCCGAAATCGATCAACACGCTTTCTGGAAAGCTGTCAACACTAAGTGCTCCAAAAACGAAAAGCAAGGTTGTGAATTAGATTTTAAAGGCAAGCGTGAAACAACGATCAACTGGACACTCAACAGATAGAGCACATACGTCAAGAAACTGTACTTGTTTGCAGAGAACCCTGAGTTTGACGCCAAGCACGAACACTTCGTAGATCAATGCGTAACATCTTGTCTGACGGCATCAAGCAAAAATTACTCCGACTGAGAGCTTTGGTACGAAACAAGCAACGTAGGACTGCAAAGGCTAATCAATGGTCTACCGAACAACAGAAGTGCTTCTATCAACACTGTCACCTATTACCCCCTGAAATACGCCGGTCCCGAACTAACATTTAATCTGGATGCTGTTTTATTGTGCTTCCCGAAAAATTTCGGGGGAGCTAATAGTCGCCGCCATGTCTTTCCGTCCGTCCGTCTGTGCAGTCTGAATTTGATGTTTGACAAATATATAAATATGTACGTGTTTTGACAAGTGGGCTAGTGTTCAAATTGAATCACATCAGAATTAACAGGAAAATGCCGAGCCGTATCTTTTCACATGGATCAGGGTACCATACATTCCAAGGAAAATACCCTACGACAGAGACATCATCAAGCAGGCACTTGGAGGAACGCTTCTGTCCTGTCACGCAGTGTCCAGAAGATACGGTGAAAACTTCACATTACTGCGATGCTCTTTTCCATAGCTCGGACACATTGACCTGACACTCGTAAACTCTATTAGCATTAATTACGCGCTTGAATAATAACCTATAGTTCCACTCGGTTTTGTTCGATCACATGTTTTACGCGTTACATAATAATATAACTGCATACTCTTAAATTGATTTAAACATGATTCCAATACAGAAACTAAGTATTCATCGTAACGGATCAGTAATATATTCATGCAGAAAGGTCATTGGCAGGTTAATGTGTCCGAGGTATACCACCGTTCTGTCCGTTCTTTCCAAAGCTCTGTTCGGATGCAAGCTATGGAAAACTATCTCCATTGCAGATATGCAGCAATTAGAAATATCCCACCACTACTGCCGTAAACGTGCTCAAGATCTGTCCCACCCTTCTTACTCCGACATGGTTACCGGTCTGATGGGAATGTCGTTGCTTGAAACACACATGACCTCCAAAAACACATTTTTCTCCGACTACTATGTCGTATATCAGCGAATTAGCCATGCCACATCTTATTCAGCTAATGAGCTGTGTAAACACCAGAACCTTGGCTTTATACCAGATATCATGAGAATATTAAACAAATATCAGCTACCGTACAACATTACACGATATGCTTCAAAATGAAAGCAGGCAATACAGACGTGTGAGAAAATGGGGCACGCGATTCAAACAAGACAGGGATTTTGTTTTCTTCAAAAAGCCTCACTGCAGCCACCATATGGAAGGTAGCACGGATTCGTCCAGACAGCCTCAAACTTATGAAGTTCCTCTCTTGCTGGTGTTGAAAGACACCGCCCGATCAGCCCATCACCTGTGCAAAGTGTTCATGACAAGTTATGTGTAGCGAACTGGAACCCATTCTATTCCACTGTCCTTGATCTGACATACTATCCCAGAGGTGGTACATGTATTCACAAAGCATCTTAAATTTCATCTTTACCCTTATATCTGGAAATGTCCTTAACAGTAGTATTCCTTTGAAAACAGTGCAGCACAAAGTAACATTTAAAAAAGTCATCAGTATTAGAATGCCATTGCCAAATAGCAACGTGGTCCCAGAAGCCTATAATCTACAACATAGTTCGTATTTCATTGAAGTGTTCAACCATCTCATACATCTAGGGAGCTTCAGCAGCAAGATAAACAAACGTAACATAAACATTGTATAGTGCTAGTGTACTCTTTATCGTGTTTATGGTCACTATTATACTATAACAGTATATTCATTATATGTTTGCCTTTTCTCATGATTATATTATGCATGTTTGTACATTAATTTCATTTCCTGTGCATTGCCTGTTCTCTATAACTGATGTAAATCTTCAGAATATAGAGGCAATACAGATATATGTATATTTCATGTATTTACTCATTTACTTAAATGCATTGTTGACATCGTTATGTTTCTATTTGATTATTGTTCTATTGTTATTTTAAATATTTGATTTCAAGTTTAATAATGTTATCTTAAATGAAAACATAATGTTAAACAAACCACAAACTATATGTGTAATGTAAATAAAACTTTGATTCTTTCACCTCTCCGATGTAGTTTATATCAATGAACCTGTTGATATAGCAAAATACGTACTGCTATATCACTGACAATAGAATAACATATAATGAATATAATACTT
Source organism: Congeria kusceri (assembly GCA_027627225.1). Lineage (NCBI taxonomy): Eukaryota > Metazoa > Mollusca > Bivalvia > Myida > Dreissenidae > Congeria > Congeria kusceri. Next base: position 26,964,187 of record CM051024.1, read on the forward strand.
ACATGCACAGTTCAAGTAGTATTTACTGGAAACCATTTAGCCTGTAATTGAAGTTATTCAAAACGCTGATGCACATACAGATTTTTCGCCACATGAATTGCACACAAAATAGTCTTTTTGTTATGTCCCTTTGTTCTTCATTTTAAATTATGTTATAATATAACCATATATTTATTGATTAAGGTAAATTTACTGTCAGTCAGGTATTGCACATGGGTAAATGTTTTTTTTCGGCAATGCCTATGCGTTCCTATGTATAAATCAAAAGAGTCATGGTCAGTATTTTTTAGATTAATGTAAAGGTACTAACAAGGTAAAAAAAAAGTTAAATGTGTCATTTAAAAAAAGTTTAACTGAAAAATAAGAAAAGCATTAAAGACGTTCGCAACAATTTCGTCCATTTTTGTCCAACGACAGATTTTCTTAAAAATTTGCACAAACATGTGTCAATGTATCCTAAAACTAAAACAGTCTTTAAAAAAAGGGGTCACTGGCCTTGTTCCGAAAATATTGGGGTTTAAATACGGTACCTGTCGAAGCCCTTTTTCAGTTTGTGTGACTAGCAATGTTCAATTATATAAAGCGTTTACATTCAAACAAGGACGGAGATTTTTAAATGCATCTTTTTTTTCAAGCTTTCGTTTTGCAATATGCAAGTGCAATTTGATGATAAAACGCGCTTTATCTATATTTACCATAACACATGACTTTTAATGGACACTTAATGAGGTCAATTATGCATTTAATATGCCATTGAAAACATCAATTAATAATCAAATATTCGAATATCTTTTGTTCCAAACGACAGATTTTGTTTAAAAATTCCGTATACATGTGTCAATATAACTGAAACTAAAACAGTGTTAAAAAATAGGGGTCGCCGGCCTTTTTCCGCATATATTGGGTTTTGAATACGGTACCTGTCGAAGCCACTTTTTTCAATTTGCATTTTTTATCAATGTTTTAAGTATATATATCTTTCAACTGATATGTTTTCACATGTCTTATTTGGCAATATACATGTGTGTTTTGATAATAAAAAAGCGCTTTACCTATATTTACTGTTAAACTAATGAATTTGGCTGGACATTTAAGTAGGTAAAATGGGTAATAATACCTTTTGAAGCGTCATTTATTATGCATCAATATATTTTGTTCCAAACGACAGATTTTCTTAAACTTTCGCACATACATGCAACAATGTTTACTGACATCAAAACATTAATAAAAAGAATGGGTCGCCGAACTTGTTTGGGATATATTGGACTTTAAATAGGGTACCTAAGAAGCCTTTTTCATGTTTCGTCTTAAAGTAGAATAAAGTTATTTAATGGATGTCTTTTAAAACTGATTTGTTTGGCAATACATTGTATACGTGTGGTTTTGATAATTATAATGCTTTATGAACTTTAACCATTGACTGCAACTTAATTACTTACACAGATTTATATTTATTAATTGAAATAAGTATATTGTAACCTATAAACAATAAAGAAATAATGAAGCAAAAGGAGAAATTAACCCAATTGTTTTCTTTTTGTTGCGAACGTCTTTAAGTAAAGCAATATAAATCAAACAATTTTAAACATAACTTAAGGAGTGTTAAATTCAGTTTAGTGTTGACACTTCTACGTTATGAAGCTAGCTAATATGTATAATCTTTTGTGTGGAATGTCGTGTATATCACCTAATGTTAATAGTCTGATGTCATTTGCGGTGCCACGATATTCGGCAAGTTAAAAAAGCAAGTGTTTGTTGACAGTTTTACAACGTACAGTATCCAGCAAACCAAATGTTCCTATCAAAGGTTTTGAAACAAATTTCACATAAATGTTTTTTAGTTGGTCCACTACATTATTACTTCAAATTGTGTTGATTCGTGAAAAATGGCTTCTTTTTTCTGACTTTCTATGACTATATTGAATCAAAAAAATTTGGTAGAGGGTCACCCAAGGAACATTTGTGTTACATTATTTAGAAATCAAACCAGTGGTTTCTGAGAAGATTTTCCATTTTTCAATATACCGGTAGCCATATAAGTAAAACTGTTAAAGGACCATCCTAGGAACATTCCTGACAAGTTAGGTTAAAATCCATCCAGCAGTTTCAGAGAAGTTGTTTAAGTAAATTGAAAGACGATGATGGACGATATTAATATGGAGGTTCCACTATTTTGAGTCAATAGCTATACCTCATCTTGAATTTCGGTATTAAAGCAACCGTTTATCATCACTTTCTAAAAATGGTGTCACATAGCATCATTCTGCTCCTTTCTAAAAATGTCTAATAAACAATAATTTATGAAATTCACTTAATCTGAATTGAGCATATAACAGTTAGGTAGAATAAACTAACCCTATACACTATGACTCATAGCTTGTGTATTATAGTCCAAGGATTGTTCTTTACACAGGATCAGGTGATGTTACAGTGACCAGTAGGTGGCTTATTGAAACATTATTGAGTTTGTTACCTGGGTAGAACCAGTACTTTTTTTTTGAGGAAAATATATATTTCATTACTGCAACCAAATGTTTTTTATGGATAGTGTATTGTTTAGGCTTTTGTAATGTGTGTTATGTCTATAATAATTAGATGGAGAGGCCTGTGCGCTCTTGACTTGCAGACTGAATATGACAGCAGTGCACATGTGGTCGAGGGCTTGAGACTGCGTGTTAGCAAGTGCTTCATGCTGAGTCTGAACTTCCAAGCTCCCAGTGCTACAGATATTCAATTAAATCTGTACACATGTCTTCAGGATGATTATATAAGGTCACTGAACCAAGGTCCATAACTGTGACCCGCATTTTTTCAGAATTATGCCCTTTTTGTACTTAGAAATATTCAGGTTAAAGTTTGTGTGCAAGTACATATCTTTGTAACTACTAGTAAGTCCAGATATTCAGTTGAAAATCCGTACATGTCTTCAGGCACTTTATGTAAGGTCACAGACCAAGGCCCATAACTCTGACAAGGTATGAATAGTCATGTGCACTGTCCTAAGACAGCTCTTGTTCATATGATGAATTGAATCAGCTAAGGCCACACCTAAACAATTGATTGTTTGCAGTTGTGCGACCGACCCATCGAAATTACTCAGATCCTAAATTCTTTTGCCGTCCGCTGATTTTTTTGTTTACATTTCGGTATATATTTTTCTTTTTGCTAAATGCAATCTTTTAAATGTACCATAATTGGATTTCTCGGCTTTGTATGTTTACCTTGAATTATTAAAATGCATATGTTATTATTGTTTGCCAGTCTAGTTCCACATTCAGTATTGCATGATATGACACTCCATTATTACTTTGTATATTACATCTTATCAGACAGAAAACAAAATCCTACCTACCCACCTCCAAAATGCTAGGTCGCGAAACCGCAAACAATCAATTTTTTAAGGATGGTATAAATTATGTTTTATAAATTCTATAAAAGCTCACAGAACAACAGTCAATGTGAGACCCTCATTTATTATCTTGATTTATTGTGACGTCATTCTTTAAACAGCGATGCACATGACTGGATTTCGGTTTGTTGTAGATTCACAGAAAGACTACAGCCATTGTTGTCGACAACTTTCAACCCACCATCAAATATACTTCTCTCTGACCTCTAGAGGAAATTAATGGGTTGTTCCATTGTAAAGATATCAATATATAATTGTTTCATTGAGTATAGCTCTGGAATAAAGAACTTAATGTATCAAATACAGGGGAAAATATAATGTATTTAAAGATGTCATCAAGTTTTATAAAATTTCAGTAAAGTAGAGCAAGAGCAACCTATTGAAGGCGCTTAACTATTCTTGGTTATGTAACATAAACACTCATTAAATAATATCTCACAACTCTGGCCCCGTGTTTACAAAGGATCAATTACCGGATCAGGATCAGTCTTGGCTGATCTTGATCTTTTTGCTCAACTGAGTGGAATATCAAACATATTTTATTTTCGGAATAACTTTTCTACTTGATAAAATGACATAATTGTTGTGTTTTTTTTATAATTAAAATCTTCATATCAGAGAGCAAATGTACGTTGTTAAGAGTTCAAAATCTTGTTGGTAATACTATATATTTGACCAAAATTTAAATTGATCCTGATTGTAGTGAACATCATTTTTGAACCTGCTCCTGAAATATCTGGCTCAAGTTCATTTTGAACATGACAATCAGACTCAGCTTGTTTTGTGAACACGGGGCCTGGTGTTTAACTGGTTCCAGTGGATAATTGGTTTCATTTTCAGGAACAGAACATGCTGATGTACTAATAATCCATTCACACAATTCACATCTGACAGTTCCAACATCGTGGCCATGACCTACCAGGTGGGTATTGTTACTGTTGTTAATGTTTTAGCTGCTGATGAATCCGTGCTCTTTTTATAACAATTTTGGTGTAAAAATATGTATATAATATATAATGCACTATAATCTACAGTGTTGAAGAGAAATGAACTGATGCTGTTTTTCTTGTTACATACTGCAGCCCTTACACACTGAGGGACAGCAACGACCCCAATCCTGAAAACGAAGCATTCCTGAACGATGCGGAAACCATGCACAGAAATAAGTGCGAAAAACGTGGTTGACTGAGTTCCAGCCTAGCGCCATTACCGGAGGTAAAGTTTTGCAAAACTTTCAACAGCCAATGAAGTAAACAGGCATTCCAATTCTTAAGTTATTTTTGAAATGTAAATTACAATGACTGAAAATTTGGGTTGTTGGCGAAAAATTGCAATTATTAAGATTTAAAACAATTTGGATCTAAACTTTTGTATTTAGATGCGAAAACTTGTGAAAGCTGACAGGTATTACCTTTTTTAAATATTCCATGTAAAAAAACTATTGTTCATAAAGTTCGAATCGAAAATAAATATAATTTATCGGTTAATTGTGTTTTTTTTTAAATCTACGTTGTACATGCAGATTTACACACAAAGTAAAGTATTTTTATCGACATTTTATAGCATACATTTATATTTTCATATGAACAACATTATTATACATTGAAATAAGCAGGGAAATAGTGAAGGTTTATACCGGTATTTAAACTCCAGTCACACAGGTCCGTAGTCCACTGCTCTATCTACTACACCACTCTGGCTTTTGGTTTTATTGGTATTGAACAGGGATTAAGACAAATAAAGACAAACACCTAGAGTCTTTAAAAAAAATTTTTTTTTTAATATTATGCATTTTATTATTAGGAGCAAACGAGAGTTTGGATAAATAAATATGAGTGATAGTGACAGTGATGATGTATGCATAGAAGACAACAGTGATACGGATTTTAATAGTGCCCAAAATGACAAAAATGTGGATTATTCTGTGCACACACAAAACCGGTTTCTGGGTGGGGAGGCGAATTCACAAGTTCAACAAGGTTGGCAGGAGGTCAGTAGAAAAACTAAACGAAAACGTAACTCAACCAAAAGTATGTCAAGTGATACATTTAGTCAGTTGAGCACTGATGATAAACGCATTCATATATTTGAAAAACTGAGCAAAAACTCTGACACACTGTCAAATGTCGAACATAAACAACATGGGCTTTTGCACGAGATCAGTGAAGTGAAACAAAACATAACATTAGTTAAAGGTCAAATTGAGCACGTGCAAGACAAAGTAGACAAAAATGAAAGGCTACTCAAAACCCTAGCATACAAGTCCATCGATAGCGAGGCACGAAATATGAGAAATAATGTGATTTTCTACGGCTTGTCTGAGAACACTGAATACAGCTCATGTACAGACCTGCTGTTAAATTTTTTACAAAATGAACTCGATATCCAGATAGAAAACACGTCAATTGAACGATCGCATAGAATGGGGCAACTGCACAGAGTACCCGCATTTAAATGAAATGACCCCAAACGCCCAATTGTTGCTCGGTTCCTTCACTATGAAGACACCGAAATGATCCTGGCAAAGTCATATAGGCTAAAAGGTACTCACTTCGGTATTGACAGGCAATACCCCTTTGAAATTTCGAACGCCCGCAAAGATCTGTACAATTCTACTGAGGCAAGAACAGCACGAGCAAACAGAGACAAAGTACAAATAAAATACCCGGCAAAGCTGTACATCCATGGTAAATTGATTCAGGACAAATTTCCGGACTGGCACCATCTCTTAAATCAGAACCGACTAATACACTTTCAGAAACCAACCAACTCGAAATACAGCCAGTCAACAGTAGCTGACACCCCAGCGAGAGTTCCAGAAAAATTAGTGCAATCAATCAATACTCAAGCCCAACTGTACACGATGACAAAACATTAAACGACAATGTATTCAACGCCCCCATTAGACACGCCCACTCGGAAGTAAACAACTACGATTGTTCAAACAGTGACACTGGAAATACCCACGTACGAATAAAAACAAATGCAAAAACTGACATAAAGAAGAAAAATGAAACGGTGCATTTAAACGAAATACAGCAAAATGCGATAGAGGCGGGTCTTCATAACTCCACGTCGCCTACCTTCAGCCGAAAGTCCCGATCACAGATAAGGAAAACCCCTAAATCTTCAGAACAAAACACAGCGCAAGCATTCGAAAATAAACTTCTTGGGAAACCGCGCACGAGGTCGATATCTAAAAATAGACATAAACAAAACCACGACGTATCGACACCAAAACCAGACGGAGTTCAGAGGTCATCCGATGGATAGGAGCACGTGGAGAAAAGTGACATGAACTTCTGTGTACTCAATATACAAGGACTTATTGGTCGCAGATACAATAAACTTGAATCAAAGGATTTAAAAACAATATTTAATAGAAACGACATTATATTACTGACTGAAACTTGGTCGAACGAAATGTATAATTATGACATGGAAGGAGTTTCATTTTATGCTTGAATGTCCACTTTATTACAATGAAAGAAAAGTATATCTAAATAAATATTTTTGGAAACGACCAAACATCCCTAAATTTATTGAACTTTTAAACACCGAAAATGAACGTTTATCAGTAAAACTTGCGACTTTTATTTATAAAGCTTTTCAACTACATGACTCAACATTTTAATATACAACATGTACGTATGCTCTACATTATTACTGTAACTTACTTTTCTCCCAATTATTTTGATCTGTCAACTATCTGTATAATTTAACTATATTACTACCTGCTTTGTTACATCACATGGAACATGACGATTGTTTGTATATTTATTTATGTATTATGATTGTTTGAACTCATGAGCTTATGCTTACTGTTCGAAAATAAAGTTCTTCTATTACATTTATTTATACAATGTTTAGGCCAAGGAAAAAATATCAGTGGTTCAGTTTTCACGACCTATAGTTTTTCCAAGGGGAAAACAACCTAAATGATTTAGTATGAAATTTCTGGGTTAGTTTTCCTATAACGATTTTCCAAATACAAGCATGATTGTTATTTAGTTTTTAAGTTAACAATGCAGTGACCACTGAACCACATATATTTTTTCTTTGGCCTAAACTAAAAAAATTATCATACATTTTTGTTTTCAGAACTTATTCGTAAAAGAGGGCATCGCTGAGTAAAGTAAGAACCTCATCGTCACCCGAGTTGCAGCAGTTATTGATCAGTAACGCCAGCCAAAGTATGGGGCAGGCCTAATGAGAGCAGGGAAATGTTTGGTTTTTCGATAGACTTGATTTGGTGCTTTAAGAATTTGCTATTTTGTAATGGTGAATGTATTTTTTGTTTTTGTTTTAAGGAAATATTAAAACCCGGCAGAAATGTTTCCAAAAGAAAAGTATTGTATCACACAAGATTTTCAGACAAAACTATGATGAGTTTTGTTTGCTTTACTTACACAGCCGTGTGGAAATGGGGTTTGTCTCCACATGTAGTAATACAGCGGAACTTTGTTATCTTTAACTCGATTATTTTAATGTTCCGCTTATGTCAGCGTTGAAAATAACATCCAACAGTCTTCCTTTTTGTATATAAAAAGTATCTCTAACTCTTAACTCAATTTTTCAGTTATGTTCAATTGGTTTTCTATCCCAAATAATATTTTTACACTTGGTTCTATTTGTTAACATCGAGTGTTTATGCATTACTTTAAACTGTATCATTGACCGCTGGTTTATAGGGACTTCAGGTATGTCAAAGTTACGCTGAAGTCCTGCCAATGTCGGGATAAAAAGTTTAACCATATTATGATATTACTGTAAAAAAGATGCAGATTTTGTATTTATATCACCTGCCAATTAATGCATGCAGGTCAAACGTTGTCTTTAAAGGCAGTACATTATGAAGTATAATATGTTTTATATTTTGGACACAGTATATCTGTATGGCGAGTCAGTGAAATCCAAATAAGCAATTTATATTAAAGCCACCAAATCTGTCTTGAATGACGATATTATTCAGGGTTGTAAAATATTTCCATTTCACGAATTGCTGATATAACTACAGCAAGTTTGATAAATCTTCTTAACATGGGTTGATGCTAATTTGTGTGATTAAATCAAATAATATTAATGTTTGTGGTATTTATTTTGAGCTCAATATGGATTCAGTGGCTTTAATTAAACAGCATTATTTTGACAAAGAACTTTCCAACTTATTTCCAGTGATTAATGTGTTATATCCTTCCAACTTAAGGAGACAATGGAGACAAGTTCTACCAGTGCATACGACTCAAATTATAACAAAATGTTTTTGGTGTCAATAGAACTTTTACAACCTGTGTATAGAAACTGAATTCACAACGTTATTACTTGCCAGTGGTTAAAACTAAAGTTGTGCATATTAAGTCAGTTGATTAGACTACAGATGACGCAAGAAAAGTCCTTTATTCCAAAAGCTTACAAAGAATGTGACATTCATGGAGCTTGACTATATACTGAACATTAACAAAAGAATTGCACTGATTACAGAAGTTCAAAAAATGAATAAGGGGAGCGGAAATATCAGAAGTGTGTACTTGTTCATGGACAAGTTCATTGCAAAATTCTACTTGTCCGCAAGCAACAGTCACTCGTCCAAGTAAAATATAGTTTTCGTTCTAGGACTTCCTACTATGTATTTTCATTAAGTAATGAATAAAACACAATTTGTTATTCAAATGTACGAGTATAAGTGGCGTGTTCTGAGACTTTTGGTGCTAATTCGGCAAGCGTCTTTTTGAGTAAACGTCGTTTGAAATGACGGCACAAAATTTGCACTGAAATTAGTTTTAATTGCTCTTATTTTTAAGGACTTTAGAGTTAATCTTTTTAAATAAATAAAAATATTATCTAACTTGTGTTGTATAATGTACATTCTTACTGAATTTGTTGACTTTGACCTTTTTGATTGCGTTATGAACTGATTACTCCCCTTTTACAGCAGTAGGCCATTGCCCTGAATAACAAAATTAGCCACATTTAAGTCTGACACATTTCGATATAAATATTGGTTTGACGCGTATCATTGCACTTTGGATTTAACCGGTCTTCGATCAAGGTAAGTGTTTTCTTTCAATCACCATTACTGCTTCATGTTACCATGACCGAATAGTTGTAAAATTATTGTTAAAAACTAACAAATGAACAAACCTGAAACGAAAGTAAAAAAATGGCGACCGCGACCTTCTAGTGGCAATTGTTTGTTTACATTTTAATAAAATGTAGAATTTTGAGTCAAACGGTAATGTTTTGATATGACTGACAGTCAGTTATCATCTAATGGTTGTAGTAATGTCTCGCCTGAACGTATCTTCCATAAAGACCCAGAATTCTTGAAGAATTGGAAATAGTCAGTGAATTCTATTTTTATAATTTTGACAATATTGAAAATGTGAACCATTGAGTATGAAGATGATGATAATGATAGTGCATTTGACTCTTTTCCTGAAACGAAAACACAAAAGTCATTGATTATCATTAGTCTTTTGTTTATTATTTCTAAAATTACTTCATCGTGAATTTAAATATTTTTCTGACATTTAAAAAAAAACAAAATTGATTATCATTAGCCTCTTGTTTATTATAATAATATGATTTAACATCATTTTCACACCCTGAATTTGTCCTTGTCCGTGGACAAGTAGACAGGAAAATTTCCTTGTCCGATGGTAAAGTTGCCCACATCAGACAAGTCGGGCATAGAATTTCCACACCCCTGTGAACATATCCGTAATGCACACATGTATCATGAGACAATACCTACATGTATGGTATTCAAATGGTGCTGCTAATATTCAATTTTCTCCACATAGTCTAAAGTTTGTTGGATGTAAATTAAACACCAATTATCCTATTTATACTGTACATTTACCCCCAAAAATTCTGGAGGGAGTGTACATTTACTCCCAAATTATTACTTCAGCAAAAAAGCAGTTATCTGTTGCTCTCGGATGTGTCAAAAGTAATTAGAACTCATGAGCAGGAACAATTTGATAAAGGAAGGTTTAGTTTCCTCCCCTGAATCCCACTCCAGATTACAGCTTGCTTGTACTATGAGAATGCTGAAACTGGGAAATGTCAGGGCTAGGGCTGTTTTCCATAACAGCTCTAGTTAAATCTTATGTTTGTCCTATAGTCATAAGTTTTCGTTTACAGGCACTTGTGTGCCAATGTTCCTAACATTTGTATGACATTGTGCATTATTGTTATTAATGTATATGACACTGTTAAAGTGTAGGTTTCTTGCAAATGACATCGGGCTACGGGTTCACTAAATATCATTGGTATTGTTTACTGTTGTTTACATAACAGTTAGGGATTGACTAATTTATATGTACTTTAATGTAGTTTAATTTCAGATGTTTTGTTAACTGGCCCCAGGTCAGTCTGCTTCACTGACAGATTACATACACAGTCTCTGCAGTGTGATGGTCCTCCACCCAGATCAGTGTGCTGCTGTGACAGAATTCATACACAGTCTCTCCAGTGTGATGGTCCTCCACCGCTGACTGGCAGCGATGACTGGGATCTGGTTTGTGCAGCAGTGGTCACGTAAGAGTTAATAATGGACACTCCCGTGTCCAGGTAATGTTTTAATTATGTATATGGTTTATGTGTTTTCAGGTTTATGTTCAGTGTGTGTGCTTATTATTTTGCCTTAAATACCTGTCCTGTTGATTATTCAGTTTTAATGATTGTAACCTTCGTTGCCTGGATAATTGTAATAATTTTTTTTTATATTTCTACATTATAGCAAAACAATCCACAAAACGGGAATATTTTTATGTATTAATTACACTTCAGTTATTTAATAGAACAGTCAATATAACAGAATGTGTTTTATACCAAAACAACATCCACATGAATGCCTTATTAATCTGTTGTGTATACACAGTTGATGTACAGAGGACAGATTGGTCAGCAAGGGACTCCAGTTCTGTAAGAGGCAGCAATTAAACTCGAACCTGACACTGGACCTGTACCGACCACCCTACCAGGTGGAAGTGACTGTTGTTGGGATAGTTGTCAATTCGAAGGTTGAACCCCAAGTCGTGCCAAGGTAAGGTACATAAATATATTCAACAGTCGCTGCCTCAGTGGCATGCCGTCCTAATGTAGTAAGATTGTGATCAATGGATTTTTAGCTCACCTGAACTTGGTGCTCAAGTGTGAGCTGCACAGTTGTGGTCAGTCATCGTCTGGTGTCAACATCTCAGGGTTCTCAATAACTTTTGACTGAATAGGCCAAAACGAAAATGTAACCATCTAGAGGGCCCAGGGCGTCTTGTTACGACACACCCATCATAAATGTAATTGCACATGTTAAACGTAACATTTAAAATTCTCTAAACAACATCACATTGTTCTGATTACTTTTCAGTATTCCTCATTTAAACAAAGAACTCCCATGAAAAACCTGAGACGTTATGTCTTTTTTAAACTACTGAAAGAGCGTCACGTCATGAAGTAGCTTTTTATCTGATGCTGCAAGCCGTTAGCAACACCCATAGCAATGGGGTCATTTTTTTCAAATGTCTTTGACATGTAGCCAACTGCGGTTACAGCCTTAAAAGCGTGTTACACGATTGACACAAGGACGGCATCATCAATCGATGCTAGCATATCTGAACAATGCAAGCTCACTCGCTTGTGCATTAATCAATGAACTGGAACAAAAAAGATGCTGACATACTATTACTTTCACTTTCGACCAGAACATCACTTCCAATACTTTGTTAAATGGTTATTGGAGCGTCAGTTTTTTAATATAATATGTGTTCAATGATGCTTTTGAACAACTCGTTCATTCAAAAATAATAGAAGATCTAGTTAGTCGATTTTTTTTTATAAATGAGTAGCTCTATGAACATTCCATGTGACGTGCTAGGCACGATCAGCGTACGCAAATTGCTAAACATAATTATGTCATAGTCGTCATAGTCTTCAAGCACTGATTAATTCTCAAAAATAATTATTATATTAACTTGTTTTCATTTATATCTAATGAGGTGCAAAAAGCATGCCGATAACAAAGCATACCCAGCGAAAATCGTGTTACTGTTTATTTGCACCGTTACCAAGTAAAACGGGATCGAGGGCTTGATGAACGTTCTACAGATACACCCTTTTAAGCGTTCTCATTGGCTAATTGGTAAGCTGTAGTAAATAAGACTCCGCCTACCTTTAGATTAAATCGATAATTGACGCGCGGATTCAGTCAAGAGCAATATGTGAAATAGTGCATATATTGCAGTGTAGACGTTGTTTGTTTTGGAAAAAAACATGAACATGCGTGCAGAAATAGTTGCATCCTAGAAGTGATTATATGCAATTTTTGAAAATTTAAACTGACCAATATGAGCTTTGAAGCGGTTATTTCGGCCGGCGGCCGGTTCTTAATGAGAACCCTGAATTTTGTATTTGCTTTTTACAAATTCTCTGAAACCACCGGATGGAAGTTGAAAAATCTGGGCAAATGTGTTCAGTCCTCACAGAATCAAACTTGCAGGAATCCACATTTGATACTGTGTGTTGTCACTTTGGGTCAGACAGTGTATTGTAAGACAATTATTAATTGTAGTGGCATTAGTTGCTTGATGTAATGAAGGCCAGTAACAAGCCAGAGTGTGCACTCTATTGGCAAGATCTAGTCTAATAATGTGTGAGTTGTGCCATGAAATTAACTTGTCATATATATACACATGTTAGTGACATATTCAAGTGTTTGGCATTAAAAGTGTATACACAGTGTATACAAGTTTCATAAAGATATGTACTTCTAAATTCCATAAAGTTGATGAAAAACCTTGGCCTCAAGTTACCACCATGTTTTACAAAGTGAGATAGAACAGTTTGGTGAACATCTGCATTTGGAGTTGTTTCCCTTAGACTGATTTAGAATTTTTACATTGACTATTCGACGCATAGTCCAAGCTAGTCTACATTGACTATTCGACGCATAGTCCGAGCTAGTCTAATAACCAATTTGTCATTAAAAGACCCAGAAAGAGCCTGTGGACACGATTCTCACGTTAACAGACCGACTGTTGAGCAGCATTGGTGACGCAGGAGATGGTGAAATAGGCCTGGCAACTAACTCAGGTATAGTTTAATGTTATATAACTCATTGTATGGCTAGCTTTACTGTCAGCATGGTAGTCAAAGCAATCTTGAAATACTTAAGTTCATCACATGTCGACTATAAGTTGATACTTTTGCTATATAAACCATGCGATTGTCATGGAATTATTGCCGACTGCATATAATAAAATCAAAATAAGAACAATCATTCTGCATGTGCGTTCCATGACATTGTTTAATTCACTGGTACGTGATTTTAAAGTAGTGTGGTGAATGGTTGATTAATAATTATTTAACACAAGTATTTAATTGAAGGATAGGTATGTAAGATCGTGTCGGTATGTGTGTTATCTTCCTGACAAAACCCCCTTTGTTTTATAGGAGAACACTTCTCTCTTCGACTGCAGGTGGCCTGTTGAGTACTCACAGAATCACAAGAAAACTTGATGAATTTCTTACTTTTTTTTCTACTTTTGTCAACTTATCATCCACATGAGCTTTATATTGTTCTGTTGTGTATACACAGTTGAAGTGTGGAGGACAGATAGGTCAGCCAGGGCCTCAGTTTAGTAAGCATTGGGAATGGAACTCAAGCCAGACACTGGACCTGTAACGACCTCCCTCCTGCCTTAGTGGACGTGACTGTGGTTGGGATAGTTTTTAAGTCGAGGATTGCAACCCGAGGTCTTACAAAGCTAAAATAACATTGATATCAACACTAGTCATATCAATAGTCGCTGCCTCAGTGGCAAGCTTTCCAAATATAGCATGAATGCAATGAACAGATTTTGAGCTCACCTGTGGTGAGGTCAGTCATGGTTTGTCATCAGTTGTTTGTTGTCTGTTTGTTAATAACATATTATATTTTGCTTTTAACAAATTCTCTGAAGCCACTGGATGGAAGTTAAAAAAAAATTGGGCAAGTGTGTTTAGTCCTCACAGATTTAAGTAGGAATCCTTCATTGATACTGAGTGTTGTCAATTTGGCTTAGACAATGTATTTTAAGTCAGTTATTAATTGTAATGACATTAGTAACTTTATCTAATGCAGTAACGTATCAAAAAATAAAAAAGCGAAACTCCAATTTGCCAAAAAACAATACACAGGACATCACAAAAACACATAACAAACATAAAATACACATGAATAAAACTGGGGTCACCGCCTTGGAACGGTCAATGCAAAACATTGGGGGTTTAAACCGGTTTATGTGCGCACGAACCTCACACCAAGCCAAATTGTGCATACTACTAGTATTGGCAAGTTCCTGTGGAATAATTTTTAGTGTGTTGTGCCATGAAATTTTACTTGTTTGTTCTGTGTAACATTGTGTTTATTATAATGCATTGAAATACTTAATTATTAATTATCAGTAACCACTGGGCAGATTTCACCAAACTTCACAGGAATGATCCTTGGGTGACCCTCTTTCAAATTTGTTCAAATGTTCCGATCTGTTGCATATGTAGGTCACCAAAGTTAAACATAGATTTTCAAAAGCTAATACTTTAAAAATCTTCTCCTATGAAACCGGAAGGCTGAGAGCTTTCATATTTAATATGTGACATTCTTAAGTGGTCCTCTACAAAGTTTGTCAAAATTACTCCCCTGGGTTCAAAACTGGCCACAGCCCAGGTGTCACTGGTGTATATAGATTTAAATAGCAAAATCTTCTCCTCTGAAATCTCAAGGCTCAGACGTTTTGTATTCGGTATGCAACATTGTATAGTGGTCCACTACAAAGATTGTTTAATTATGCCCCTGGGGTAAAACGAAGCCACGACCCGGGGTCTCGTGGTTTCTGTTGACTTATATGGCAAGTGGGCTTTAAAAATCTTCTCTGAAATTGCAAGGCCCAGAGGTTTTGTATTTGGTATGTAGCATTGTTCAAAACTGGCCTGCCCCAGGCGTTACATGGTTTATATAGACTTAAATAGCAAAGTTACTTTAAAAATCTTCTCCTCTGAAATCGCAAGATCGAGATCTTCATACACACGTGAGTACTTTCGGACCATGTGGCTATCTTGTTTTCTTAGTTTCTTACTAAGGATCTTTATAAATGCCAGCCCAGGTGAGACTTTATATGTGTTTCTGTTTTGCCTAAAATACACTCTAAAAACCTTCATGTATTCCTAATAAAAACAAATTTCTCATTTGAAGTATGAACATGGAAAAGGTATATAATTGTATGTACATGTAAATAGTTTGAAGCAGTTTGTAAATTTGATATTTAACATCTTGCAAATATTTTGTTTAATAGTGTAGGATATTTTATTGACTGATATTAAAACAATGATAATAGTGTTCAATAAATGCATTTTCTCTGTTGTTTTAGTGAGATATGTAAGAAAACTTCTCATTTTGATATGGGCAATATATATTGCAGTACATCGCAAAATATTACGATGTATCACGACACGAGTCAGTGATATTGTTACACCCCAACAGGTGCAGGTGTCTGCTGTTTGTCTGAACAATCATTTTTTTGAAGCACATCCTGCTCCGATTGCATCTGTTGGTACTATATTACTTTAGATATATAAATAATTGTAAGTATAATAATAATGTTAATTTATGAAGTTTTTGGTGACATTTGATGCTACACAAGCAGTATTAAATTGAAATAACTCCATGACAAATCCCGATGAATTGTTCTCAAATATCTGCACTTCAAATTTATCAACTGACTAGCTTTTTCAAATTTTCTACGTTATTTTCCTTTCTTTATTCATGTATTCAGTAAAAATGTAAATAGATATGATGGACCACATTTTACGATAGCATATATGTCAAAGGTGGGTAAAATGATACCTATTTTGTCCATAAAGTCAAACATTTCACAGTTTATTGCGAAACTTGAGATCGGTGTTTTCATTGAGGCATGAAAGAAAACTATCCGGTTTAAGTGCTTTGCATTTTAATCGCATTTTGATGTCATCTATTTTTATACAGTCTGATTTTTCTTCAACCATTAGTTTTATAATATCAGGTTCGTTTCTGAAACTGGGTTAATGTATCTTAAAGGTGTTATTTTAAAAGCAGGTAAAATATCTATTGGTCAGTGTTTGGGCAAATGTTTTTGTTGTTTATTTAATTCACCATTATTTTTTGTAAATATTATTTATTTGGTTGTTTACCCTACAGCAACGGGTACATTCAGTTTTGACTTGGGACAATAAGAACCGCACATGTGCCCATGTGCATATACGGTACATATGGTATTGTTTTTTTACTGTGCAGTAAACAGATATGTTAGTTTTAGTTCTCTCTTAATATGCACTCTGGACACAACTTTTTCTCAACATTTAATATGATTTTATTAAAAGAAGTACTTACTTACATAAAATAAATAGACATGGTAAAGTCCACACGAGCTTATGCCATGGCGGTTCTTTTGTCGTGCGTGCGTCTGTGCGAGAGTAAACTTTTCCTTAAAATAACATCTCTTCTGAGACCGGTGGGCCAATGTTGATGAAACTTCACAGAAATGTTCCTTGGGAAGTTATCTGCCAAAGTTGCCCAAAGGGTTCCGCTCCGTTGATAAACATGGAAGCCAGGGGCTATTTTACCTGAAAACTTTGCAAATTTTCTTGACAGAAACCACTGGTTGGGTTTCCAAATAATTTCACAGAAATGTTACTGGGTGGTTCTCTACCGAAGTTGCTCAAAAGTTTCCACTCTGTTGAAAAACATGGCCACCAGGAGTTTGGGCCATTTTTCCTTAGCCTTAAAAACAGTTGTTTGTTTCCACTAACCCGACAGACCATGTATTTATGCCCCCGACCATAATTATTTTTTTTGCCGTTTTGAAATTTTTCTTTTAAATATTCGCTTTTTTTTCAAATAATATTGAACGTTTCTTTATGAAGGCAGTAACTTGACTGGGATCCAGCCTCTGGATATTTTATTTTAATATTCTATTACAACCGCAGAACCAATCCAGGCAGCAACGCCAATAGTATTGGTGTTGTTTAACCGTTTGTATACAATAATTGTCGCCCTTTGTTCCATCTTTGCCATGGTCTGCTTTAGTAAATAAATCACATTTTGCAAGTTCGTCGGGGCTTTCCTCCTAAATACTGACAGTAATTGATCATTTTGGCGCACATTTAACAATAATAAGTGTCTATGCCTTAATAAAGTTTGAATGTGTGCAGGGCCCATTTCACAAAGCTCCATAGTGAAAACTTAAGTAAATTTCTTAAAATCGTAAATTTCCTAAAGTCTGTGGCTAGTTCATTTAAATGTTATTTTGTGTTGTGACTAGGAACCAGTTGTGAAAGCATTATACGGCATATTTTTTCAGATAAAACTATGTAGCTACAGTCGAAATGTGATGATGCGCATCGCAATACAGCCAAACAACGTTATTTGGAAGTCGTCAGGACGGATAAAAATAGTTCGAAATAATGATTATTCAAATAATACATTTCTAGATTCTTTTAATATGAATCACTCTTCTAAAATTGCAAAGATGTATACTAGTGATGTTTTTTTTATTATTTCTTATTGCACCAGACATTGTGCCTATTATACTAGGCACAAGTTATTTTATTTTGAATCTGTTGCAAGTATATGCGAACAGATGACATAAAAAACGTAAATCCAACTTAAATACGAAAACCTAATAAATACTTGAACTCCGGGTTTGCTATTCAAGCTTGTTGCTGCAATAGCTTGACAAGCTATAATTATACAAACATACTTACAGTTCCATTTAATCGATTATTCACCCAATAAAGGTGTGAAAATCAAGCAGAGACAAATGCTGATAATAACAATAAAGGTGTGAAAATTGATTTCGATCTTCATTATTCATACTTCGAATTAACAGTTGATTTAATGCACTAAAAACAGGTGTTGGGACCCGAATAATGGGTTCGAAATAGCGATAAATTGATAGATTATTCCAAATAGCAAGGTTCGAATAAAACATCAAATTTCTAATTAAATTAGAGTTGCAGTGGTGTAATGCATATGGTGTCCACCTTGAAATTGGGAGGTCGCAAGTTCGATCCCGACTTGGGGAGCCTTCGAATGATCTTTCTCAAGAGACACCAAGTACTGGTTCTATCCAGGAAAAGGACTTAAGAGGTTCTCTATAAGCCACAGGCTTTTTACACATTCGAGCTAAACATCGAGTACAACACAATATTGAATAAAGAAAACTGACTGGAATAACATTAAACAAATAACCAAAGTTAAAATCATACTGGTTTACTCATTATAAAACATGATTTTTAAATTGATTTCAAAAGATTATCGAGACATTTTCAGCTATTTATATTTTTCAGGTTGTTGTAAAATTTATATGGTCTGTGGGCCATTGAGCCAATTGGTCGATTTAACTTCCAGAGTTCCGTTGTTTACAAAACATACATCCAATATGACAAGTAGTAAAAAGAGCTTTCCAAGTGCCTAATACTTCAGGGTTGTGGTTGCAAAGCCCACCTCTCAATAGTACATGGGTTGTGTTGTGTGGTAATTTGCCAGAAATGTGAACTTGAAAGGATGTAAATAAGGGTTGATGCTGCTGACACAGCTGAAGTTCTATGCTCAATCCTCGACATGTATTGTGTGGAAATTTGCCAGAAATATGGACCTAAAAGGATGTAAATAAGGGTTGATACCGCTGACCCAACTGGAGTTACATATCTTTTATAACTGGTTTGTCCTGCCTACTTTAATTAAGTGTGTTTTAAAGGGACTATGTCAATAAAAAGGGCCCCAAAGGGGCAATTGCAGGACAAAATCTGAAAATTTAATATTAATATTAGCATATAATAAAGGTTGAAATAATGTATATATAACGGAAAAACAGTTTATGCATTCTGAGAGAAAAATCATTATATAATTTGGGATGTTTGGCCCTTTTATTGTTTACACTTTGACGTCATATTTGCGGGTTTCATATGCAATCATAATATGGCCATTCATTTTCACAAGTCAGAATAGCGCAGTTGGTTACAGCGGTCTACTGTCATTTGTTCTTACGACTCCGTCTACGTGAGTACGATACCCACTCAGGTTTTTTTTTCTTTATTGTTTTTTTTATCAAAATTCTTATAATGTAGTAAATTATTCATACGTTATATATTGTATACGCCTTTATATTGCTGATTTCTTTAACATAAAAACATTTAAATTGCTGAAAGGGATCACTTTTTTGTTGACATAGTCCCTTTAAGTATAAAATGACATGTTTATCATGTTGAAGCAGGATTTGGCTAGTTTAATCAAACCATGGTGGTATAAAATGACACAAATGTTGCCAATGAATAATTTAGGCTTCTATATTACATTTTAAGATTGTAACCCTGTCATGATTAATCTTACAGACACATGATATCTTCCCGGTATGACTGTCGAATAAATGGGTGCCAAGGTGACACAACACATTAACCATTGTGTTAGATGAGAAAGTGTTGTAAATTTCATTGGTGACATAGAATTTGTGAATTGCTTAGATATACTAGTAGTTAAAAAGACATGGTTATGCTAGAGGAAAAGCACACTGGTTTTGCAAAAACAAATGCCCCATGTTTAAGTCCTTTTGGGGGGGGGGGGGCAAAAAACAAGTAATTTCCTCAAAGAACCCACAAGTAACAATAATAACAATTGCCGTGAGTGTGCTATTCACTTCATGAATTAAATTAAAGACATTTAGCTCAGCTGGGAGTGCATTAGCCTTGTGAAACTTAAGTTTATTCGCTTGTACGGTTGCACAGTGGCCAAATTTGCATTGTTATATGCCCCTTGAAAAGTTTCGGGGGAGCGCACAGTTGACGCAATTTCAGGGTCGTAGCTATCCATATATTCATGTGGATTCGCAATATTGTTTCAGTTATGCAGGCACCCCAGACCCCACCCTACTATAAGATTTTAAAAAAAAGTGAATATGGTGTATTTTGAGCATTATTAGATACATTGTACTTATAAAGTAATGAAGTAATGAAGATCTGCATTTTAGGATAACTGACAAAAGAATACTTTACTTCGAACATTTTACTCTCAAGTAGAGCTGAAACAAACAAAGTCTTATTTTCTGTCCTTTTTGCAAGCTAAACTGCACAATTACACTTTCAATGTCAATGTCTATAATTATGTCAGTACACAGTAGGTTATTAAAATGATCTGACTTACTTTTAAAGGGTAGATGTAAAAATATATATATGTGGCCTGAAATTTAGTAGAATTATGCCCATTTTCGTAGTTAGAAATTCAGGTTAAAGTTTGCGTGCAACAACTCCATATCTCTATATCTACTACAGATATTCAACTGAAACTTCACACATGTCTTCAGGGTCATTATGTAAGGTCATTGACCAAGGTCCTTAACTCTGACCTGCAATTTAGCAAAAGTTTGCCTCTTTTTGTACTTAAAACGTTCAGGTTAAGGTTTGCGTGCAACAGTACAAACATATCGAGTGCGCTGTCCTGAGACAGCTCTTGTTAATAATCAAGCTATAAACTATGCCCCACATCAAAGATGGCAGGGTATATTGGTTTGCTCATGTTGGTTGGTTGGTATTCATATTCGTTTCCGCTCACTTAGTCCAACAATTTTCATCTTATCTTCACCAAACTTCATGAACATGTTTGTGGGCATAATATCTAGGCCAAGTTTGATAATCAGCCAAACTTTTCCAAACTTTATGAAAATGTTTGTAATAAAATATCTCAGTCAAGTTCTTTGCCAAGCGCAATGATCAGCCAAAATCGCACTAGACATTGTCGAGTTATGGTCCTTGAATTATTTAATATTGGCCCTTTTAGCCGTTTCCACTCTTTCACTCTCAAGTCCAACAATTGTCGACTGATCTTCGTCAATCTTAGAGAAAATCTTTGTTGGCATAATATCACGGTGAAGTTGGATAATCAACCAAATCGTTCAAGTAACGGTAGAGTTATGGCCTTTACTTATCTAGAAATAACTTTTTAAGCTCTCTCCGTTCTGATCTTAACCAAACTTGAATAAAATGTCTGAGATTATAATATCTTAGACAAGTTTTATGATCATCTAAATTGCCACAGGAACTGCAGAGTAATGGCCCTTTATTTAAATAAAATTGACCGTTTTAGCAGTTTACATATTATCTTCACCAAAATTGATGTTTATGCCCCCTATTGAAGATGGCGCGGTATTGGTCTAATAACCAGCCAAATCGCTCCAGGTATTGTGGAGTTATTGCCCTTGAATTATCTGAAATTGGTATTTTTAGTGGTTTCCGC
This sequence comes from Congeria kusceri, assembly GCA_027627225.1. NCBI lineage: Eukaryota > Metazoa > Mollusca > Bivalvia > Myida > Dreissenidae > Congeria > Congeria kusceri. The sequence goes on from CM051024.1 coordinate 26,985,900, forward strand.
TCTCTATATCCAGCAATGTTCATCCAATTTGCAGAAGTGCTAAGCATGGTAAGACAAGGAGTCATGTGCAACAACTCTAGATCTCTAGGTCAAAGGTCAAGGTCACACTTAAAAGTCAAAGGTCAAATATAAGAATATAAGCCATATACATTGTCCGGTGCATAATTTTGTCCAGCAGGGTAGGAGGGTTAACCCTAACCCTTCGAATTACTTTTCAGAAGTGATAAACATTCTGAGGCGGTATGTCACATGCAAGAACCAGATCCCATGGTCCAAGGTCAAGGTCACACTTAAAGGTCAAATGTCAAATATATGTATTCATGTTAAGATTCAGCATTTTCAAATAACTTGGTAGAAGTGATAACCATTATAAGACAGTGTGTCGCGCTTTAAGCTAGGTCCACGGTCAAGGTCACAGTTTAAGGTCAAAGGTCCAAAAAAAAGAATTAATACGCTGTCTGGAGGATAATTTTGTCTGACATGGACATATTTTCAAATAACTTGCCAGAAGTGTTAAGCATGATGAGATGGTGTGTCGCGCGCAAGAATCAGATCCCTAGGTCCAAGGTCAAGGTCGTACTTAAAAGTCTAAAGTCAAATATAAGAATTTAAATTTAAACCATATAACCAGTGAGACGTTTACCTACAAAATAACGGCCGGATAATTTAGAGATTAGCCATTCACTTAGCTACCGACTACTTCAAGCAACGCACCCTAGCATCTATGATTTATTTTAGATGTTTCCTACAATTTCGGACAGTCTTCATTTTGATAGGAAAACACTAAAATTTTGTAACAATTTTGATATTATTCATTAAAAGTATTCTATATTAGACTTAAAAACATTAACACGCTGTTTGAAAATGTATGTTTTGGGTTATTCACAAAGTGTGTAGCAATTTTATAAAATTTTCTATAAAAAAAATTAATTTCCTCAGACAAAATCTAAATTTTCAATTAAAAAAAAAAAAATTATGTAATGGAATGTTCTCAATACAGACAACTAACACAAGTTTTATAAGAAATAATAATTAATTTCCACTATATTGGGTGGTTGAATAATCAATAGTTGGAAAAAAGGATTATATAATCACTATAAAGAAAACATGGAATCAGTGAATGTTTCTTTTGTAATGATTTTATCTTTTCTGCACATAGTATGCACATGATATACATACGTTTACACTATCATCTTTTACAGTATCATGAAATGGGACATAACTCAGTCACAATACGAAACAGAGTTATGGGAAATGTTGCTTCTGATGCTGCAGTTGATGACACAATATATTCCAAGTTTCAAGTGAATAACTTATGTAGTTTTGCAGTTAGAAAACTTTTAAATATAAACAAAATTCAGACGTGTACACCGTCGCTGTTAGGAAAGCTCACTTATTCTTCGAACAGTCGAGCTAAAAATGATTAAATATGATACCTAAAATGCACAAATAACTGATAGTGTACTTGAATCTCACAAATCACTTGTATTGTGCTGTTCGAATAAAAACAAGACCTATACATTAATTTCTTGTACAATATAAACCTTGCTATGGGTATTTCTACCATTTGTTCTTTCAAAAAATGGTAACATATTTTAACATGACGTAGCATGAAAAATAACTAACAGCCATCGTGCAGCCAACCACCAAATGACAGCTTAGATATGGTACTTTCATAACAACACAGTCCCGAATATGCCTTCTAGGAGGGGGGGGGGGTAAGCAGGGTCTATTGTCAGCTTAAAGTCTGATAGACCCTGTCCGGATGATAATGTTGTCCAGCAAGGAAGGCGTTTCAAATAACTTGGCGGAAGTGTTAAGCATGGTGTAACGCTGTGTTTCGAGAACCAGATCCCATGGTTCAAGATCAAGGTCACACTTAAAGTTCAAAGGTCAAATTATATTGATGAGTGTGCAAAGCCAGTGATTTTAGGGCCTATTTGGGGCCGAAATTTGGCCCCATTCCACTGCTTAAAGAGTGTATGTTTTTCCCCAATATTAAACTTTGAATTCCGCTCAGAATATAAGCTTTTTTTAAAATGGACCAAAATTGGTCAAAAACTAATTAAAATAGAGGAATTTTCATAAACAATCCCAGCAGCTTTTCATCAAATCAAGTTAGTGCATAATCTAAGTTATCATTTGTAGCAAAACAATTCATTAATGTTTTATAACAAAGTAGAATATAAACATGTAATAATGCTTTTCAAAAAACAAAAATTCCCTTTTTGGCGTAACATTCCCCATCTAAAGGGCCCCACCACCTTTCCCCCGAAGGTGAAAAAAACAATATTGAAAGCATAATTCAATTAAAACCCAGAAAGCGTAGAAAGACTGTTGGCGAGAAAAGAAAAGAAACCAAAATTGAGGAAATATAATGCAGAAAGATACACAAGACAAATCAAACTACTCATTGTTACTAGTATGCTCCGTTCTTTCAACATATTGGTAGATATATAGGTTTGTATGCAAACTACTGAATGCAGACCCAATCATATACATAACAGTCAACATGTCAGCTTATCCTGGACGGGCCGAAATAGACGATGGAGCGTATAAATCTGGGGTATCGATTGTTAGTGCTTCGTTACCTGCAAAGTAAAACATATGTGATGCGATTCAATCTTTCAAAATCGCTTCCGCCAACATTCTAAGAATCATGCAAGGCATTTTTGTTGATTCTTCACATAATGAGTTTAGACAGCAAGAGTAAGTGTAGCATATAAGAACCATAACTAATAATTGCCAAAAAAGTTTTAATTATTCCCCTTGTTGATTTTTTTTGTCAGGACTAAAACTATTGATTGGGAATACCTCAACTTACATCATCGAATAAGAGGAAACAGTAGCAGCGAGTACAATATTAAAGCACAATTCTCCTTGTGCAACATAATTTGAATGCATATAGACAAAGTGAGGCCATGAATAACAGGCTGCATAGGTGGGGGCATCCGTGTCTATGGACACATTTCTAGTATTTTCTTATTAAGTAAATCAATTAAATACATTGACAAATGTATTATATTGTTCAAGAGGTATGAAAATGGATAATGTGTATACTATGTTTCAACCAATTCCTTAACAAGTAAGTTTACATTATAATAACTTAATGTAAAATGGGTCCATTGATGCCTTCTCCATGAAAATTCCCTTCTGTTGTGTTGTTCATGTAAGACAGAAATTAGGGAATAATATTTCCCCACATGTATGTTTCAGTAAGTTGATTTTTTTGAATTTGTGCTTAAAATTTAAGAGCAGTTGGTGACAAGTGTAGACAGTAGTTGTATGTGTTACAAATCCAATTTCAGATGCTTGTTTAAGTTATTGAACGTTTGCCATTGTATATCCTTTACATCTGTTTTTAAACCTAAACAATACTGCCACTAGTAAGTTAAAGTAACTCTCCTATTTCAAGTGCAGTTGCACTGGCATCACTACAAGATGGTGGTGGAGGCTTTCAGACTGATTTAGAAAATGTTGCTATGTGAACCCTCAAAGGCCACAACTCAGCTAAGACACAACTGAAAGTTTGAATTGAAGGTAACAATTGTCAGTTTTTTAGGAAGTAAGATCTCTTACATCATTGTTATTTTAATTTTTAAGTTTCATTTTAATATGTAATATGCATGTGTATGTATGAATGTATTATACTTTATATATAAAGAATGCAAAATCTTTCAACCGATTCAGCAATTTCAGCCACAAGATATTAAACTTGTCGTGGAAGATTGTAGACAAAAATGAAGGAAATAATAGTTTTAACTCACATTTGTGTCAGTATTTAAAGTTATGTTATTTTGCCTCTCCAGGTTCCTGCCGACCCTGAAGCAGCTGGTGACAATCGTGGGCAGTATCGGCAACTGATCAACTCCATCTCAGACATTGCCTGTCTGACACAGAAATCCACACCAGCGGTATTAAGTGTTTGGATGTTTTTCCGCCTGTCGTTATTATTTGGCCTTTGTATATAGGGTTTTTTACATAGACACCAACAATAAAGTGTGAAACAATATGCAAGCCTTATGCTGGAATGGTATATATTGCCGTACAGTAGCAAGGATACTGTTTAATCTTGTAAACAGTTACTAAATGAATATATATCATGTTGATGATGAGACTGCTCCAATGTTTTTAAGTGCAAATGACAAGGATCAACAGTCAATAGTCTGTCTCACTGCTGTCATGTAAATAATGGAGTGCAGTGTAGACATAAAACCAGGGGTGTAATTATTCCTCCTTTAGTTTAATTTAAACCTACTTTTTTAGCTTGATTGCATCAAAAGCCTTGGCTTATAGAGACCACACTCTGGTCCGTTTCCTGGGAAGAACCAGTACTTTGAGTCTTTGGAAAGATCTTGAGAATGCTCCCTGAGTGGGGATCAAACCCAGGACCTCCTGGCCACAAGACGCACACCATATCCACTACACCATTCCTCCTTTCAATTGATTTGATACTTTTGAATGCAATACTTCATTTACAAGTTATACTTAGTTATAACTTTGCTGGGTCTATTTTGAAATGATTTGTAGTGAGCCCTATTATGGGTGATGGAGGTTATTTTCCCCTTCTAAATTGCTTTGAAATCCCACCCCTGTAAATTATATCCATAATGTAATCTTTCGTGCAGTAATTGATTGAAAGTGAACCAAACAGTCAGAATCATATATACTGTGACATCCGTAATTTCCACTGATTTGCTTGTTTAGCTGACCTGATCACAATTACCTATTTAACTTTGATACGAATCTTTCCATACAAAATGTTGAGTGTTAGTCTGGATACAAATACAAAGCGCGGTTAGTCTTTCGTCTACAGTCCATTTGTGTTTCTGTTTTACAGACTCTATAACGTGCAGCGTCTTTCGGTCGAGGCAAGCTGGTCTCGGTGGGTCGAGGATTACTGCAACGTCTTTAAGAAGGCCAAAGAGCTCAGTTGATAAACATTCTTTAAATATGTAAATCTTCAAAAGTTTTTGACATATATTATATAAAAAATTATATAGCTTTGGTAGCAATATGTAACTATTGATTGTAAGTGGGTTAAATAAATATTTCTTTGAGTGTGTGTTTGTTTAAAAAGGAGGCAAACATATCAATATGTACAAAGATGTAATGGCCCAGAGTACCATTAGCTAATGTTATGAACTTGGGTGAAACAAAACTGAAAGTATAAATTGCAATTCACATTAAACGTTATTAAATAACGTGCATTTTGCAATACGTTCTTGTAAGCAGCCAAATTGTATGGTTTATGTCAACATTTCTTTGGGGTCATTCATCAAGAGTTTTAAGACTGTATATTTATTTTTTCTTGTATCACTGCTTACTTGGTAATATTGAAAATGGAACTGTCATAAAATGTTACTATTTGTTTGACTGTTTGCTTTAGTTGCATGCATATATTTGCTTTCTAATATATTTTTGCAAGATGACCATATATATTGAAATATGTTACTCACGTTCTATGCATTTTATGGTTTGTATATTGGTTTGCTAATGTCGGTTGGTCGGTCGGTCAGTAGACCGCTTTTGTTTCCGCTCTCCAAGTTCAGTAGTTTCATTTGATCTTCACCAAACTTCATGAAAAATTTTCTGGGCATAATATCTAGGTCAATTTCAATAATCAACCAAATCGCCCTGGGAATTGTGGAGTTATGGCCCTTGAATTATCTCAAATTAGCCCTTTTAGCCGTTTACCGTCAACAGTTTTCATCCAGTCTTCACCAAACTTCATGAAAATGGTTTTAGTAATAATATCTAGGTCTAGTTTGATAATCAGCCAAATCGCTCCTGGCATTGTGGAGTAATTGCCCTTGAATTATCTGAAATTGGCCTTTTTAGCAGTTTCGGCTCTCTAAGTCCAACAATGTTAATCCAATCTTCACCAAACTTCATGAACATATTTGTGGGCACAATATATTGGCCAAGTTTAATAATAAGGCAACTCGCCCTCTGAATTGTGGACTTATGGCCCTTGAATTATCTTCAAATGGCCTTTTTAGCCGTTTCCGTTCTCTAAGTCCAACAGTTCATAGCCGATCTTCACCAATCCTCGTGAAAATCTGTGTGGGCATCTTATCTCAGTAAAGTTTGATAATCAAACAAATCGACCCAGTAACTGTGAAGTTATAACCCTTGAATTATATAAAATTAGCCTTTTTAGCTATTTTAACCTAGAGGGGGCATAACTTATTTACAAACAGCTCTTGTTATTATATATTTGTCAAGAACCATGTAGATCTATATGTTAAAATTTATTGTAAGAATGCATTTTTATTTATTTCATGTTTAATGTACAATATTAATTTGCTGTTGTATTATTTGTGTATGTATTTGTTGTCAAGTTATTACATTCCAAATTGGCATTGGTGAATTCAAGTACTACAAATGTCATGAATTTTAAAAATGAAAGTATATCTGTTCAATGAAAAGCAATATCTGGGCCCTGTTGCTGAAAGTTTTAACGGCCAATTGCGTTTCATATTAAATGTAAATTTGCGTATCAAGCATTTTAATCTTAATGTATAATACATGTAGCAGTTTATTCAGAGTTAACATACAATTCACAATTTTAGTGTCTAATTTCAATAAATATTTTCATCCAAATTCTAACGAATGTTAATTAAACCGTTTGTTAAAGTTTTGAGCAACTCGCCACTAATGGTTTCATACTGCTTATTAATATTCAGCCAAAAAAGAAACCTGACAGTGTAGTTAATCAATTTTGGGGAAGTGTATCAAGATATAGCATAAACAATGGTTGGTTTTTAAGACATAATGTTTTATTGCTCAGATGTTCATTTTATTTTTCTCATGCAAGTTTTTGTTTTATGACAGTGGTTAAAATTTAATCCAAGAACAAATTATTACATGTCAGGTTTCTTTTCTAGTTTTCTAGTTTTAGTAGTTACATGTACATGTATGGCACGTGAGCAATTGCCAAAAACAACACAGCACAATACAAAAACGCATAATAAATACAAAACACACATGAATAAAACTGAGGTCACCGCCTTGGGAACTGTTAATAACATCGCAATTAACAGTAACACGTGTTTGTAAAGGAAGTGACTTCAGCGCCCTACCAGTGGCTTGTTACAGAGAAAAGTTATGATGGACAGACAGACCAACCAACAAATGCAAACCAATATGCCGCATTTTCTTTGACGGGGCAGGGGGTAGGGCATATTTCTGTACATTATTATGAGTTCAGATAATCATATTAATTGTATGAATTAATGATGGATAGTTATGATGAAGGAAAACAAAGAGAATGAATACAATAATGTACATATTTATTACAGGTAAATCTTTAGAACACAATAAAGGACTACATAATAACCCATTGATATTGTCTAATTATGGGGAACATTACCGCTAAATAATTTTAAAATCTATTTAGAAATGACAGCGTTATTGATTGGACACGAAAAACAGGTCCCATTATTTACATTTGACCTCTAAGTGTGACCTTGACCTTGGAGGTACGGACCTGGGTCTTGCGCGCGACAAATCGTCTCTTGATGGTGAGCATTTATGCTAAGTAATTTCAAAATCCACCTAAAATGACTGAGTTATAGAGCGTAAACAGAATGAGACGGAAGGTCCCGAAAGGATGGACCAAATGACGGACGGACGGAAGGACACGCGCAAACCTACAGTTTTACAGGTAGGGGACTAATAAAAAAGATAACTTATTCAATGTAATTACCATTTAAATACTCAATACCTAGATCTTAACCAATGTAGCAGAAGTGCTAGAATTGTTATTCTTCTACCTTTACCTGCACCAGTTTACCCACCCACTTTTTCTTCTTTTTTTCTTGGCAAAAACACATCACCAGTGACCAGATACATGTTCATGTCATGGCTTTGTTTAGTTTAAATGCATACATTTTGTATAATATATGAAAATGATAAGTTGTTAAATGAAATAAGTGATTACAGTACATTGGTTCACACTCACATTCATGAAATGCGTTCTTGTATATTAAAACAATATTTAATCGGACATAATATTTGTGTGTTTTTTTCTGTTATTTCCACCAATTAGATTTTTCTAGACTTTTGACTTTTTTGTCAGCCATAGTATGTAGATTTAAAAAAGCGGTATCTATTTTATTTATTTCTGTTGCAAATAGTTGGAGGTTATGGGTCTTTTTAACATGGATTGACTGGACTAAAAGAGCTATAATTGATTTAAGAAACACAAAAGAAAAAGGCACTTTTCAACGATACCAGCTTTTTATTTAATAATATTTCGTCTTTACACGTTGACTGTCCAGTTGGCGCTTTTGATTGACTCATCTAGGGTTCGATTACCGCCCGCAGGGATTTTGGTTTGGCCGACCGCATGGCTTACAGGTCCATAGGATTTATCTTGATACTCCCGATATTCCCACACGAATCACGCATAAATTATATATTCAGTAACTGTAAATATCTGCATATTGCAGCCGTATTTCAAGATGTATGCCAAATTTCAAAGGACAAATGAGCAATGGAGTATAGGATACATGCCAGTCAACCCATAATGCATCTTTGCAGGTAGCATTTATATCAAAGAATCGCATGCTGGTAAGATATATTAATGTGTTGTCCTCAAACGGCATGTGTCCTCAGTTTAAAAGTATGTTTGAGTTTGTTCGTGCGCGAGCGTACGCGCGCACTGTTGTGTTCGAGTGTACATTTTCATTAGTATATAACTTACATACAAACATGTATTATAGCCATCGGTACACAAATTTTTGGCATCTGGGTAGTACAATTTATCCAGGTACCCACCAAAGTGTCCTCGCCCCGCGGGTACGCGTCCAGACCCTAATTCTAGCACAATCAGTTCTGGGTAACAATGATTCCTAGATAATACCGTCAATGAAGTTGTAATAGTAAAAGTAGTAACAGCAACAGAAGCAGCAGAAGAAGTAGTAGCAGTAAAAGTAGTAGTATTAGTAGTAGTAGTACTAGTAGTAGTAGTAGTAGTAGTAGTAGTAGTAGTAGTAGTAGAGGGAAAAGTAGTAAGATTATCATTATCATCATGATCACCAGCGTAATAGGTATAAGCAGTGCAGAAGGGATGAGCAGGATTAGTTGTAGTATCAGTGGTAGAAGAGACAGTAAAATAGCTGTTTTAATCTTAGCAGTAGCATGAGCATCGGTATAGTATTCGTAGTAGCAACGGATATTTGAATATTCAGTAGTTAATGTATAGGCAGCATGTACTTGTGTCGAAATCGCGAATGTGTTATGTGTCTCTTACTGGTGACTACAGCCAAGTGAGATGCTTTTGATAGTCGATTTTCTGCACACTGTATAAATAGATCCAGTGTGTGTTTCAGGACTGCAAATTATCATGCAGGGCCCTGTGATATTATGGTCGGGTAATGTGTTATGTGTCTCTTACTGGTGACTACAGCCAAGTGAGATGCTTTTGATAGTCGATTTTCTGCACACTGTATAAATAGATCCAGTGTGTGTTTCAGGACTGCAAAGTATCATGCAGTGATATTATGGTCGGGTACTACAGTGGCGTCACTTTGAAGTCATTGCGTCACAGGTTACTACCGCCATATCGGTTTGTTGTTAATTTAAAATACCGTATTAGTTAATTATTATCGCCTTGGGCGGTACGACCTTTAATGTAAAGGCATTAGATAAATTAATTTATTTTTCATAATGATACGTCGATGTTGGCCTTACTGGCACAATATTTATTAACCAGACATAGTGTGATGACGAGCATCGTAAGGGTAGGCAACCACTGCTTTGACATACGGCAGGTTTGTTAATGGGAAGAAGTGGTTCCATAAAAAAAGGATCGTGTGTAAGACCGGAAGAATAGCAGCTACTTAAATAACGTCGTTTCGGACAAAGGACTTGACATACATGAACTAACTAACGTAGTGTCTTGTGCTATTAAAACGACCATGCTAACATACTGGGATATCTGAAGTGTACAGAATTTAATCCACTCGCTTGCATAAACTGATAAAACATGATTACCACCATTGTGTACACAGACAGTTTAAATTGTGACATTAATTTAAGACCTAGCAAATGCAACGATGCATATAATGTACGTTCCATCTAGATATTTCGGTGCCCGTTGGAAACATACTAACTTCGGGCGAATCTGCACGGCGTTTACTACGAGAAAATTAATTGTAAACATAAAAAACATCCGCCCGTGAAACAAAGCAAAAACTCAGACGTAACGTGCTATCGGCGGAACCACCCTAATTCCCGACGTACTTTCGTATGGCTAGTGAATGGGGCTTATAAACTGTATCGAACTGAATATGGTATTCTTGTGACATAGGAGCTAAGGTTCATTTTACATGGATGAACAACAGACAGCATTAAAAGAAACTATGTCTAGAATCACACAGACGCATACACATTTATACATATGCATACATATACGCAATATGAACAGTAAGTAAACAACCAGTGTTTTTAATAAATATGCATAGAAACAAACATATGGACACATTTGGGTCTTCATATTAGCAGTGGCTTGAAAATATTTGAGTATACAGCCTTTGTGGCTCTTGTGGCTGTACCCAGGAGAGGAATAAAAGAGGGCGAATAGTAGGGACAATTGGTGGGTAATAAGTACGGAAATGCTGCACATACTTATATATCGACACTCATTAGCAATAATACCCAAGTAGATATGTGAATATGAGATAATAACAATTAGGTTAAACATAATACTATATGAACTGTAATACTAAGAAAGGGGAGTCAACAATTATTCGATTACACCAATGAATAGTACATGACTATTCGACTAGTAAAACTATAAATAAAAACATAAACTTATCTAAATAATGAATCATTCAGTTATTTTTCAATGCCAATTTGTGTTTTTATGACTGTTTACTATTTTGGCACGTCAGTTGCTTGCTTAGTACTGTAAACACTCGATTTAAATACGTCATTTGCAATTTCGTTTGATGATAAAAATTATAAAATGATTACCAAGACGACGCAGTTCATAATGATATTGATACTTATAATATTACTTGTGCTGTTGTTGCTGTTGCTGCTGATTACGATCATGATGCTGGTGATTATGTTATAAACATATAACATGACAAAAAGACGGATTATTCCAAAGTATTCGCAACCTCAATTCAAATCATTGAATGATGTTTCAATATTCGTAGGGTAAAACACTACCTCCTTAACGACTGTATATACAGTAGTTCCAACACACTGCAAGTTACCGTTTTTAAATTAAAGACAGGCTATTACTAAGGTTGGTCGAAGGTTGCAATGCAGGTAATAGTTAGTCATTTCCTTGTCAATAAATCTGTACCTGTCGATCCACTGATAATTTCACTCGGGCAACCATTTATTTAGAGACATAAGGCAATTATGATTTAATACATAGATGATGATTTTAGAATCTTTCATACAGCAAGCAATGCTTTATCTGCTAATTATACTTTTACATATGTCCCAGTATTCGATACACTTATATTTACACTTCACATAATATAAAAAAAAATTCTACATGATACCTGTGTATACATTATTAGCTATTTAATTTTCAATCAACTCATTAGTAAATAATTGTCGAGCACACATTGAGATACCTTCCGAGTGTATCGTTTAAGTGATAAGCTTCAAAGTAAATGGGAAAATATGTAACATATGAATATATACAAGCTCCAAAATTGATTCCACAATTAACATAGAATTTAAAGAAAATTCAAAGACAAAAAATGAGCATTGCTATGTTATGCGTTTTCGGTTCATGTTAACTAAAACATAGAAATAAGTAGAATAAATCAAAGAACACGCACAGGACACATGGCTCACCTCCCAAGGATACTTTTAAATCGTGTGCTATTCCGACAAAGAGCAGGCCAACACTGACAGCACTACACTTCGGCATATTGCAGGTACACAGAAATATAAAGTTCTAAAACATGGGGTTTCATATTGCATTATTGTATACAGGCCAAATATTATATTGTCAATGTCGTTGTGTTTATTTCTAAAATCAGCACATTTGTAAACCTGCCACTGTGGAACTGTCAAGGTATCCATGTCAACAACATAGGCTCTTAGTGTGTATAAGTAGCTAAGCATAACACCATAATGCTGAAAATGACAGCATTCGAGCAACGCCTTTAATAAAGTAAGCTATAATGACAGTATAATGGTATCCGAATGCTGGGGCATTTTACGTGAACAATACATTTTGCTCAGCACATTTAAAAATGCCAAGACTGCAAACACCGATAACACAAACATATTTATTTGTTTAACTGTATTCATATTTATTCGCTCAATAAATTCTGAATTCTTGTTATTACCAGTATTTCGCTTCGGAACGCTATAAGGTGTCAGTCGCATTTGATTTTTGTTTAAGTTAACAAACAACCTCGAACTTCCAAAAAGTGAGTGTAAATGGACAATCGCCAGTTCATGACTATTTAACGATATTCATGTCTGAGTCTCCTATCTGGGTTATAAGCTTTAAATAGATTTACGGAAATACACAGATTATGCACGAGTGCCAGGACACTAATATCGCACAATAGCGCTAGCTATAACGCGTACACACACAACTAGATATACCAGTAGATTATACAAGCCTTTGTATACATTTCCATTTAGAACGTAATACAATATGCTGGTTTATTGGCGCCGCCCAATAACGCTGCGTCTATTCATGCGCGGCTATATGTGATCACTCTGACCGGAAGTTTATGGTGGGAGGGTGATTATTTCCTTGATTATTCGAAACGTTATTGGCCATCTATGAAACCACAACAAACAATATTCAAAAATGAAAAAAAAATGTGTATGTATCCCTATTTCATATTGTCATTATTATAATGAACATTGTTATGTCAAATTGCATGTATACAGATTCTCCATAATTTTACATTTGTCAGCATAGCGTATAAATTCGCGATAATAAGACCTGTAAAAGCTGTTTATTATTGTTATTTTTTATTTATTAAGTATTCCACATAGTATGATTTTTATTTTTTACTGCAAATGAAGTTTGTTATGAAAGCTATTGATTGAGAGTTGTATCTTGATTTGGAATGATAGTCGTGTAACCAGACTAAACATGCCGACAACTGGTTCTAACAATAGCATAGTAGCAGACGCTGATACAGCGGTGTAGCCGCTAACATGCGTAGGGTGGGTTTGTGTTATTTACGTTGTGCGCATAACAATTCTGATGCTGATTTGTTTATTTTAAACCTTCATATTATTGTAAATATGTCGAAATTTTAAATAAACGTATGAATTGTTTAACTTGGTCACATCACTGAACATTTACTTGTGGTAAGATCTTAAAATAATTTGCCTTCTTCACGGTGCCGTTTTGCGTCAATGTTTTTCTTGTTTCTCAGTTTGATTCAGTAGAAGCGGTTTCGACATACACTTACTCAGGTGTACACACAGATATTCAGTGTAGATTGTCTAAATAATACATATAAAATCTATATGTTTACAAAACACGTAGTCCCATCTATTTTAATTAACAACAATCAGATCACGCAAAGTTCAAATAATGTTTAAAGCTGCTTTGTTTTATTCCCCATACATTCATTTTAAGATGTGAACTATTGTTTAAATACTATGATAAAACATATAATTGCACTGTAGTAAATATATATAAATCAAAAACAAATGACGTCAAAGAAGTGTAGTTAACCGTACTAGGTAATTGATACTGTCATTGTCGATATTTTCGAAAATGACAATACCGACAACTGTTTTTGTGTAATGATGCATGGAAATCACGCATTTACTGAATCAGTTTACATTTGTACTTAGTAAGTAATCTTTTGCAATACGTATACACACCTATGGTAATACAAATTCAGGGGACGCTTAAGATGAAAATGTGTTTGACATCTTAATGAAATCGCTCTCTGATTACGAATTTGAGTTTGATATTCACATTCATGTATCGGTCAACTACAAAACTGCACACACCGTCTGAATATTTGAGAAACTCGTCACACCAGTCATCAACATAAGTATATATTAACACAAACACATTGTTACAATTACGTGATTAAAAATACATGTACATGATATATTTTGTATTAGGTGAAATTTTGGTAATAATGAGAAATACGAATAAAAAATCAGTTTTATATATATCGATGAGAAGTAAAACAGTAATATTAATTTAAGAAATGTTAAGGGTTTTTTTAATGAAAAGATAGGTTTTAAATTATCATTGGTTACAAACAACACATTATACATGTATTATTAGCAACATAGGTTGAGTTGGGTTAAAATAAATCCATGAGCCAACTTATGTGAATGAACATTTACTTAACATTCCAATATGGCGTACTTGTTCATTGATCCCGCAAGATTACTCTCTAGGTTAGATACCAGTAAATAATCGGGTGTCCCTCTGTAGTTTAAAGCATGCCGTATTTAAATAGTTTTCGTTTTAAGATCATTGTGTAAGAAAAGTGTGTCTGTTTGACATTCTATTATATCGTGACAGAGAATCAGGAGGGGAGATGCAGATGTTCAAGATGGATACTTTTCCTTGGTTAGTACATTTTTTTCTGTTGCTCATCTAAATTATATGCTCATTTTGTGTCTCAAAATTTTATGTATTCATGTGTTTCAATTCAGGACCACAACTTTTGATTTACAAAACTTACTGAAGGTAAAGTGCGCGCAGGGGTGTTGGTATTCTTTACTCAAGGGTGAACTTTTGTGGTCAGTCACCGTCCGTCGTCAACAATTCACATCAAACAGATTTGGCTCCGTGAAGTCAAACTTTCATTGTTAATTCGTCTATTTGCTTGACGTATCTGCGAAGAGTAACGCCCGCAATGGGTCAATCCGAATGTGTTGTATTGTATACTTGATGCCAGGTTAGGTGAAGTAATGACATGCCGTTATTTCGCTCAGTACATCAGTCTATTCTGAGTCGACATGCTTCTGACTTAATCACCAAACTCCGCGAACTGCGAAATAGTTTTGTTTTGCATGTGTCAAACTGTAAATTTAAAAATGTATTGATTTAGAACAGTGAAATAAAAACAGTATTATGTTTAATCTGCTTTGAGAAAAAAATATTTTGTTAGAACCAACTCGGCTTAATTTCATAAACAATGAAATTACAATTATAATGTTTGGTCTGAAATATTTACAGGCAGTTTTAGTTAAAAGGCACCCTTACTATCAAGACATGTTGCCTGTTGGGGGAAGCTTGTTTCAACAAAGTGGCAAGCAGTTAAAAACGCTTAATTATCATTTATATAGTAAAGTAGGTAATACAAATAAATATATCGATGAAGCATTTCAACTACGTAGGCGCCGATCATAAGGCGACCTGCTGCTTGATAAGCCACCTGGAGCAGCAGTCCAATGATGGCCGTGTGGTTCAAGGCCTAGTTTAAGGAATGTCTGGCTCCTCCATGGGGTACTCCGCTCTGTGTATTGGTCCACCATACAATTTCTTATCATTATCTGCAATATTTTATCTGACTGAGCAATGGCTGAGCGCACTTTTTCTTTGCAGCAGTGTGTTGAACTCAGTTGATAAGGGTCGCCGCACTTTATCCATACTGTAACCACAGCTGGGTGCCCATACACAGGAGTACAATACCCCAGATTTGGGGGGGGGGGGAAGGGTCAAATAAAGAAGGATTAAATTAGGTCTTTAAGATAAGAAACAAGATGCTGCTCATCTTCAGGGGTCAGGTCAGTTCCCGTCCCTTGAGCCCCGTCTACTTCCCGTCGAGATTATCCCGAAGGGGGTCGTAGGCTTTTTCAAGATCGAAGAAAATGCTAACTAAATATTGTTTATTAATAAAAGCTTCCCTTATGAAGGTCTCAAGGAGATCGTTTGTACTTGGTTGTTTGCGAAAACCAGATCGGAAATTTGTTGTAATACCTTTTGATTTTAAATACCAAACAAGTCGCTTATTCACCATCCGTTCAAATGTTTTACAAAAATGCAGCTAGTGAGAGAAATTGGTCTATAATTAACAAACAAACTAACTAACAATCCCGAAGGGTGGATCTAGGGATGTTATACTCACGAGAGGCTATTTTTTTCGTCAAAGCTTTTCTCTTTAAGGCCTTGATGGACGCGGCCAGATCTTCTGAGCTATATTGCTTCGACATTTCTGTTACAATGTTAAATATATTCGTTAATATTATCGGTAGATGTACGTTTTACATGCACAATTTGCTCTAGAAAGTGTTGGCAAAATATCACATATCTATGCACAAATAAAATGACCAGCTCTTACGTAGGAACAAGTCTACAATTTAAATCAAACACTGCATCATATTTATTTTTAAGAAAGTTATCTGTACTGCTAAATTAAAAAAAAAAAGCAGGAGTTTAAATTCTAAACCAAAATAACTGAGTTTGCAAAAAATTCTATTTCAACGTCCTTTCCCTTGGTTTTCTACTGCTATGCGCCATGTTTTGGTATTGGGTATAACATGTGAGCTAAAAAGCGTTGAATAACAAACAAGAAATTTCTTTAAAAAGATATTCGGCGTCTATGGTGAGGATGAAAATAAGAACGTCAATTGAACTTGCTACATACATATTCCAAACTGATATATGTGTAACGTGTATAATATGTTACTCATTTCTCTTTAATTTCTTAATTTAGTACATTCGCAACTAAGGTGTTATAATGTTACTTTTGATCACATGTTTGGAATAACCGTATGTGAATAAAAGTTCAAAGTTGTTAAGGAAAGCATCTGTATTGATTGAGATCAACAAAAAAGAAATCGCCGTTATACAAACGCTTATTTGGATGGGGTTGCGGATTTCGGCACTGCGCCAGTACACTTGAATGAAAATATACTCGTAGATTAATGAAGATTTACTGATAACTTTTAGCATACATTTCAATATGTACGTTGACACATATTAAATGTACGATATTTGTTTTTAAATATACTGTGTGCAAATCGAAAATCGGTTTTGTTCCCTATAATTGTAATATTTCATGTTAATTTATGTTTCTTATTTTCAGTTTATTTGGGAGATTACCCCCATCGAGGCTCTAATTGTATGTATATATTGTTAATATGTACTTGTACAACACATAATAAATGCACTGATATGTAGCTTTACCGTTTGCAATTTTGTTGATGTTAATGTCGTACAACTTACGACGTGCGACGAGCAATGCTAGTATCTGTACTGAAAAGGCTATCAAACTGACAGTTAATTTGACAGTCACTCAATAAATGTTAATTTCGTATAGTTGAGACTGGTATTTCCTGTCACAATAGTTTACCATTCGACATGATCTGTAGATATTATTTAGAATAAATAACAAATATCACAACAAGATGGTAAAACGAAGAAGATCCTGTGTTCCATCAATCTATTTATTGATTACTGTAACAATAAATCATACTTGTTTTGGTGTGGCCATGTTTAGTCATTTTACCGTGAAATAAGGTGTCTGAGTAGGTCTTGTTTTGGTGCGGCCATGTTCAGCCATTTTATCGTGAAAAAAGGTGTCTGAGTAGGTTTTGTTCTGGTGCGGCCATGTTTAGTTATTTTATCGTGAAAAAAGGTGTCGGAGTCGGTCTTGTTTTGGTGCGGCCATGTTTAGTCATTTTACCGTGAAAAAAGGTGTCTGAGTAGGTCTTGTTTTGGTGCGGCCATGTTTAGTAATTTTATCGTGAAAAAGGTGTCTGAGTAGGTCTTGTTTTGGTGCGGCCACGTTTAGTTATTTATTTTACCCTGAAAAAGGTGTCTGAGTAGGTCTTGTTTTGGTGCCGCCATGTTTAGTTATTTTATCGTGAAAAAGGTGTCTGGGTAGGTCTTGTTTTGGTGCGGCCATGTTAAGTTATGTCCGAGTAGTATACTACCACTCACGGGGCACAGGTAAGCGGGGAAAGTATCGGACTTTTAGATACAGTTCAACATTTGTTACTTAAATTTATGTAATTATATATCGCACTGCAGCTTGTGTGATAAACCATTAATTTTTAATTTGGACTGAGATATGTAAAGTAAAACAAAACTTCTTAAATGAACAATTATTTGCACATTCAACTGTGCCTGTATTATTGTACTACATGTAATTGTGTGCGATGTACGCACCATAGGTATAAAAAATACCATTATTACTAAAACAGCGATGAGGCGTTAAGTCTTTTGAACATTTATTATGCTCTCATTTCGGGAAATGCGGGGGGAGGGGGGGGGATAGGACAAATAGGTAATAGGTCTTGTCCGCGCTTTTTCTTAGCAACCACTGGCAGAAAGTCCATGTAACTTCACGGGAAGCTTCAGTAATAAGAATAGGTAGATGAGTCATAATTCTTGGCATTATGTGCCTTTGATGAGCTGCAAATTGTGTAATGTATATATAGTGTTCAATGCATGTCGAGGCTATTTCGCAGCAACCACTGAAAGATTTCAATGAAACTTCATGAAAAACTTCGTGACCAACAGGGTATATCCGAGCTATTTCACCATGGCGTACCGTTTGGGTCAAAGTGAAAATGTGCCAGGTTGCTATAAATAGATATACCCGCAGGTACAAAATTGTGCCTACTGGTGTAATTATGCATCCTCAGGTCTAATTTATACCTGCAGGCACATTAAAGAGTATACTACAGCTACAATTTAATCTTCAGATACAAATATATACGTGTTGGCACATAATTATGCCTACAGGTAGATATAAATTTGTTTTGAAACACCATATATTTTTCTTGTTTAATGTAAGTGTTTTTCTTTGTTAATCGTGTACTGATATATTTAACATTTATATTTACCTATTTTACATTTAAAAACAATGCTTGAAATAAGACTATGCGCATATTGTTTTCTTGAATCAGAAAAATATACCTACAGGTACATTTAATACCTTCAGATACCAAATTAGACCTGTATATACACAAATATGCCTGTAGGTACAATTTTGATGAAACGCGAAACCTATACCACGATGACACGATTGTACGATGACGATGAGACGATGGTACGATGATTATGGTTCTATGATACGATGACGATGACACGATGGTATGATGGTGAATGCATGATGGCACGACAGTGATAGTGTGATGTAATATTGTGCAATCGTCATTGTACCGTCGCTTTTTTGTCATAGCGTCATCGTCATCGTACCATCGTGTTATCGTCATCGTGCCATCATTATCGTACCATCGCACAATCGTCATCGTACCATCGCACCATCGTCATCGTGCCATCGCACTATCTTTATCGTGCCATCGCACCATCGTCATCGTACCATCGTGGTTTGGAGTTTTCATCAAAATATAGATGCCCATCAAAGCGTAAAGTATAACCTATTTTATGGATGAGCTTTTTAACATATCGAATAAATGTCTAATACATTATATCGCATCAACAGTTTAAGCAAATATACAAATATGAAATGTATAAGAAATTAAATGATAGGTAAAGAACGACTTTTTTGTTACCGACATAAAAACATTAACTCATTTCGTTTCAAGTTCGGCAGATAAATAAAATATAAACTGCCAACTTAATAGCTATTTCAGGTAATAAAAATCTTCTTACCATCGACATCGTACCATCGTGGTTTGGATTTCTATTCAAAATCGCGATGGCGATAACGGAACAACCGAAGAATATGCAGTGGGTTTAAAGTGACTATAGTACGGTCAGATGTATATCCGAATGACAAACACTCTACAACCAGGCGAAGGTTATAATAACTTTATTTTCTTAATGGAAATAACAATTACAAATAATACAATATTTAAGAACGATGACTCACAAATTATTAGAAATGGAAAGATAGGAACTTTACAGTTAATGGCTTTATATGAGCCAGTAATATATTGTTCAACTTACTAAAGTAATAATAATTGTCCAACTTTAGTTTATTCATATAAATATCCAGAAGGCCAAAGTCCAGGTGGACACATTGTTATGCACAATGTTAACAGAAATAAGATAACCAAGTAGACAGAATTGCAAAACAACACTTACGACATAATAAATGTTACAATAATGACATTGATCTAAATTACCACATAAGCCTTATACCAGCTACCTTTCCGAAGCAGAAATATATTAAGCCCAACATGAACAATAATAAGAAGTCAATATGCAATATATTGCTGTAAGAATTTTATACGATTCCCTTTAAATGAGTGTGTGATACCTATTAACTAGTATAGTAATAAGCATTATTGTCTTCTTACTCACAACTTATTTATATTCCTTTGACGTGTTGTAAATGTACAAAGCACATGTTTTTCGTTTTGAGGGATCAAATATGAATTTAACATAGTGTGTTGTCTGATTGCTATCCTAGCTTTTATTTGAAACTATATTGCTCTTGTAAGTAAGTTTTCATTTTAACGCATATAACAATTTGTTAGTTTCAATAGAGCATAAGTTTTTTCGTATTCGCACGACAACGCTGCATTGACACCGCAACGTATTAAGCTTTCTCTTAGACTCTCTGAAACTGGTACATGTATCCAACATTGCTTTTCACACAAATTCGTTTAATATCCGATTATCAATAGAACGGTAGATAGATTCCGCTTATTCCTCTGGTATGTCTAGAGTCAAAGAGACTTACATATACACATGAAGAATAATAACATACATATATTAGAATTACATTTGTACAAATATCCACATACAATTATAATACATTTTAACAAATAATATTTACATATATACACGCTTATAACCACAACATATTTAATTAAAACCAAAAACTGTATGCCATTAAATAATCGCTGCTACTATCAAATAGAGGATGTTTGTTTAATGCAGTGTAAGATCGTATTTTATTTCATGAGTGGTCATATTAACAATATTTACACAAGCGGCGCAGCCACGAGTGAAAATGTCTAGTTTCTATGACCACGAATGAATTAAAATAGGTATTACACTGTATTAAACACATTTTCTTTTTATTTCATGCTTATGAACGAAAAATAAAAAAACGCGCGAGATATGCTGACGCGACACAAGTTGTGTGTATTATGACGTCATTATGATTCCAAAATTGTCGATCACTGTTAAGTGGGAAAATAGTGCCACTCTTACTGCGTCGTTGTCACTTGATAATATTTGTATTGAGTTTTATAATGTGTTTTCTGTTGTTTATACTGACGATTAGGGTATTCACATACTTTTAATAAATAAAAAGAACAAAGTTAAAAGTAGTTCCATAAAACCCAGAGTGAAATGATCCCTCGACCTAGAGTGAAATAATCGGGTTATCATTCACTGGTATTCTCCACTCATTCACCGCATAGCATGAAATAATAATTCGACACTGGGAATGAAATCAATTTGACTTATCTTTACCTCCGCAGCAAATTTGCTTTTCATATATAAATACAATCAAGACAAATCAATCAAGACAAATTAAAGTGAATGCTCAACAGAATTTTTTTTTTTCACACTAAAACAATTCATAATAACAATTATTTGTTAATTCATTCACTCAATTCGAAAAAGACAGTTAAACATCTATCAACAAATAGAAAATGGCAATAAATGCAGAAATGGTCATAATATATAACGTTCCCCTAGACGTTTTAGCAATAGAACTGCTGGTTTTGGTGGATACATATTGTTCAATAAGGGTGTAACCCTTATTGTCTAGACTAGTAGAAATTTTGGATTCCGGTTACTAATTACCCGGCAAAGTAATTCTACTCCACAGAATAACTATTAAAAACTGACAAATATACACATGTTTCTCACTTTTTACGATGCGTGGTAGACAAACATAATAGTTTATTCACGTCTCACTTTTGTACATAAAACAAATAATAATACAGTATACAATCATGATATAATCATCATTCTAAAATACATTTAAAATGCATGTACATTAAAGGGGAATATCGACGGTATTTCCCGTTAATATAGACACGTATTAAAACAACAAATATTTCCATTTGTCACGAATATATTTTTCTAGTAGCAATACTACATTGATGAAATCGTTAAGGAAAAATAAATACAATGCCAAATTTGTTTTTCAATACACGGTTCCAGCAGGATTCGAACTCACGTATACAAACTCGCGCACTTCAATGGAAACTTACTTAAGCTAGACTACATTTATTAATAGTGCGCATGCGTGTAGCAGGACGTCATGTACATTTCATTCATATTTCATTTTAATAATTAAAAAAATATATATTTTACTGTTTGTTTATAAAAATGAGAGCTATGTGTGAAGTAATCATTATGAATATTTCATAAAATATAATTATATATTTGAAATTTTATTCCGTATTAGCCGTCGAAACGCCCCTTTAAAATCATTAAGGGATGCTTATAAAAATTATCGAAACAACTTTCGATATTCAGTGCAAAATAACACTACTATAATCCGTTGAAAGTATATACAAGAAATATTGAGTGCAATAATAATAATAATAATTGAATAAGTTATGTAGATCTGAAGTTACAAAACGTTTGAATATATACTTTAACAAAAAAATATATGTGCAAAAGGGGCATTACATTACTCTGTCAAAATACAAAACAGGGTTATAGGGAATATTGTCCCTGACGCTGGAGTTGATGACGAAGGTATATTCCAAGTTTTAAGTTAATAACTTCTGTAGTTTTGAAGTAACAAAACTTTTGAATATAAGCTTTTAAAGCTTTTACCAGAAAATATACGTGAAAAAGGGGCATAACTCTGTTACAATACAAAACAGAGTTATGGGTAATGTTGCCATTGATACTGGAGTTAACGACAAAGGTATTTTGCAAGTTTCACGTGAACAACGTATGTAGTATTGAAGTTACAATACTTTTAAATAAAAACTTTAACCAAATTTAGACGCGGACGCCTCGGAGAGTACGAAAGCTCACATATTCTTCGAATAGATGCATTTAAGAGGTGAAAACCGGCATTAATCAAGACTGCTTTTTCTACTTAAATGTTAGTATATCACGACACATTATTAACCCATGGCGTTTATTTTGTTTGGTGGTATGTGATATTATTGTAGTTGATTATAGACCAGATACTATTACGGAGTTTGGCATTTACATGACAGAGTCAATAAAAGACGAACCAATTAAGTTTACATTTTTGGTGGAAAATTGGTTAAATGAAGTACCCAACAATTATGTAATTATCGCGCCAGTACCTGTCTGTACGTATTCAACATTGATTAAATGGTACATTACCACTGAACTACACATTATCAAACAAATGGCTTTTCGTGACCTTTGAACAGATGTCGCCAGTAACTTTTCGAACCGTACCAGTAATCATGCTTTTTTGAAACATCTTGTGCAAAAAAACAAGCACCTACCTTCTTTTGTAGAGATAATGATTTGAGTATTGTAACAGATACGACTCCACGACTCGACCACAAATCTCCAGACTTAACATTTTGAAGTTTTTGTATACCAATTTCACATATTGTATTGCTTGGGTTATTAAATACAAGAAGTTAAGTTAATTCAAAGGAGCTTTGCTTCTATTCGTGTACTTTAGAAATTCCTTAACGACAATTTTAGAAACGCGACCATTGAAAAAGGATTCCTCTATTGCCGATTCAAAATACATATTATGCTCACAATAGCTCAACTCTTCATACTCTTCAAACAATGTTAAATATGTTCATGTTACCAATAAGATAATGGTATAATAAAATAAAAATAAAAGATGGACTTTGTATTAGTGATCACAATAACGCACATTTGCATGTTGGCTACTCTTTTAAGAAACCAAATGTTCATATAGTATTATTTGTATAAATAATTGCAATAAATATTACAATTATATTATGGTTTCCTTTCTCTATTTTAACGAGTGCTATGAATACACCACAATGTGTCGTAATAAAACGACATATACATTTCAGCAACTACGCCTCATGAATGGGGTTTTCTTCCGCCGTATGTTGTTCAACCTCAACGCTCGGCGTAGTTTTCAAAAGTGAACGAAAAGTTGACATAGGTGACTTATGTGGCCAAGGTGGGAGTGGTGGGCGTGGGGACAATCTTTGATGTAATAGGAATTGAAGTTCCCCATGAACGTTTCTAATACGACCACACAGCATTGTCAATATATCCAAGAATGGCTCACTCCACAGTTCTCTCTCAGACAGATGTATGTACTTCTGCTGAAATACCTCAACCAAGTCGGATCTCCCCAGCTTCAACAGAAGGTCGATCACAAATTGTACTGCAAAATAAAATACACGCTTTTATATCAGTTACTAGTAATAGGTTTGTTCAGCTTGAATCGTAGACTGGCATTATAAACTAATACCTTATGTAAAGACGAGTGAATGATACATCACAATAAACAGAAATCTATCATAAGCACGTGTTCAATGTTTCATAACAAACAGTGAGCCTAATTATTTTTAACCGCCATGTAATCAAACATTTGTCAAATAATCGCGTGTTTTGTTATCAATTTTATGTCCTGTCAGGGATTGTACTGGACCAAAATCCACAATTCTGAAAATGAGCCGGGGTCCATGGGCTGAAAGCCCCGGCGGGGTCTAACGGTTGAACCTCTACAATGGGGTTTCAGGGGGGCGAAACCCCCCGAAAGAAACTGATTTTAAGTTTTAAGCATTTCTAGGACCTGACAAATGCATGCCAGCTATGTTAATAGTTGTTTTAATATTGAAGTAAATGCATTGACTTCTTGCCTATAACTTGACTTGATAATCATCAAAGTACAATTAATTGATGCTAATTTCATTTTTTATGACATGACGTTTAGTTATTGTTTTATCATCCAAAGTGTTTTCATGGCATGCTGTCACTTAAACCAGAGGAAACCAGCCATTCTTAATCCTAGGAATAGATTATTACCATGTAACAAGTAAACACATGAATAAACTGTAACATTTTAATATTTCAAACATTTTTAAATTAGTGAACCGGTACAGGTATATGACTGAACACAATGACTAGAAATCAACTAATATGCTCAATTTAAATATCACAAGAAACTGACTGGTATACACATACGTAAAGTAAACAAAATTTCTATTCTTTAAAAACAATGAGTAAGATACAAACATAATGTTTTTCACGAATATCTACATGCATGTTATTTTGTTCACTTTCAAAAGAAATAGCAAATGGACAACTTGCAGCACATTCAATATTACAGCAACTGATACACTGTATCTTACAGATTATAAAACGATTTGTAAATCCAGGTAACTAACTAACTTAAATCAATTCACTTTATAGAAGAACTATATATCAATTAAAAAACCAACATCAAAATGATTAACAGTTTCAGTTGTATAAAGCTTATTTATTGGGCCCAATTTTCAATTATTTACCTTAAACACACCATCTTTAGATAGTTACACAACATGTGATTGTCAAATTAAATACCATGAACACACACATTGATCTACAGAAACATCATAATGTTCGCATTGCACTGGATCAATGCCATTACATGGCACACAACAGAGGAAGAACTGATTTTTAACTTTGAGTCATAAAATTTCATTCGCTTAGCAACATTTGTTATATGGTCCTCACTGTCTTCTCTCAGTTTTGGCTACTAAGTCATGTGCAGCTTTCTTTGTTTGCACTTTGTTTTCATTAATGTCAAGCCGTTTTGTTTCTTGTTTTCTTTCTCTAGACGTTTGCCAATACGTGGATGTTCCTTTCACTACATGCCTTGTTTAGATTGTAAGTAAGTCCGTTCACAATGGGTGTATATAGTATGTCATCTCTGTGGAAATAATCTACTGCTGTTGCACTGTTTTCTTTGACAGCAGACTTAACACTTTGGATAGCATTCAGTGATTCGATGCTAAGACTGCTCGAATTGGAATCCATAATGTCACCCATCAGGTTGAATGTGCCTTCGACCATTGGACCAAAGCATGACACAAGCGCCAATGTCATTTTCCTCATGGCTGGGTATCGGTCCTGCGTTGCCCAGCAGTGGTCAATTCTTGTACCGGAGTTGAAATCTGGAAGAGTCGGGTCAAGCTGGTACTGGTAAATCTCCTGCATGAATTAATTTTTTCCTCCTCACTGATAATATTTTTTGTACCAAATCTGGAAGGTTTTTCAGGTATTTGATGGTCTCGGAATGTCCCCTGTCTGAAGGGTCAATGTCAGATGCTGTCAGAAGCATGTTGTTAATTGGCATCTTATTCAACAGCACTTTCCCAGCCTTTATGTACTCATACCCAGGGCCTGTTCTCAGCATTACTAGAAGAACCATCTTCACATCTGCACACTTGCTAGTTAAAACCAACTTCGATGCCACTGACCCCATGAACATGTCACTCAAAGGATGTAGCGTCTCTTCTGCAAAGTACATCTCGTACAGTTGTTTGCTGATGCTGGTATGCATTGTGACTTGACAAAATAGCCTAGGACGTTCCGAACAAGACGCATTTGTTCATCATTCAGAACATGCAACATCGGTGCCTTAGTCTGAAATAGCACGGCATAGTCTTTCAACAGAAGTAGGGATGACATGTAGATCCCCAACATCATTTTGGTAACAGTCCTGTCTGTGACTAGTTTTTGAAGAACCTTCCGTTTCATCTCATTGCCTTTGCTTGTCATTTTCTTTTTGGACCGTCTCTTATGCATGTGTTTGAGTTCTTGTTTACTAGCTTGCACAACTTGTCTTCGATCCAGGATTCCACTGTATAACGCAGTGTTGCTGTTCTGCTCTGTTTTTGACAGAAAAGCAAAGTAAAACACAGTATATGCGTCCATAAACCTAGCAGTGTCTTCAGCTAAGGAGTGGGCAGATAACAATCTGTGAACTGTAGATCGTTCAGGAGCACTAAACTTTATACTCAGGATCTCACACACTGTTCTCAGATCAGTTCTGAGGTCGATACAACAGCGGAAGTCATTGTGAAGGCAATTGAATAGTGACTCCACGTGGTGCTGGAATGTAGACGTGAATGCCTTGGCTGCATTGTGCGCATGGTGAACGCTGTCTCCGTCAATATCCAAGAGATGTGGTGCTTTCTGTTGTATCCTTGTTGGTATTGGTATTGCACGAATCGAGCAGGATTGATATAAGGTTCTACCATGGAAGCTCATATATTTCGAACTTTTCTTCAATCTTGGAAAGTATTGACTCAGCATCGACAACAAGAAATAGCACTTTTCCGTTACCAGACATAATAGCTGATAAAGTGCATTAATTTTTAGTAGTCTTATTTCAGGACACTTGTGTGGATATTTCGGTTACATACAAGTAAATAGCAAAAGTAGAGTGTGATCAAGTTTTAAGAAACCAGTTTAATAAATTGATGTGTAATTAACTATAATTAAATAAATAACCTTTAAAAACCCATGATAGACAACATCTTAAATAATTAAAGGTAAGATAACAAGTATAACAGGTATGAGCTTTTCCTGTGAAGGAGAAGGACCTCTTGTTGTTAATATTTACTGACTATTTGCCTGCAAAGAAAAGTAGTTCCATTTAGAATTTTTTTCGAATAGCCCTACTAAATCCTGTTGGCGTTAAGAGTCTATAAAACATTACTTGGTTTGGATTTTGATAGATTATGCGCCTTTAAAAAAATAGAAACATTTCGGTTATAAGATTAGGGTATGTCGTTGGGCGAGCGAGTTTTCATGATGGCGGCATAAACATTAGGTTTCCTCTGTCTAACTAAAGAACGAATTTAGCTATTTTTTTGAAGCTTCATACATAGACACCACAAGCACGACTGCATATGGGGGTGGGGTCAAGGTCACAGAAACTAAAAAATTCAGCAGTTTTCGCTCAATAACTTTAGATTGAATTGAGTTATTGTAATAAAACTTCATATATACCATAGATACCTTATTTCAATACCTCTCGATGGGAATGCAGATGGGTGGGTGGGTCAAGTTCTTACTATAAAGAAAATGGCTTACACCATAACAGCAGATTGTAATGTAAGAGTTTGGTGTTGTATAACATGTCATAGCTCTATGACCTTCATCTTACATCCAGAACATTTTATTAAAAAATCTGACTTTATGCATTTCATTAAATGGTTTTCGTGGACTGTTCACGTTTGTGTTTAACTTGAGTTTTTTGTTTCGTTTAGGCACAGTTTTCTTAGAATGTATTGGAACAACAGCCTTATACTTATTCAGGATTTGTTTTATTTCGAGCATTTGTCATCACATTATCTGAAGATGTTAATCATATCAGCAGTAGCATCCACAGACGCTGCTCTATGTTATGCATTTCAAGCCCATTTTCCTCTTATGTAGTCCATTTTTTCATTCTAAACATGTGTCGGTGTCAAAGCACCACAACTGCAAACACTATCCCTTTCAAAGCTGTATGTGGGGGCATTAATCACCGTTAGTGATATCTCTAGTTAGGCTTAGTTTCCGGGCGCCTTGAACTTGAATCTCCAAGGCGTTACATTAAGCTCCAGTCACGATGAGTAATATGACCTTTGGATTTTTTTCCGAAGACTAGCCCAAAATATTCATACATCCTGCGTTGGTCCTGAGCAAATCATATTAAAATACAAAGCAAAACAATGTGGTATTTATACGGTGTATGTTAACGTAGATTGCTGTACGTTCAGAACATACGACCACACAGGTCGACGCACGCAATGTAACGAGGACAAAGGCATATGTTACTCACGTACGATTATTCATAACAACCCAGTACAACCTGCGTAAAAATTAGGGATGGCAACAAATACCAAAACGTCATTCGAATATTCGAATTCAATATTCGAATATTCGTTCGTTTTTTTAAATGTCCGAGTCTTTGCATTCTATACATAGAGTGTGACGTTACTGCGTTTGTGTGATCTCTATGCTAGGAACTGATTACTATCCATATTTGGCTAAATGGTACATACAATGAAATATAGTCCGCGGATAAATAAAATATTTTCCCAACAAGGACAATTTCCGTATATTCTGATTAAAACCATGTTTAATCATGATAACTATATCATCATTATTAACGTCAAACACTCTAAGCATTGTGTTTATACCTGTTCGTGCAATAAAATGCGTTTTACTTGCGTTGTCATGCAGTTTATACTTTCACTTTCGTACACTATGTACAAGTGGGCAAATAGAGATAAAAACTGTGTTAATATTGAAAACAACGGCGCAATATATTTTCAAATTGAATTAAACGATGCACAGATTGCGTTACTTGGACCAAGTGACGTCCTTCAATGCTGTATGACGATTTTGTTAATGTTTAAGAGAAGCGTCTCATGTTCCAGTTTAATCGGGAAACACATAATATATACCTTTGCTGTTTTAACTCATTTTTGTGTGTTATATTGAGCGAATAAATGCTTTAAAGTCGGCATCAACATGCTGTTAATGCACCGCTAATTAAAGGGATGACATTAAATTAATAGTAACACCTAAACCGCATAATGCACCATACACTGTACAAACATTTGTCTCCAATTAGCGTCATTGTGAAAAAATCGGTCTCCAATAAGCTTCAGTTTAGCACCAAAATAATGTTGCGTACAAACTGCGCAAATATCGGTCTCTTCTTAGGGTCCGTTTACGACTCGATTGTCACAGTTTGCTTAATCTGTTATCTCCCACTCGCATACGGGTATCAATGGTGTTAAATAACATGTCAACGTGTCAAATTTTTAGGTAACTGTGAAAACATAATGATCGCGGAATATAGAATTAAACTAGTTTATTATGGAGGATTAAAAAAAAAAAATTGCCATTCGAATACTCATTTAATATCCGAATATTCGGTCAAGAATTCGAATATTCGTTGACATCCCTAGTAAAAATACTTCGCCCGGTATATAAGAAGAAGTTGAACAAAAAAATATAGTAATAGTTTGTGCCTGTTTTTGGCTGAACAATTTTACTTGTCAAATATTTTCTGGTACGAAACTAATTAATAACCCTGACCAGATAATGTGGTGCATCTTGGCGACAATAAAGCAACCAGAGAAGCCAAACGAGTGAGAGTGTACGAGTACATGAAACAAGATGTCGCAGTTCCATGGCAGAAGCAACTGGTGTTTAGCAAAGTGATTCAAAAACCGAGTTTAAGATAAATCGTTTTTTTCGATTTACATATTAGTATTAAAACGTTACACGCGAGACACGCATATGCTATTAGTATAAATGCCGCTTTGACACAGATTTAGAGGTTTGCAGTTGTGTTGCTGTGACATATCACACTGTTTTGACTGTCAAAATGACCTGCATAACAGGGAAAATTCGCTTGAAATGCAAAATATGCCCTCGACAACTATTTGATCTTGAAGACTAACCTTGAACGTTCAGCTTCATACATTATTTTAAATCATTCCTTGTTGGACTAAATTATGTTTCCTACAAAAAATCATTTCCTATATTTGGCATTTAAGTGTGACCTTGTTTCCACAGACCTTGTTCTTGCCTGGGACACATCATCTCCTGATAGTGAGCACTTTATTCCAAGTGATAACAGAATCCCTCTTTGTAGGTATAATGCATGGTCCAAACACATTTTTTTATTTGATCTTTGACCCCTTGGTGTAACCGTGAACTTTAGGCTAAATGCCGGGTTCTTGCGTACGACATACCATCTCATGATGGTAATAATTTGTGCCAAGTTGGAAAATGACTCAGAAATAGTTATGCTCCAGACAAATTCATGCATTTGACCTTTGGCTAGCTGGGGTGTAATACTCTGAAATTATATTTATATCCTTCCAAACGTCTAGAGGTTAAGATGCGGAAACGAAATACACACATTTTTATCTTGAATTGTGACCTTGGCCTTTGACAGACAAGCATGTGTCGTGTACGCTACACGTCGTCATGGGGAATAATAATCGAAATCATATTTTAATATTTCAATGCATTAATAAGTTAGATTCCTTAATACCGGTAGCTCCTACTTGTTTCCTACATTTTTTAAGGAGGGGATATAATAATGGGTAACACAATATATAGTTTGAATGTAAAAGTCGAGCGCTTGACTTGTCTTTTTGTCTGTTGGTTATGACCAGGGGGGATTTGTATGAAATTTGCAGGGACGCTTGGAACAGACGCAATGAAGAAATGATTAGCTGTTGGTGTTGCTCTGGTATACCGTCAGGTATTTTTATAATTCTTTATTACTGGTGATAGTTAACAGTGCCGCAGAAACATGTTTGAGAAAACCATGTATCCCAATATTGAATAATATAGCGAGGGTTATTTAGCAAAATCTTAAGTCAGACATACGTAATCATAAACATTCTTGTGTCGACGCACGGCAATACAGAACATCGTACGTTGACGCGGGAGATCACGCAGGACTAAGTACGACTAATTTAACGTCAACGTACTACGTTTTTGCTGTCAGGATTTTTTAAGACAACGCAGGACATTACATACGAAGTCCTACGTATAACGCAAAACTATTTGAGAATTTTGCATCCAAACGTACGGTTTGTTGACATGTTCAAAAACCATTAACACGCATATTTTAACCCAGCGACAACGCAATACTTTAACAAACTATCAAGGAACACGGCCAAGAGTTTTAGTCGTAGAAACCTGTCTTAACAATGTCATAACTCGGGTTTTAACTTTTCATGGCGGTAAACACAAGTTGAAATGTGTTTTGTTTGACTTAATAACTGTACTGAAATAACATGAATAAACGATTATACGTGCTTTAATCAGCGTTTTGATGCAACTACAATTACATTTCTACTTTAACATCGTTATATATATAAATATTCATATGAGCATTAGCACATTCTCACGAAAAAGGACGTATATATTTTACCATATGGTTTAGGATGCGACCCCGCAATAGTGATGTTGTATATATCCTCCAAAATGCCTCCTTTATCGCCGGCTAAATGACGTGTATTGACTGCATATTCTTGTTGTAATTTGTCGATATCCTCTGTATTTAATGCTTCACTGATGCTCCTAAGGCATTCCTTTTGAGACGCCGTAACGGGAACTTTTGTAACTGAAATTAGTTTGTAATGTTGTTGTTATCATATACTAAATAAATGTAATTTGTAATTCGCGTTGTATTAGAGTTATATCTAACACAACAGTAGTAAGTTTTTATTTTTACTACTTGTCGTTCTACACGAGAACAGTATACTGCATTTAGCAGTTTATTTACAGTAATCTTGCGCAACGTTTGAATGTCACAGAGGTAATAAAACGGACACTTTTAGCAATCGCAATATTATAAAAAGAAAGGCATTGAAACAAGAATCAACGGACCCGTACTATCTTACTTGTAGGTTTAATGGTTAAAATTCGAGTCAAAACTATGTCCATTCGAATAACATCAATGATCGACACGCTTACTAAAACGTTTTTGACACTATAAAATCAATAGCCGTTCTAAAACGATATGGTTGTTTGAATGTCCGTTTTGACGTGGAGCTTTAAGACGAGCCGTTAACTGCAACCATATAGTATATACTAGTAGTATACAATTTACACACACATAAAAATTACTAATAAGTAGATATGAATACGGGAGTTACGACACAAACAACTAAATACCTGAGCGTTGTTCCTTTTTTCGTAGATGTTGGTCAAACCGCAGTTGAATGTCAGGGACGTCCATCACAGTGTCTTCGAGTGATGCTACCGAATCCGATAATTCTAGAAGTGTGGCTCGTAATGAAGAACGGAAATACATTGGAGAGTGTTCAAGATACTTATATGTCAATATGTCATAATAACTTTTCATCAGCTCTAAAACAATTTCAATTCTTTCATTTTGCATAAGGGCGAAACAAGATTTCATATTTTCGAGATGTGCCATAATCATCGGTCGCAAGTTTCTCGGTTGAAAGGTCGAAGTCAGAAGATCACTTACATTTTTTGCACTTTTTGAGTCAACTTCTAATCTAACACGTATTTCTTCTGCCATATCCACTTGTTTCTTCGTGTGGAGTAATTGTTCATACAGCTCCACAAGTTTCTCTGGCTGATCAGTTCGTTCGATAGTTTCGTTTCCTGAAACTTATTTGAAACTTACACCTTTTATTTAGATGTAAAACAGATAGAATAACAAAATATATGATTGTCGAAAAAAGTTATGATCTAATACTAGTATGTAAACTGGCCATATTTCAGCTTTAATTTACCGACAAAAAAGTTTATTAAAAAGTACTATTATCAAATTTACCGATTTTGGTGAAATAAAATAATTGAACAAATAAAAGTTAAAATATGTTGTAAATATATTACCTGTTAAATAAAACAACTCTTTATTTATTTGAATGCTGTCTATACCCTGTTGCACAAATTCGGGAAAGGTTTCGTTTTTCCTCAACATTTCAACCAGAAGTTCAACGTGTAGATCAGGTATCATCAAGGTGACAATCATACTGTTAGACGGTTCAATGCCAGCGATAAGCACAAACTCTGGAGGAGCACACAAAATGTCAGCAACACGACTGCGAAATTCTTGGATATCTCTCGGAGTGCAATCCTGGAAATTCCATCCTTGTATATGCCATTTCACATACTTGTAACCATTCGCTGTCATGAAAAATATTTAACAAGTTAGTTAACAAGAGGTTGTCCAGTCACGCCCCATAAATATGTATGAATATGCATAAATATGCACGTGCATTTTTTTGTTCAGTGAATTACTTAGCAACAAATATGATGCAACTAACACACGAATTTCAATTATTAGTTGTTGATAATTCTTAAATGTAACCTTTTTTATATAGTTTTCAAACATCGAACATTATGATGGTGTCACTGTATTCGGCGAACCTTAGAAAATGAAAAAAATACGAGCTTTAACGAGCTAAACCGGATATGCTTTCTCCTACCCTGCCCCTACCGATGTGTTATTATTTAATTCAGACTTGTAGTAGTGACGTAATAGTTGTAGCACTCTTTTGACCGAAATATGTTAGTTATTTAACGAGCCCGTAGGGCGAGATAAAATAACTAATATATTGAGATCAAAGGGTGCTACACGTGTTTTATACCATATTAACCTATCAAATCGCAACTTTCCACGATGGGTGTTTCCTAGACGTCACGTGATGTCTAACACGTGTTTCGTTTCCAAATTTAGCGCTGTCATTAGGTAACGTGATGTCTGGCATGCCTGGAATCATGAGTGTCGTTTCCAAATTTTAGCGCTGTTGCCAGGTGTCCATTCAGTGCAGTCATTATAGTCTAGGATTATAAGGGATAAACACTTCCTTATGGAGGCCTTAGATTCAGATGATTTAAGGTAGAAAGACCCTAATGGGACTTTTTTCAGACCTTGACTTTCTTCGTATCTTTGATCATTAAATCTATTATGAGACTAAACTGTGGAATATAAACAAAATCTAACCACAAGTTTTGACAAAAATGCGATTTTTCTTATAACCCGTCATTTTTCTACTTCAACCTAAAATTCTGATGGGGTACACTTACAAAAATGACTGACATATTGTCAAAATGTATTTTATTTATTCCTGAATAGCTTTAATTTATACGTTAAAGGTGTATCTTATGAAAAAGTATAACAAACATAAGTACTAAAGTTGACCAACAATACTTATGACATTAAATTTGGCTAAGCATATGGTAAAAACAACAGATTTCATTAATGTACAAATACGCCAAACACCAATTTTTTATATTTTTTTTTACTTTTATTTCATAGTATGTCAAAATCAGTAATACCAAAATATAATATAACCTTATCTGAGAGGAAAAGGATATAAATTGACATAGGTACACCACAAAAATCTCAAGGTATAACATTTGGACTGAAGCAACCCTTTGTTATAAAAAAAAAAGAAAAATAAGACAAGTAAAAAAGAAAATATTTTCCTTCTAAGTTAAAATATGTTTTTTCTCTTCTAATTATAATCTATTAGCAGTATCGATATTAAATGAATTATTTTTGCATTAATGTTAAAGAAATAGTGTTTTGTGTAAACATTTTAAATACAAATGTAACTAGCTGAGGTTCACATATCCTTGGTTACCAAAATCAGAAAATAATAAACATTTTTTATAAGTGTGTGTTTAAAAAAATTCAATTGACATTTTCATTACATTGGGTTAAGAAGAGTTTCAAAAAACTTGCAAATCTTTGTGATAACTTCATCAAGACTCTTCTTCGAGCTTGTGACTATTGGTAAAATGTCACTGTTTTTGGGATAAAAAGGTGTCTCTTAGACCATTCTCATTATTTCGCCGATACATAATTTTAAGATGTTTTTTTACAGCGGTAGATCTCGTCAAAAGTCCTCAGTGGAACAGGCCCAAGTTTACACAATGAATAGTATTTTTAATTATCCAACAGAACACCAAACTCACCCAACGTCCCGCTCTCCACCCATCTCGAATGACTATTTTTCCAAGTTTTTGGTGTGAATGAATGTTATTTCACAGCAAGGGGCACGTATCTCCTTTACGCAGATATGTTTTTATATACGAATAATTATGTTCAATAATACTAATAATCCTTGGACGTTTATTTATAACTATTTTAACTTAAGTGTAATGAAATACACCAGAAATATCGCGAAAATGTCATGATTAAATGTAAAAAATTCCCAACAATGACGTCATTTGAAGGTATTCCCCATGTCAGAGTACCTTGTTTTTCTTCAAACTACATTTTTACCGTCATCTTTAAAGACAAATAAGCATTTATTTCACACATTTAATTGCAAATAACTCAACATTCGAAAAGTAATGTTTATTTCGCGAAAAAAATTCTGTTTCGGATCAGATCGATTAGATTTACGGTTAGTGGCAAATGGGCCGAAGTTAACCGATATTTCGCGAGTATTTCCGAAGTCATTAGGATCTTTCTACCTTAATTTTGAGTCAGATTGCTAATATCATGGAGTTTGACTACCTAAAAATTACATTTTTAGATATTTCGCATGAAAATCTCATCCTTTCACAAGCTGTGTATGAAATAGAAAATCCCAATGGACAGTATGGTTATGATGCAAACGTGTCTTTTGATCTTGGGGTTTTGGACCTAATAAAGACAGAAGAGGCCGATGATGACTCGGGAGCGACCGGAAGTGGTCTTGGAGCAACCAGAAGTGGTATTGGGGTTTTGGACTTGATAAAGACAGAAGAGACCGAGGGTGACTCGCGAGCGACCGCAAGCGGTGTTGAAGCAACCGGAAGTGGTGGTTGAGCAACCGGAAATGCTGTTGAAGCCTGAAGTGCCGCCACGGTCCTCCATCAGAAACCGCCCTCCAGTACTGCAACCAGATTTGCAAAGCCGGTGACCGATGAAGACATTCATAACACTGAGAAAAGCACGCGATGGGCTAGACTTGTCTTCGACGAATGGAGGAAATAACGGGGAGGTGATATTCCCGACCTAGCTTCTATGAGCAAAGAAGAGATGAACCACTGGCTGCAAAGGTTTGTGTTGGAAGTGCGAAATCAAACAGGAGATTACTACACATGCAACACGCTTTATTTGATTCTGTGTGGACTTTTGCGTTACCTTTGGGACAGAAATGTGTACGACAAAAATTTCCTCGAAGAAAAGGATCCTGACTTCTGTCCGTTAAGAAAGACAACTGACAGTCAAATGAAGGATTTATTAGAGAAGGGAGTTGGTGCAGATGTGAAACAAGCAGATCCGATTCCAGAAGACGTTGAAGAGAAATTGTGGAATTTGGGCATTTCTGGAAAAGGCGATGCTAAAATGTTGCAATACACAGTATTCTTTTACGTCTACGCGGACGCGACGAGCACCGCAACCTGGTCTGCGAACAATTTAAAATTGGGGAAGATGAGATCGGGAAGTACGTTAGATTCCTCGAAAGGGATAACAAGACATTCAAAGGTGGACTCGGGCACTGACATTTGCAACGAACAGATATAAAACACTACTGCACAGAAGGTAAGCAAATTATTTCTTTCTATTTTTAGTTTAAACCTACGGTATTTATTTTAACTCGATTGCATCGAACGCCTCAGGCTTATTGAGACACGTGAGTCCGTTACCTGGGTAGAACCACTGTGTTGTCTTTGGGGAAGATCTTGAGAACGTTCCCAGAGGGGATCGAACCCGGACTTCCCGATCGCTAGGCGGACACCATATCCACAACGCCACCACGAACTTTCTATTTTAATAGTCGTTACTATGGATGAAAGGTGAACCCGGTGCGGTTCTCGAACCAGCGACCGTCGGAAAACAGCGCTTTACCATCTAAGCTAACCGGGCGACTCGTTCTTAACATCGCACATTACATACCTAAAACATTTTTACTTTATTTGCAAGAGCAAAATCTAGGGAAAGGAATTTATGTTTTAAAGTCAATTTGGACCCATACTGAGTTTTTTGTCTTGTTCTATTTTCAGGCCCCAGGTCGATAGCAGACCATCGTTTCGTGGATGCGCTTGGAAATTCTGGACCGGTCTATCGCAGGCCACTTGCTTGTGATGGTCTTAGGTACGGCAAACATCCTGTCGGAGTCAATACCCTTGGTTACTTCATGAAGGACATTGCTGCCCTGGGTGGTCGTAAGGGCATGTTCATGAATCATGAATCAAAGCGGAAAGCGTACGTGCGCCACAGAACTATACAATAAAGGAGTGGATGAGCAGGAGATCATGGTGCGCAACGACCATCGCTCTACGGCCCGCGTTCGGAAGTACAAGCGGGCGGGAGAGACAGTTCTCAGGTATCGCCTGCTCTAGATCCTAATGCCAAAGTGAAATGTGACAAGATAATAAAACAGGAATCAGTATCATTGGAGAAAAGTAGTGCTCTAACGCACATTATAAGCAAGCTCGCAAACGCCTCCGGATCCGTGTCATTCACAGGCTGCACATTCAATTTCTAATTGTTTATAACTTGTTGAGTTCGACAAATTCACCCCGTTCACTGTTAATGTTTATTAAAAAAAAAAAAAGCAATACAGAACAATTCTTTAAATTTTTCTGGTGCGCGATCCTAATGTGAAAACTTACAGTGCAATAAGCAGCGTGCGTATAAATTACAACTAAATTCCAATATACCGCATGCTACTTATTGCATGGTAATCTTGCACAGTAGGCTCCGCCCACCAGTCAGCGTTCTGATATCACAGTTATTGAATACCGAAAAGCAAAGAAAACCTTCAGAAATATGGTATAAAGTTACATTAAACAATATATGGATTATATGGATCCAATTAAATCGATGAAATACTCGATACAAATCGATTTTTTCTAATTGTAATTATAGATGTGGGTGGAGAAAGCATTGCCTACATAAATTTTAAAATTTATATCTATTTGGAATTATTGTCTGGTCAACTGAAATCCATGCAAAGGGCTATTTCTTTGTTGAAGAAACAAGAGCAGTGTTGGTTAACCAAAGAAAGTCTTCACACAACATTAAGCCGCAAGTTGCCAATTAAATATTGATTGAAAAGAAGCTATTAGTAATGCTAATGCTTTAAGAGAATGGAAGCATCTACTATGCTTATCTAGACTATCCACGAAAAGACTGGTAAATAGGCATGATTTTATGTTTAGCTGGTCACTTCTTTCTTAGGACACTGTGCATGTTAGAAAAATGAATAAACTTGGGTAACATGTCTGCTTTCAAAGTGAAATTATTGAATGAATATTAATTGGTCATGTGTTTAACTATATATTTAATTAACTTTGCTTTAATCGTGTCCTCTCGGTGCAATTATTGACAAACCATTTTGTATATATCTAAAATAGTTTAACATGTTTCAAAAGTTGGTCGTCATAATTATGTCAACGTATGCACTTTGTGAACAATGACTGTGATAAGTATTATTTTCATAATATTACAGAAAATAAATTCATTTGAAGACAATAATACACGTTTACACACTATTACAATTATTATTCATAGCAGTCCTCATTTAATCTTACCTGGAGTATCTGAAGCAGGGTAGCACACCACAGATCTTCGATCATTGTTTGCGTATTCAATTCCTTTTTTAATGAGATCCTTTCGGCCAATTGCAAACAAAATTCTTTGCAGATAAATCAGGTTGTCCGCAGATAAAAAGCCACTCTCTTGCAGTAACGTAAACAATGCTCTTGCGTTATTGACCATTGTCAGGTTTTTCTTGACGATACACGCTGTAAAAATATTGTTTTAATGTTAGTGGTGTTTTATACATTCAGGAAATAATACATGACTATATACTATATACATTTCTTTCAATAATTTGATTTTATCCTGCAGAGATACGAATCTTCTCACCAAATAAGCTAGTTTAAGGAATAGTTCTAAAGATCCCAAGAGACTATGTGTTTAATTTAAAGCTCGTGAATAGCTTGGGTGTAATATAAAATTTATTTCAATACAACTCTGAATGTAGCTGAAACACGTCAAGCAGTGACAGTATTTGATTGATACAATGTATTGATGAATATATGGTGATCACAGTAGCTATTATATACATGAATCTCTGTTTATGGTACCATATTCTCTTTTTATAACAAAAGTTATTAACTGATCGAAACAATATTTACCTGTTTAATAACATTTAAAGTCCTACTATACAATTATTTGTTCATATGTTAACGAAAACGGTTTCAAGCTGTTTTGAAAATTTGACACTGTGCATCAGATCCGTACTAGACATCGTCCCTTAGACGTGTGTGATGATTGTAAAATGTGTCGATGTATTTGCTAGATAAATGACATACGCTTCGCAAACAAATTATATTTATAGTATCACAAAGATACGCATACCATGTATTTACGTTTTGTTTTTAACGCAATCAAGGTTTTACTACAACATTACATACAGAGATTTGAAAACAAGAGATATTTACCTTTGCAAACGAACTTCAATGCTTCAATATCAGCACATTCTAGCTCCTCCGCAATCTCATTCAAGAACAAATTGAATCCCCAGCCCACAGGCGGAGGTGGTACATTCGGCGTGTTAGTTGGATGTGCTTCGGCTCTTCCGCTAAGTGGCGGAGGAATGTCGCCAGTCGAGTTGCTACGTGGCTTGTCAAACGCATTAGCGTCAATAAACTTTCGTTCGATGCAAGAAAATACATTGGGTGCACCGGAAGGCTGGCTTAAATCTGTAGTCGTTGTACCAGTTAGACTGATCTCTGCAGCTTGAGTTGACAGCTGCTGAAACGCTGAAATGGTGCCCGTTGATGCATGACCTTCAATAGGCGCTGGGTCATCATCCCTTATTAGTTGTGTGTCTGGCATGTTAATTGGTCTTGCATCGTCTCTCCCGTTTGGCGACTGATCAATGCCACCAGTCCAGTCACTATGTGTCCTTTTAGATACATGAGTAATTAATATTGAATCGGTGGAAGAATCACCACCATGTCCATTTGATGGTGAAACGCACGCCTGGCTTATGGCGATTGTCGAGGTGGCATTTGAACTGGTCACTGCATCTTGAGTTGATAGCTGGTGAGACGCAGTTTCCATATTTTCAATCGCATCTGACGCTTGGTCCTCATCAGCCGTTGGGTTATCACCCCGTATTGGTTGAAATGCTGGTAGAGCCATTGCGTCAATACTCAGAGAGGATTCCTCGGGCTTGGTTGTTGATGACATTTTAAAACGATATAAATATCTGCAACAAAGATAGAATAATGCTGAGATTAATGTTAAATTACTAACATTATTAAAACGAGGGCAATAGGAACGGGGGTACACACAAATGGTTATATACTTGAATATACATGTTCACTTATACCATTACTGCATGCGATGTGAATTTTTTTTTTTCAAAAAATAATTAAAATCGTCCGAGTACAACACATTCGATAATCGAATGTTTGAGGTAACATGATCGTCGTATGTCGTCCGTTCTAATGTCAAACAAATAGTGTACAAGATAAAGAATAACGTTTTGAAAAAAATTTTACTTTCACGCACATTGTGTCAAAATGAACATAATGCACTTGTATATATTCGGTCTGTTTTTTATAATGAGATCGAGTTATAGCAGTCCTGAGCTGAGCAAGCTCTTGTAATATCAAGGAAGAGTTAACAGGCAAACAATCAACACTATTCTAGACATACATAAGGTACGGGGTTTTTATGCATCTGAATCATTTTTACTTCTGCGACGAAAATCTTGGAAACTGTTATGTACCGAGTCTCTTGAACAGGCAGGGAAATCACTTCAACCACAACGGTCGCGTTATGTGTACAAATGCATCTTACATTATGGTGCCAATTGCAAAACATTCAGGTCAACGATGAGGCGTAAAAAAAGTTATTTGTTTCCACAAACGCGACCGACCATGTTTTTTTTTGCCCCCGACAATAACCCATACGAAAAAGAAATGAAACAAACTACTAACGATATACCAACAATGAGCTAATTCTATACCACTCAGTACACTATTGCAGTATAGAGTGAGTAAAGCAATAAAAAGTATACCATTTGAGCAGTAATCGCGTACTGCATTGGGATATATTCATAGTATAGCATTAACATGAATAACTGACCCGAGTATAACATTAAACTTTATTCTCAAGTACTATGCACCAGTTTGGTCTTAGTTTAGCAGTGAACGTAAACTTTTATCAGTGTGTAATTAGTATAACATTGAACTCTGTGTTTGAGTGGTAAACGTTATGCGTCAAACATATGTTTGTCTCAGGTAACATGGCCGCAAAAATAGTGTCGTTAGATCGGTATACTTTTTGTGTTAGAAAATGATCAACTTGAAGAGTTCAATACGGGGTAAATATGGTGTTTATGCTAGATCCTCAGTTTCGGCTGACAAAATTAGCCACTAGAAAAAAAGAATATAATTTTAAAGAAAATACGACCAAAAATAATAATTAAAAAAATGCCGACGAGCTCAATAAAATGTTCTAGGATAGCGGCAATTTTTATGGTCGGCCGGGTTATCTGAAACAAACATATTTATACGCCATAGATTAGCATAACAAATATAAATACACGAAAACAAATTGGGTCCTGAACTAAACTAATGTAGGTTTTTGTTTAAGTTGTTTGTTATTTATCAAAGATGTTGCAAATATCATGCAATGTTCTGCAGACCAATGGGGCTAAATATATATTCCTACATGCCATATGTATTATGTTTGCGACCATATTTTCCTTGTCTTCCTCTAAAATTTCTCATTTGTTTACAATTGCTATCACCTCTTTATCTTTTGATGCTATCTTAATTTACACTAATGATTCACTTATTAATCATGCAACCTTTATCTATATGACAAGAACTCACACTTAAATATTGTTAAATATCTTGAATCCCACAAGTCCCATAACCCTTTCTTACATAATTCCAGAATTATTGCCCCCTTTGAACTTATAAAATGTGGTTAAAATTAAGTTTTTACAAAATGAACATTCTTCTGAAACTGTTCCAGATACAAGCCTGATCTTTTAGGCCGTGTTAAAAGTCATAAGATACATGATTGTTTAAGTATACTGCAGTAGATCGTTTCTTGTAATCCTGTTTTGTACAACACTTCAATGATACGGGCCGAAAACAATATCGCAAGTAACACAATTTTCATAAATCGCCAAGAATTTGACCCTATATTATCGGTGCAAATTGAAAGACTGTTTCTTCGCAAGCGGTTTAACTCAAGTTTCTCAGCAAGCAATGGGCCAATTGGAATGAAGTTTTCAATAGATTAACCAGAAACTCAATGCGCATATACCTATGACATTTGTTTCTTTTCATTTGATGGGATATACAAAATATTGCGATTTAAATGCAAATCTACATGTTGTTTGAGCGAAAATCAGCAGTTCTCTTAACAGCTTTACAGAAATATCATTCAAGCTTACATCAGCTTGTAGGGATTGTCTTGCTGTACATTTTAATGTATAGTTGATGATATTTCGTTTAGGAAATCGCGACTTAAATCACAAAACCGAGCCGAAACAAACACAACTGGCAAGTCGCTTTAGTAGTAGATATAAACAAAGCGAAACTCCAGTTGCGACAGCAGAAGAGAACTCTTATTAGCTGCCCGAGGTCTTTTATTTATGGCAAGTGACCAATGCCAAAAACAATACACAGACATCACAAAAACAAATGAGAAACACAAAACACACATGAAAACAACTGGGGAAACCGCCTTGGAACGGTCAATGCAAAGCATTGGGGTTTTTAACCGGTTTATGTGCGCACGAACCTCAAACTTGGCCCAGAATTATTCACAAAACATGTAAGTGTAAATACAAAATTAACCTCATAGCATCGCAATTCAAATTAAACTGCAATAAAAGAGAATATTATTCAAATTAATTACCATTTAATTAATCAATGGCCAGATGCAAACCAGAGCAGCAGAATTGCAACTTTCTGAGGCACGATGAAATTAAACAAAAAACAAGTATCAACTAATCTCGTCTTTTTATAAAAAGCTTTAAAGACATGGCATCATATAGTTCTATTTTCAGATCATCGTCATGTAATTTCAGAAAGAAGCCGTTATGTTGGGTGTAAAAAAGCCAGATTACATAGCTTTGTTGTATATGTTTATTTTAAAATGAATATAACTTAATATATTATTGTACATATTCCTGCTAACCCAAATTGAAAAAAATAATTTAACTTAATGAACGCGGGTGTTAAAACCAGTGTATAAATTGGAAATGCTGTAAAATATTAAATACAAGGGCACAATATATCATAGATAATCTAACAATACGTCACTGAGACAGTAAAACTATTTAAATGACGACGTAATCCAGAAATGCGCAATGCACACGATCACGTCATACTTTTAAAAACGCAAAAAGTTAAAGCTACTTATCCACTATTTAAAACGACCAAATGTGTAACGATGAAAGAAATTCAGTATCGACAACTAATAAGCACGAATTTTTTTAGTATAAGTGCATTATATCCTGTTGATAAGAATGAGTGTACTAAGTTATTACGTAATAACATATTTACATTTGCGAACTCGTTTCAAAACATCACTGTAAATGATGGGTGGGATATTCCGTTAGATAAGAACCATTTAAAAGAAACATTGTATTTAGAAACTAAGTCATTTTATTTTCTATAGAATGTAGCAAACTTACTGCGTATATCATGATATTAAAAACCTTGGTTTAATAATTTCTTAGTCAGTGTAAGGTTACGGTCGTTGAAATCTTTAACTCTTGCATATCGAACTAATTGCGAAGTGTATTTACCAAAGGAAGGACCTCTAGGAATATTACCATGCAAGAAAGGGAAATTTACAATTTCAAAATTAAAATAATCGCGTTTGTCATATAGTCTGGTTTTAACTATATTGTTAGTAATAG
This sequence comes from Congeria kusceri, assembly GCA_027627225.1. NCBI lineage: Eukaryota > Metazoa > Mollusca > Bivalvia > Myida > Dreissenidae > Congeria > Congeria kusceri. The sequence goes on from CM051024.1 coordinate 27,030,102, forward strand.
TAAAACTAAGTATATTGTTAGTAATAGTAAAATCATCGCTCTCGGTGTAGATTCGTTACGTCATGTTTGAAATGACGTCATTGATTTCTGGATTTTTCGAAAAGCTTGAATTGTTTAGCAGAGAAAATAAACGTGGAGAAATGGACATTTTCTGTGCTGTTGTTTTGTAGAATATTGAAAGGATTTATTTTTGAACATGATCTAGGATTATTTCAGAGCATAGACGGTGTAAGGTTACGGTCGTTGAAATCTTTAACTCTTGCATATCGAACTAATTGCGAAGTATATTTACCAAAGGAAGGACCTCTAGGAATATTACCATGCAAGAAAGGGAAATTTACAATTTCAAAATTAAAATAATCGCGTTTGGCATATAGACTGGTTTTAACTATATTGTTAGAAATAGTAAAACTAAGTATATTGTTAGTAATAGTAAAATCATCGCTCTCGGTGTAGATTCGTTACGTAATGTTTGAAATGACGTCATTGATTTCTCGATTTTTCGAAAAACTTGAATTGTTTAGCAGAGAAAATAAACGTGGAGAAATGGACATTTTCTGTGCTGTTGTTTTGTAGAATATTGAAAGGATTTATTTTTTAACATGATCTAGGATTATTTCAGAGCATAGACGGTTAGTGAGTTTTCCTTGATTTTTTTTCCTTACTGGCGCAGTGCCTAAATCCGACACATTTGGGGATATTTTTAAGATATTTTCAATAGTTGTTTACCGATTGACAATTTTTTATACATAAATCAAGCTAGGTTTAATGTGCATTTGCTGGCGTGTTTTGGTTAAATTTCAAATACTTGGCAAATGAAAAATATTTATCAAGATTGAAGGCCTAAACAGTGTAAAAATGAGCGCGGGAGTGCCTAAATAAGCCACCCCTCTTGAAAATGTTCGCACTGCTCGAAAATAATATTGTTTTATACATTCTGTTTTCAAAGCAACTTGTATTGACTCCTATTGAAAAAAAATCCTACTTTTGTTTATTTGAGGTTCATTTTCTAGTGTTTAAAAAACAACACGGTGATCCGCAGTTGCTTGGTGAAAATGGTAGATCAGGAACCGTGACGTGCGTATTCCACATTTAGCTGTTTGTTTGCATTTAGGGGTTATGTAAAAAATAATGGCATTAAATATTTATTTATGCACAAATCAAGATAAAAAAAATCGTCAGCATTGTTAAGGGAAAGTATCTGATTCACTGAGATCAACAAAATAGAAATCGCCGGTAAAAAAACGCTTATTCGGATGGGGTGGCGGATTTAGGCAAGTGGCGGATTTAGGCACTGCGCCAGTATGGCAAAACCGACAGATAAAATATCGGCTCGAGTCCTCGCATTTTTTTGTTTAAACTTTAAGAAACTGCTATGAAGTTAAAAATCTGTATTTGTACAGCAGAACTCTGGACATTTCTTACTGAAACGTTAAAACTTTAGCAATATCATGTAAACTCATAGCTCGGGATGGAACACATTTGCTTGACCAAAAATGTTTAAACCTAAGGCTAAACGTTCATCTGTTGAGTCGCGGTATTTAGTATTTAAATAGGAAATAAATATAAAAGAAATAAACATAATTGGAAGTTCGGACGTGGAAGGATGGATTGATGGACAGTTGATAAACATTTTTTAAGAACATTCAAGCTGTGAATTTTTCAGTCTTCATGTTCTTTAGAATAAATTCATCATAAGACAGACATGGATTTAGAGCTTAGCAGTTGTTGTAGACGATCATTTTTAGTTGGTTTAGCATGAATTTTAGCGTCTAAATCTAACAGACATCTTGAACGCCACTGATAGCTGATCTTTGAATGACTTGTAGTAGTTGCACGTGCGCGCGTTCACTCGCAAATTATGCATATGTACATGTATAATGTGTGTTTGCCAGGCCCGGCTAGCTCAGTTGGGAGAGCGCTAGACTGTAAATCCGGGGATCGCCAGTTTTCGAACCCCAGCCCGGCCACATAACTTGTGTGGGGATTGGTCATGAAATTATTTTTACGGCCATTCTCCCCCTACCTCTGATTCAAGTAGGACAATTGTCAGTTACTGGCATAGGTATGTGCACTAAGTATCGTGGACGAACCAGCTTTCGAAGCTCTTAATATTTGACAGGTGTTTTTATTATATTTGCAACATTAATACATATTGAATTGTATTCTATTGGATAAATAAATCGTTTCTACATACCTGAACACTTGAAGTAGCTGACTATTCCACTGTTCTTATAAATAAATCACAAAAGTATCCACCACCACCCTATCATGTACAACTGTCATGGCCGTCAAAACAAGAGTACCTTCTTTCGAACCTTTCAGTTTTTTACAGTTCAGTTCAAAATATTAAATCCAATAATGTTTAGTGTTTTATGAAACTTGAAAATAGCAATAAAACTTGGTATAAAACAATTTTTTTTTGAAAATGTATGTGTCATCATTTATATAATTCTTCACTTTTATGACATGGGCAGATGAAGACGTCATTCCGCCTAACAACTTTATGTTTACAGCAGTAAATCAAGTGTGTCCAATGTCCACAGCCGGTCTGATCACACTGAGCCCATTGTGTAAACACAAGCGACACACAGTTGTGCAGTTCTTTGGGTTGAAATAGTTTACATACACAACATTGGTCTTCTTCAGGTACATTATCTTCTGAGGACTAACTATCATAGGTGGTGTCAGATACACATCTAATGTTTGATGGACCTGGTAGAGGCTCAGGGAGGGGGGCGTTGATGGGATTGGCATTTGCAATTGTTTTGTTGTTTTTACTTTTGTTTGTAGACATTGACCTATCATTTCTCGAAGAACTGACTGAGTGTTCAATTTTCTTTGATGATTTTGATGCATTTTCTTGACATATAACATCACTTGTGATCTCCTGACCAGAAACAGTTTTACTTAAAGTGTTTTTAGTTGTAGTTTGATGAAATGATTTTTTCACGTCAATAACCTTTTCAGCTGTTTTGAAATACGTGTAAATACTGGGCTGAATGTCCGTATCCAACTGGGATGTTTTGTCAACAGAAACAACATATGGCTCAGACGGCTTGAAGATGTCAGCATTGATAACAGTTTTCTCAAATGCTGATCGTAGGTTGTTAACGGACAATGCAGTCACATATGCAGGAGATGCAAGTTGAGCAACATTATATCTTGTAATTTTAGATGATGGATGTTCTCTAATAAATCTGTGACATGCATTGTTGTAATTTTTTTTGCAGCGGCCCGTAGCACCCAACATCTGGTGGTTGTAAAACATGATCTGGCAGGACGAACAATATAATGTTGTTGTTTTTGGCCCATTCCAGCAAACGGGGCATTGATGTGGGATTTATGGCCGTCAAAAATGATAATGATTTGCTGACTTGGGTCAGATCTTTGAATGTACTTAATTAAATGGGATTGTAAATAATCAAGAAAAAGGCTTGGATTTGACCAGCCCGTCTTGGACATACTCCCACCTGAGCCTGAAGAGGCACCTTAAAGCAATGTTTTCATTCATTCTGGCTCCCTTGAAGACAACATATGGGGGGATATGTGTCCCAATTGCGTTTCCCCCACCAATGACTGTGGTTGTAGCTGATCTGGACGATGTTATTGCAGGGGCAGAGACATTTCCACTATGTACGGTGTTGAATGTTCAGTTTGAAACCCCTTTTCGTCTATATTAAATATACACTGTGGTTTGTTAATGAGGTTACTTTTCAGAACATGTCCTAAATTAGTGCAATAGTTATCCACCGCTTTTTCATTGGTAGATTCTGCCCTACATTTTGCTAATCCCCTAGGCTTAATGACCGGAAGCTACGGCCACCTGCTTCGTAAGTCCTTAAACCACTTCACCGACAAAGGTTTGTCCCGTGTGCGCTTCTTTATAAACACAGCATAATCACTGGCTTTCGAAACAACTTCGGTTATGGTGAAACCGTACCCCTGGTCAGCCATCAGTTTAATGCGATTGACAAAGTTTGCCTCCTCTTCCAAGGTAAAGAGTGGGCCTGAACCTGTCACAGTTGTTTGAGGATCCACGCGGCCTTTAACACGATCTCTGAGGGTGTTATGAGGCACTCCTTATTGCCTTCCAACAGCTTTAACTGGCATCCCTGTTTCTTTAACACGCTTATAGGCATTAGTGAGGGCTGTTGGAGAGTATGCCGTATGCTTTTTAATTCTCTTCATGGGCAATATCTTAAAAATTATTGACAAATATTTAAAAATAAATAAATAATAACATCAATTGGGATAGCCATTTATTAGTTATAACATTTAGTGGCATGTAACTTCTAACTTTAGTTAAAAATAGATTTGTCACATGATTTTACCATGCTCACGTTACTTACTGCAGCAGCAGGACAGGGTATGTTGTCAAGTGGGTTAAAAACGAAAATATATCATGTTTTGGGCGAAAATATCATATATGAAAAATACATAGATGTTTACGTGTTTTATACAGAATGTAGTTATTCTACCTGTTTTTGACGCATTTTCGTCGTTTGACAGCTACGCGCGAGTTGTCGTAAACAAGGCACCGGTACACACAAAGTAATGACTTAGTACGCGTTCGCGCATAAAATGTTAATAAACGAAAGGTTCGAAAGTAGGTGAGGTTCGTGAAGTGGTACTTATACGATACTGGTAAACCGCTTAGATCGGCTAAGTTTGCCCAGGAAAAGTGTAAGTAGGTTAACTGACCGCCGTGATATGACTGACATACAAACAAACAAACAAACAAGCATGTATATTGTGTTAATTGGATGGATCTATTACAGTTGATATTGTTCAGTGTTTTTTTTTCATTTCTTTGTGAATGGGGCTGGGGCACTTTGAATTGTGAAAATAAGCGCCGTAATACCATATTTTTTTGAAAATAACATTTCAACCTATTACGTATGAAATTATTCTATGATGGTTAAATTACACAATTTTAATTGAATTTCAACATATTTTATGCCTTTTAATGTAAATTTTTTAATCAGTCTAGTAGAAAACCTTTGCATGGATTAAAAATAAAGCAGAGAAAAAGTTAAACGTAAACTTGCTAGCAATTGTGAGCTTTGGATTTTAAAACAAATGTGAAAAAGGGTACTTTTTTGCTTTGCGTTTGGGGCCCTATTTTGGCCCCAAATTGGCTAGAAAAAATCACTGATTGATATTTATGTTTGCATTATATTTATTTAATTATTTACATGTTATATTTTAATTTCATTGTGTACACTAACACGAATGATGTCTTACTTAGTTTTGTTATCAGCTTTATTTGATAAACCATTATTATGTGATTACATTTGGAATGACTGGAAATAAATATTATTCTTTTATATTTTATTATATTCTATTTATAAGATCTGCATTTGAAACACTGGTAAGGCTGCATGACCGTTAAAGGTTTTTTGTTTGTAGTTACTAGACCTACTCACGAAAATCCCAGCACCTCAACTTTTTTTCGGTCGGTCAGGAGTCTTTTTTTCATAAAAATAACTCAATGTACACTATGAGTGTACTTAAACAAATAAAATCCCTACCAACCTACCTACCAACAAAATTCTGGGTCAGGTAATTCCAAACAAAGAGTTTTTTTAAGGTCAACCTTATCATATTATTTTTGTGCATTTTTGGCAATAATGAGCTATAGGGCTTTAAATTTCTTTCAATTCTTTATAGTATATGCTTAGTATACAATTGAAAGTTGACAGAAAAGTATATTGTTTGTATACAATTCATGGTATACTGTTAGTATACTATTAGATTATTGGTATAGCATTCTGAAAAAGTATATTGTTACTAGTTTAATAACAGTATAGTATTAGTAGTTTTATAGTATAGTATCTCATTTGCATGTCATTTTTTTACTTATTATAGACTAAAGATATACAGTATATTGTGAGTAAGTTGATAACAGTATAGTATTAGTAGTTTGTTTGTATAGTATTAACCTCATTTGCATGTCTTTTTTTTTACTAATTATATACTAACGATATACATTATAGGATTAGTTGTTTGTTATAGTCTAGGCCCTATGGTTACCCAGTTTTTTTTCGTATGGGTAAACTTTCTTTTGCCGTTTGAAAATATTTATTTAAAATATTCGCGTTAAAAAAAATAAATATTGAACGTTTCATAAACCTAGGTCACATATAGGTCGCCGACCGATTACCGACAATTAAAATTTGCGGCGACCAACGACAACCTCTGGCGACCAAAATTCTGAAAAAAAGCAATGGAATTTTAGTCGGAGACTGGTCGGCGATTGATCAAAGACTGGTCGGCGACCGGTCGTACGAAAAGTCGGCGATCGTCTTCCGACCATCAACAACCATCAAAGACTGGCTGGCGACTAGTTAGCGATTGGTTTGCGACTAGTTGGCGACATGTTGTCGATGCTCAATGGGCGAAATAAGGATTATTCGATATTTAATTCAGTTCTATTATTTTTCTCATTGTTCAAAAAACGTTTGCATATATATATGACATTGGGCTATATTTTATTCTATGTCTTGTGAAAATTTCAGAAACTGGATTTATTCGTATTGTATTGTAGAGTAGTTAAGTCGGCAGTCAGTCGGCGATCAATCGCTGACCAGTCGGCGATCAAAAATTGGTCTGCGACAAGTCACACTTGGTCTGCGACTAGTCGGCGATCGTTGCAGACCAGTCTGCGATGGATCGTCGACTTAATGGAAAAAAAAACCTTCTCACGACCTGTTTGGTCGGCAAACGGTCTTCGATGCAACAACGAAGACCATCTGCACCATCTGCGACCAAAATGGGTCTGAGGACCAGTCGGCGACCATCGACAACCAGCCGCCGACCTCCAACAACCTGTTAAAGACCTTTTTAAGACCGTCAGCAACCACTGGTCGTTGATGGTGGGGAGTTGGTCTTTAGGTGGTCGCAGGCTATCTGTGACCAGGGTTTTATGAAGGCAGTAACTAGACTGGGATCCGGCCTCTGGACATGTTATTTTAATATTCTATTACAACCGCGGAACCAGTATCGGCAGCAACGCAAATAGTATTGGTGTTGTTTAACCGTTGGTATACAATAGTTGTCGCCCTTTGTTACGTTTTTGCCAAGGTTTGCTTTAGAAAATAAATCGCATTTAGCAAGTTCGTCAGAGCTTGCCTCCTAAATACTGTCAGTAACTGATCATTTGCGCAAATACTTAACAATAACAAGCGTCTATGCCTTAATAAACTTTGAATTTGTGCAGGTGCTTACGAATAATAAATGGCAAAAAGCGTCTATTAATGCAGAACCTGTATACGTATCGCCAATAGGTGTTGTAACCAGGAACCAATTGTGTGTGTTGTACATTTTTATCGAGTGCACGGGGATTTTCTCCTGTATGGCCATCGCCACCAGAAGACTTGTTAGTTGTGTTACGGGGGATAGTGCAAGATACAGAAGACGCCCCGTTCCAGAGGCGTCCCTGGGTCGTTTAGTGCCCGTTGTGAAGCATCTAGTACACTGCACATTGGTTTAACGTCTAATGCGAAAATCGAGTTGGTATGTTAGGGTGTGGCTTCAATTTCAATGGGTGTACTCGACAATATCCACTACGTAGACATCAACGGGTGATCGAACAAGCGACCCCTGGATTGTGAAAATTGTGAAAACGCTATTGAATCATGTTTTTATACCTGCACATTTAATTCAGTTTCAAGGAAGGATGTTTGCGGCCATTGTGGCTTCCCTGGTGCAAGTGTTGAAATCACACTTCCGAACTACTAATTTGTACAGTATCATTGTGTGTTTAGATTGGGAAAAAAACAAGAACAATGCGCCCGCATGGGAAAAGGAAATAGGAACTCGTGTCAGAAATGGTGATTGTGAACTTGGACCTTTGGCTTTGGTTTTCAAATCATTTTAAATAAACTGCATATTAAATGTCAAGTGTTCTTTGTTTTATTATTAGTTTTAATTAGTTATAAAAATTAAGTTATAACCAATTACTAAAAAAGCTGTTGAAGCCAATGTAGATCTGTGCTTGTTGGGTCACGAAGGAAAAAAAGTGAACGAAAACAAAGTAATGCCTACTTACCTAACTTTTTTTTTCCAAGACGTTAGCGGAAACAAACAACTTTTTTTTTTAGCCTGACTAACAATCTGTATTTTTGCTTCTTGGAGACGCACGGCACGAATGTGAAAAATCGGACAATTTCATTCGACAAAATGACTTAACTTTACTCTAATTGCAAAATATTAGAGATAATTGCGAAATAAGATCTTATAGAACTTTTGGAATGTTCACCGTTTCAATGTTGACATTAAAAACGAGAAATGTCTATAAAAAATACAATCGGCGTAGAAATTAATATCGAGATGTCATTTTTTTGCCCTAAATATAATACAAGAGGACCAAGCTGTGACTTCACGGACCCGATATTTTTCGTTGCCTACTAAGGAGACTTCTCCAACCCCTGATTTTTCGGTCCCTACTAAGGAGACTTCTCGGACACTAGATTTTTCGGACACTATAAGAAAACGTATTGGCCCCCAAAATTAATTTGAGATAAACTCAATAATTATTGATATATGTAACGTGAATAAACCGATCATATACCGCCCCATGTTTTCACCAGTGATACATGTATAAGATAAATACTAGTAATTTGCGTAAACATAATTGATACATGAATTTTTGAGGCAAATTTAACAAATTAACATTGTCAGAAAATAATAGCGGGAATGAATAAGCAGTAAGTTTATGAATTTCCCATTTATTGCAATTCTCGGGTTTATGATTCTCCAGACGCTAATTGATACGTGTGTATTAACACAACTTTACCACACGCTATTTTTAGAATGACTCTCCTGCTGGAGTTGTACTCACTAGAATTGATTCACGGGGACGACAGTCGGTTACGGCGTACAATAATATTTTTACACAATGATAAAATAATAGGAAATATAAGCTCAATCAAATTTGCTAATATTTGTTTTGCTTATCAGAAAAATACCAGAAATGTACCACTTTATATTTTGTGCTTGCGAGCTCAACAGGCAACATTGTACGTTGTGACCAACTGTCGTCCCCGTGAATTGTAGCATTGTAATTGCTATTTAAAGAGCGCGATTATTTCTACAAAATAAGTAAAAAAAATACTCGAATAATACTGTAAACAATAAAAAAAAAACACGTTCAAAGTCAACAAAAACACAACTGTGTAACGATCTATAAATAAATCAATACACATTAAATGACCATTTGAGTAACATTGGTAATGGACCAGCCAAGGAACATTTTTGTGACATTATTTGAAATCTAGTCAGGGGTTTTGGAGATATTGTTTACAGATTTTTCTATTTATAGCTCTGGCGGACATCTTGTGCTGCGAATCGGGACAACTAAGGAACATTTCTGCACGCACGCACGGCAGACGAACCGCCATGGCATAAGCTCGTTACCATTCGGGCAGGGGAGCTTAAATATATCTGGAATCAGTTTCGTCGATTTATTTTAACTAAACATGCTGCTTTTTGAAAACGTTCAAGTTTTTGAAGCAAAATTACCAAACCACTCGCGTTTCGTTTATATTCTAATCAATCGCTGTAAGCGAGTGTTTTTCCCATCAATTATAACCTTATCGTGAAATCGCACTCCACTGCTTTATATATTTCACATAGGCATAAGTGATAGGGAAACCAATTCGATTTTTAAAGACAGATAGATCTATTTGAACATAAAATGTACAATTTACATGGCAAGTAAAATATTAAAACATACAACAAATAATAAAGTATGCATTAAAACTGCCATGTCAATCAACATTATATGTCAAGGATTACACAAACAAAAGTTAAAATAAAATCTTATTTCCATTGAGGTTCTTGTTTCCATTATAGTCTTTTTCTACGTAGAATTCAAGAATGTGAGTAGGTACAACCCCACAGTCCACATAAATTGTATGTAAAAGATAACATTCAGGTTTAAACGATATCGTTTAGGTGAAACATTTTTATTGTACCCTTCTAATGACGTAATACGTGTACATACATGTGAATATTGAATATATACAGGAAATTATTACATGATAAAAATACCTCCCGCTCAAAAGAGCCGCGTTGTCGTTTACATGTTATCTAATATCTATAATTTATATACATGCACAGTTGTAATACGAAACTTCCTACACAAACTGAATTTGAATTCTTAAACGAAATTCCTCACAAAGGCTTTCGACTGAGATATCCTAAAAATCACAAATAGCTCCGATTAAGTCATCCACAATTATAATAGTAGATCTACCTGTATTATTTATAAACCTATGTTTAATATTATATTACGCGGATTTATAGGATTGATAAGGAATGTGAAGTTAATATAAAACACAAGGTTTTATATTTTTGATGGTTACTAAACAAAATATATAATAAAGAATAACCTACTATACGTAGTGTTAAAATAAATCCATGAATCGACGATACGAATGATCTTGAACTTTAATTACAATATGGCGGACACGGTGTCATTTTCAGAAAATGGCATGAACGACAACCGTCACTGTTCTTGTTCATTGATTCCGGAAGAAAACACTCTAGGTTAGATATCAGTAATTAGTCGGGAACCCGTGGAGTGTAGTAGACCGTTTTTTAATAGTTGTTTTTTTCTTTGCAAGGAAGACTCTGATATAAATGTTTATTTCCTGTAAACGGCACATCTCGACATTTTGATGTACTTGACCATTGTTGTGGATTGAAATGGGGATATTTTTACCGTTGTAATAATATAAATGGGAGTTATTCAGGAGTTTATGAATATACAAGAGCTTTTTCGAATTTTACGAATGCATTGTGCTTTTATTTTGGTTGACAACACATTTATTTCACATAGTTTGTAATACATGTATCATGTTTCTACACGTTGAATTATTATATAGAGTCTCATGCATTGAAGACGATGTACCATGCACATTTATGTAATAAAACATCTGCTTGTCTGTCTGTCTTATATAAGAATATCAGCGAAACTGGTAGATGCTGCCCAATAATTCGTTCCTGAACAATAGCCCTGAAATAAACTATACTTACGTCGTAAAAAATGTTTGTTTAAGGTTACATGCCCAAACAAATTAGGGTAGGTAGGTAGGTAGGTAGGGAATTAATTTGTTTTATAATTTTGTTTATTTCGTAAATGGCCAACTTGAAGATTCTTGAACTAAATTAATATTGAAAACATGTCTCTAATAGCATAAAACTTTGTTTTGAAGTGGATGATATAAAAACAAAACACTTATTTATCCCAAAAACATTTTATTATTGGAAATAAGTAAAATAAACAAAAAAAAATATCTGACCCACTCAATTTAGTGTTCTAGGGTCGGGGCGTTTTTTAGGGTAGGTCGGGTAACCTGAAACAAACAATTTTGTACGCCTTAACAGAAGTAAGCCACTATAAACATAACTCTGTGAACAATCATCAAAGGAGAGCATCCTAATAATATGCTTGTCTTTTAGTATTGTAGCCGTCAAAGCTCATTGAATATCTGCCAGCTGCTACTGAGAAATAGCCCAGGCAATGGTGCAACATTTACTATAGTATCATTACCCGGTTAAGGCATATTTACAATTTACATGTTTAATACTTGTGTAACGTTCGAATCCAGTCAATAATTTTCCGTTTTATCCATGAATTATATGCAGTTATATGTTTTGTTTTTCATTGTTAACGTTGTTATAAATGAAGCACTTTGCATCATTAACACGCCATATATCAACTCTAACAATTGTAACACTGTTATGAGTTTTTTGCTTGCTATCTAAAATGTTATTGATATACAGTTAATAAGGTATTTATCTCTGATTTCTCCGATGCTGAATGGAAAACAAAATTTGCCATCAGCCGCATGTATTTTACACCCCATCCCCCACATATTTAGAAAAGGTTGTTAGACGAAAGGGTACATTTTTTGTCTGTTTTTGAATTTTTCGCCGTTTTTAACAGTATTTTAGTCATATCACGGGGGTCAGTTAACCTACTCACACTTCCTGGGCAAGCTTAGCCGATCTAAGCGGTTTACCAGTACTAATTGCACATACTTATGCCAGTAACTGACAACTGCCATACTTGAATCAGAGGTTGGGGGAGAATGGCCGTAGAAAGAATTTCATGACCAATCCCCACACAAGTTTTGTGGCCTGGCTAAGGTTCGAAGTCACGATCCCCGGATTGACAGTCTAGCCCTCTACCAAATGAGCTAGCCGGGCCCGGCACGAAAGGGTAGAATAAACGCATTGAATCAGACGGTTAGACGTGTACTCTGGAGACAGGTAACTCTGGATGAGCTGGTGCTATTTGTTGTCGTTCAAAAGATATTGAACATAGGCGCTTCTACACAGGAAAGTCGTGATTGCTAGAATGTCTGAGGAGAAAACTGGACTGTTCAAGCATTTAAATATGCTCATTTGCCATTACAGGAGGTTCAACCAGTTCCAGTGGCGTATCCATCATATTTGACTCACACTTCCATCTTGATAGAACGCTGCGAAGTTTACAGCTCCTAGCTGCACGATGTCATTCAGAGTATACTTTACTGCAATTTGCTGCGACCGCTTGATGACATCTGTGTAGAAGCAAGACAAGAATCGTATTTTCAGGATCTAAGATTTCGTTTTTAGCACACCTGAGCACAAACTGCTCATGGTGAGCTTTTGTGATCGCCCGTTGTCCGTCGTTCGTGCGTGCGTGCGTCGTCAAATTTTCATTTAAACAACATCCTAAGCCGCTTGGAAGATTTTCACCAAACTTCACAGGAATGATCCTTGGGTGGACCTCTTTCAAAGTTGTTCAAATCTTTCCGGTCCGCTGCATTTGTAGGTCACTAGAGCTAAAAATAGATTTAAAAGGTGAAAACTTTAAAAATCTTCTCCTATGAAACCGCAAGGCTCAGAGCTTCATATTTGATATGTGACATCCTCTAGTGATTCTCTACAAAGATTCTTCAAATGATGCCCCTGGGGTCAAAACTGGTCACGCTCCGGGGGTCACAAAGTTTATATAGACTTATAAAGCAAAATGACTTTTCAAAATTGGCCACACACCGGAGGTCACATGGTTTATATAGACTTAAATAGCAAAATGACTTCAAAAATCTTCTCCTCTGAAACTTCAAGTCCTAGAGGTTTGATATTTGGTTGGTAACATTGTATAGTGGTCCTTTACAAAGATTGTTAAAATCATGCCACTGGGTTCAAACTTGGTCACACCCCGGGGGTCACATGGTTTATGTTGACTTTAATATCAGAATGACTTTTAAAATCTTCTCCTTTGAAACCGCAAGGCCCAGAGGTTTCAGATTTGGTATGAAACATTGTATAGTGGTCCCCTACAACGATTGCTCAAATAATGCCCCTGGGGTAAAAACTGGCCACACCCGGGTGTCACATGGTTTATATTGACTTTAATAGCAAAATGACCTAACAAATCTCTGAAATCTTAAGGCCTAGAGGTTTTATATTTGGTATGTAACATTGTATACCGTAAATACTAAATACACAGTCATAAGTGTAGAAGTGTCATAAGTCAAGAAGTTAACATTCATTCCAGAAACGTTTTTCTAATAATAACCATTCCATAAGTCGAGTTAGAATGATCATAAAACACCATCTGAAAATTGGCCAGAGTATGCCCTTATAAGAAGGTATATACAGTACAGTCTGCAGTAAATGCCTTGAAGCTGAAATCACTGCCAAATCCTCTTTGACAGGTCTTGATGAAGACAAAAACCGGTTCCAGCCAGTTTAATTAGCCATATCCTATACTGGAAATTAATAAGTTTCGACTGCAGGTTTATTGATTTCTTATTGGTGGCTGACGGTCTAGCTGGGGCCTAAAGTGGGGGAAAAAAGTCAGTTAAACTAGAGTAGATAGTTTCATTTACAGTTTGCATCTTATTTAATAATGAAACAGTTATTCATTTTGTCTTAATTGTCGGTAATTAATAGAAAGGGCAAACTGTGATAATTATGAATGGATTATATTGTGCGGGTTAGCAAATATGCAGGTAAGAAATAAAATGCATTTGACAAACATTTCAATATAATAAGCTGCGATTTGTTGTAAACTGCCTCATAAGTCGAATGTACTTTATAACCACGATTTAAGAGGCTTAAAATCTCGACTTATGACTGAGTATTTACGGTAGTGGTCCTCTACAGATGTTAAAATAATGCCCCTGGGGTCAAAACTGTGCACACCCCGGGGGTCACATGGTTTATATAGATTTAAATAGCAAAATGACTTTAAAAATCTTCTCTGAAACCGGAAGGCCCAGAGGTTTCATATTTAGTATGTAACGTAGTATAGTGGTCCTCTACAAAGCTTGTTCAAATGATGCCCATGGGGTCAACACTGGCCACACCCCGGACTAACATGGTTTATATAGATGTAAATGCACACCCCGGGGGTCAAACGGCTTAAATAGACTTAAATAGCAAAATGACTTTGAAAATGTTCTCATCTGAAACTGCAAGGCCCAGAGATTTCATAATTTGTATGTAACGTTGTATAGTGGTCCTCTACAAAGATTGTTCAAATGATGCCACTGGGGTAAAACTGGGCTATCCCGGGGGTCAGCTGGTTTATATAGACTTAAATAGCAAAATGACTTTAAAAATCTTCTCTGAAACCGTAAGGCCCAGAGGTTTCATATTCGGTATGTAACATTGTATGCTGGTCCTCTACAAAGATTGTTCAAATGATGCCCCAGGGGTCAACACTGGGCACACCCCGGGGGTCACATGGTTAATATAGACTTAAAAGTTAAATAGCAAAATTACTTAACAAATCTTCTCCTCTGAAAATGCTGCCCCCAGGTTTTGTATTTGGTATGTAACATTGTATAGTTGTCCTCTACAAAAATTGTTCAAATGATGTCACAGGTGTCAAAACTGGCCCTGCCCTGGGGGTCACATTGTTTATATAGCAAATATAACTTTAAAATCTCCTCTGAAACCGTTTTTGAGTGTTTTCGTATTTGATATGTAACATTGTATAGTAGTACTCTACAAAGATTGTTTAAAGTATGCCCCTGGATTAAAAAGTGGCCACGACCCGTGGGTCACATGGTTTATATAGACATATATGGCATTGTGGAGTGGTCCTCTACAAAGATTGTTCCAATGATGCCCCTGGGGGTCACATGGTTAATATACATTTAAATAGCAAAATGACTTAAACAGTCTTCTCCTCTGAAACCGCAAGGCCCACTGGTTTCATATTTGGTATGTAACATTGAATAGTGGTCCAGTACAAATATGTTTCAAATTATGCCCCTGGGGTAGAAATTGGCCACGCCCTGTGGGTCACATGGTTTATATAGACTAAAACAACTTCTGAACCTGCAAGGCCGCGATTTGTATACTCAGGTAAGGGGTTTAGTGCCATTTTGCCCTCTTGTAATTAGCCATTATTATGCCTTAAACTCAGGTGAGCGACCTAGGACCATCATGGCCCTTTTGTTTTATTTGGGTTTAAAGGCAACTCAACACAATATTGTCATATCGTGCCGTTTCATTAGTGATGGGCTGATTAATCATTTCGTCAAATAATCATGACGAACAGAGCCATGAAGTGACGATGGGAAAAATAATCAACGAAATGTGTACATGCAACTGGTACTATTTGTTATGTATTATGTATTAAAAAAAATAGTGTTTTGTAGTTCTAAACTGCTAAATATACCGGTATTACAAATAAAATACATTGTACATCCAATGCAATATACACGTACAATGCTATTAAATATTTCTAGTCAATAAAATAGTGTTTTGTAGTTCTAAACTGCAAAATATACATGTACAATGCTGTTTAACATTTCTTCATAGGTTGTCAGTGTGTCCATTAAGGGATTTTCATAAATTTTTATGCATTTTAGCACGGATAGGTAAATACTTTATTATTGATCATTTATGTAATATACATTTCGCAAGTAAATGCTTGCCTGTGGTTTTAAAATCGTAAAATATGTATTCTACAAATATGTACATGTAGTACCTTATGAAGAGCTTGTACTTAGTTCTGTGTCGAGATGTTATGCCTCTTACATTACATGTATAACCGACAAATCACTACAATGCCAAATGGAAGGGGTGCTGGGCGTTGTACACTACATATTCTCTATAAACTGCCTTTGTAGATATATGTAAATATTAATAAATGATAAGCTTTCGTAGTCTAATTAAGTCAATAAGCATATGTTTGTAACTGTAAAATTTTCATCGCAAGGTATACAATAAGGTTTGTTTGTTTGTTTATTTGGGTTTTATGGCAACTCAACACATTATGGTCATATTGTGCCGTTTACGTATGTTGATTTCTATATAGATTGGAAAATATGAACTAAATTTTGTTATATGTGTTTATCTCTTTCAAGTACTGGATTAATGTATAAGATGGCACTGTTTGGAAAAGTTCTTTCAATTAATTTACTTGGAAATATATTCGCGAATATCACCGAGGTCTGTGCAATTAATAAGCACATGTTTCACAGTAATATGTTCGTCGCAAGGTATACAATGAGGTGCTTCGTCTTTTTTTTTAAAGATACGAATGTGTTAATCTGGTATGTCCTATTCTGCAGCGAGTTAATTTGATCATGTCGGTCTGAAAGAGTAAAAAGTGTTGCTGAATCAAGACTAGGCCTAATCTCGTGTAATTTGTTAAAGGTTGCCTCGTTCCAAATTGCTTGCCATTCTGATTTTATTCGTTTATTAATTGCTGGTTTAAAATCACTATTGAGTAATTGAACATTGATAATCTGGAGACTAAGAGATTATTTTGCTAACGTATCAGCTTTCTCATTTCCGCGTATCCCAATATGGCTTGGTATCCAACAAAAGGTGACTGTTTTGGCATGTAAAATATCATGTAATTTTTAAAATAGTTTTTTAATCAGAATATTATCTAATTTGAGATTTTTGATTGAAAATAGGACACAAAGCGAATCGGAGAATATAATGAACTTATTACTAGCGTGAAATGTAAAATATCATGTAATTTTTAAAATAGTTTTTTAATCAGAATATTATCTAATTTGCGATATTTGATAGATGATAGCACAGAAAGTCAAATCTGAGAATAATACGAACTTATTACTAAATGATTTGAAATGTAAGAAAGAGCTAAGTCAATGTCTGTGGCTTCAGCAGAAAATATAGATGCTTTGTCTGGAAGTCTCATTTTACTTGAAAAATAGTTGAAAAAGTAGCACAACCAACATATTCTCCATCCTTCGACGCGTCGGTGTATATATGGAAAAAAATCGTTGTGTTCTAAAAACGGGCTAATTTTGCTTTGAAAATTTCATGACTGTCAGAGGATTTGTTTAACTTAGATAAACTTATATTAACTTTTGGAGAGAGTCCATGGAGGGAGATTCTCAACCATATTTTTTAAAACAGATTGAGGATTAATATTTAACTGTTCCAAGTTATTTTTCAAACGAAGGCCGATAGGTTTTATTTGTGTGTGTTTCTTTTCAAATTCTTCGGCAAAATTTGGTTTGAATAAAATTTAACAAGCAGGATTTCTTTTATCGGCGGCGATTCTTGCTGCATATTGAAGTGAAAGCTTTTTTTCGACGTACATTTAAAGAAGGTTCACCTGCTTCAACGTAAATACTTTCAACTGGCGATGATCGGAAAGCGCCAAGGGCTATACGCAGACGCTGGTTGTGAATAGTATCAAGCATTTGCAAGTAGGATTTACGTACAGATCCGTAAACAATTGAACCATAATTATATACAATGAGGTCTTTTAGAAGTTACGAATGTTAATATGGTATGTCCTATTTCACAGAGCGTAAAGACAATTAGATCATGTCGGTTAGAACGAGTAAAAGATTTTGCTGAATAAGGCCTACGCTTAATCCATGTGATTTGTTAAGGGTGGCCTCGTTCCAAATTGCTTGCCATTGTGATTTTATAAGTTTATTAATTGCTGGTTTGAAATCAATATTAGGTTATTGAATATTGGCAATCTGGAGACAAGATTATATTGCTAAAGCATCGTCTTTCTCATTTCCACGTATCCCAATAAGGCTTGGTATTCAGCAAAAGGTGAATATTTTTTAATCAGCATATTATCTCATTTGCGAAGAGGAAATGATGAACTTTTTACAAGCGTGATTTGAAATGTAAGAACGAGCTAAATCAATAGCTGTGGCGTCAGCGGAAAATATAAATGCTTCGTCTGGAAGTCTCAGTTTACTTGAAAAATCGTTTGAAAATGTAACAAAATCAACACGGTCTCCATCCTTCGACCCTCCGGTGTACAAATGGATAAAATCATTGTGTTATTCTAAAATATTGGCTAACTCTGCTTTAAAAATTCCAGGACGGTCAGAGGATTTGCGTAACTTCGATAAACTAACATTAACTTTTGGAGAGTTGTTTGTCCACGGAAGGATTTCTCAATGATATAGAAGTTTCGGATGTTCGTCATATTTTCTTAATCGGCAGAAATGAACACATTGAAATTTTGACATTTAAAATTTAAACCATTTTCTGTAGATAATTTTATAATTTGATCTAACTTTTGCTGTAGTTGGCGTTCAAAAGTTCGCACACTTTTAGAGCAATAACAAATAAAGAATCAACACCTGGATTGAGAACGTTAACACTATTATTAATCTTAAAACCGAAAAGTGTAACCGAAAGGATACTTCCCTGAGGCAAACCCTGCTCTTTTTTCCGTTCAATATATATTTATTTCTCTCGTCAGTAGGTGTGTGGGGGTAGAGCGCATCCTCCTCCACACCGTACAAAGTGTTTCATATAATATAATATAATACATGTATACTATAACCAGTGACTGGGAAAGGATTTGTCCATATGAGATAATTTCTCAAGTCCACACAAATCTATGGGGGGGGGGGGGGGTTTCAAAAAAATATGGGATTTTCTATGAGTTTGATGGGATTTACAGCCATTCCTTTTTGTGAACATCGAACATCGAGAAACATATACCACACAGACACTGCAAATCCCATTAAAATCATAAAAAATCCCATAACTTTTTTTAAAAGCCCACAGATTTGTGTGGAGATGAGAAATTATCTCATATGGACAAATCATTTTCCAGTCACTGAGTTTGATTCATCTTGCAATTATAAATAAACATAATAAAAAAGAAAGGTTAAATTCAACGGCCCATTAGTATTATTATGTCCCAAGATAAAAGATAATTTGTTAAGAAGATCTGAAAAATGTTTACAGTCTTAAAATATGTATTTTATAAATGTATTAACATGTTTGCATTCCCCAAAAGTATATTCGATTGTTTTACACTCATTTTTACAAATGGTACAGGTATGAGAATTGTTAATTCCTATTTTAAATAAAAAATAATTAATACCTAGTACATTATATGCGCCACTCGTGAAAATATCATTTTCCTATGAACACTTGTGAAATAAAATACGATAAATTGTCAATATACATTAACGTGTTAAAAAGTCATACTAGCATGACATAAATTTGGCCAGACACCCATATTTTCGTTGGGCATGTATGAAGATTTTTGCATTGTCTGTGTGTGAGAGTGATTTTGTAAATATTCTTTTGTATAAATATTTTGGTAAAAGTATAAGATGTAGAGTATAGTAAATATATGTACTGCATTAAGTTGCTTTCTTGTTAAAAGAGTATAGATTTGAGAACAGAAGTGCGATCCTTTTTTTTTGAAAGCGTGTGTTTTGTTCGACATAGTTTGTACAAGCTGCTACGGCACAGATTGGGAACATGACCAAAATGAAAACGAATGTTTCAAATCTACTGAAATAATATATTATTATATAAAACTCACTGAAATGAAATTGTTGACACATGTTCGATACACGCTGGTTTATTTATTACAACGCATTGTTTTTTTCCAATTGCAAAAACGTTATAAATCTTAGGTTGTTGTTGTGAAGCTTCCACGAAGCCAATCGATTTCACATCTGGAGTTCTGTTGTTTAAAAAACAAACGCAGAAACGACAAGTAGCGTTAAGAACTTACCAAGTGCGAAAGTCTTTAGCTTCGCGGATAGTTTGATGAGTATAGTAACTTTTACGTTATTATAAGGTAACAGTTACTATACTCATCAACATATCCGCGAAGCTTTATAAACAACGTTTTTGCGTTTTATTGCAAAGTTGGCACAAGCACTCAACATGTTTTTTTATATAATGATTCGTAACAATATAGATTCTTAAACTGACAAGTTGGGTGATATCCAGTGGACAAGTCCAAAAATGATAAAATGCGTACACCTGGAACTGATGGGTATCACACATCCGGAAGTTTTCCGCGCCTCAGCAGATCGTACCTGAACATATTGGCGACTTTGTATTTTGAAGTGCTTACCATTCAAAGCGCCTCTATTTCACAATCAATCCAATTTCTGCATCGCTTGCTAGCTTTCGATATTGTCAGCAGACGAATTTGACAGCTGCGCGGGTAACTACCAGGTATTTACAATTTTGACTGCGTTACTAATAGTCTAAGAATTGAAACGCCCTTTTCGCTTCGTCGATGTATGAAGATCGGTTTTCTTTTGTATCTTATTTGCATAAAGGCGTAAATTTGTGTCGCACACCATCAGACACATCTTACTTACACGTTTTGCGTTGTCTGAAGTTAAAATTTCCTTTGTGTTCATTGTTTTATGCAAATGAAAGGCCTTAAACTAGACCTATAGTTTGACCTGTTGTTGAAGGGTAAAAAAGAGCATTAAAACTTTTAATAAATAAAGTAATTTTGATTTAAATAAATATATAGTTTGAAAGCTGTACAATTAATTAGTTTAATATATTTCCATTAACATTTAAAAATAAATTCAATATGTTTAGTTTACGCATGAAATTGAAGAGACGCAAAACCAGGACATCAGAATGGACAAGCGGTTGTATGTTGCCGAAGACAAAGCTAAGTGTCCAATTGAAGTGTGGCAAACCTTCCGTTATAGATGCCATCCAGATACAGACATGCGTTCTATACTGATGGCTGAAGCCAGTGGTCTTTAGAGAGGGTAATTTAAAGAATCGGTATCGCGGGAATTCTTGGCAGGCAACGAGTCAGTAAATGGAAACCAGAAAGGGCCTTCAAAACAGCAACATTTCACGCCTGTTTTGTTTTATCTTTAAATTATATAAGATAATGCTTACCATATGTATATATTATGTAATCATATGATTTATTACAACGAAAGTTTCGGATGAAGTCAGTGTAATAATATTGTAAATTCATTTTTCATTACAGACCTTTCAATATTTACTGGTATGTAACCGAACTTGTATAAATTTTAAACTGTTGTATGGCAAAATCGAAAGCAGGCATCGAATGACCTACTTTTGACTCTTACGGCTACGAAGCACTAACAATCGATGCTACTAACTGCTACGCATTATCGGTATTTCTGGACCGTTAAAGATTGGCTTGAAAAAATGTTTGTTCATAACTTACACATTATTTGTATTATGATGCGTATACTATGGAAGAGGAAACCACGTTATCAAGTTTGACGTTGCAAAATATATCACAAGCTTGTCTTTACAGTGGCCTGGATCTCCATCTAAAACGAGCTCAACTACCACCTTATAACAATATCCCGAAAGAAGTGTGTCTAATTATCAGTTCGTGTTTGCTTTTGTAAACAATAATAAAGAGTGAGAAATTGAACTTAATACAAACAAATGTTTCCTTCTTAGAATATATGCTCTCATGATTCGTCTGCTTTTAGTTTCTTTTCTCGCCAACTGTCTTTCTACGCTGTCAGCGTTTTGATTTGTCACATAAACAATGAGGCAATGTCAGCGCCTGACCACTTTTACACCTGGTACTTAACGAATCCAGTGACCAAAAAGCAGTTTGCAAGCTACATGGCAGATCTATGCAGTCGCGCGGGTACACAAATCAGGTATATGCAGCTTATTCGACATATTTCTTTTTTCGATTTCATAATGTGTGAACAAAACGTATTCAAGCATTATACGTTTTTTTTTCCAAGTACACAACACATGGCTTACGAGCGACAGCTAACTTAACAGACTTTAAGTGATGCGGACTGTAAGCTTGGGCAAATTATGTTTATGACTGGACACATAAATGAGCCAGTGTGCAGTCAAATAGACGAACCACAGTCGAGCAACAAGCAAAATGACAGCAGTCTTGACTGGACTGCTTGGTGGTTCAAGTTCCACTGCTTGCACAAGAGATTTTTGCAACGACTGTGAAACTGAAGAGACAGAAGGCAGAATGAAGTGTCATCGGCCAAACTGAAGAGACAGAAGGCAGAATGAAGTGTCATCGGCCAAACTGAAGAGACAGAAGGCAGAATGAAGTGTCATCGGCCAAACTGAAGAGACAGAAGGCAGAATGAAGTGTCATCGGCCAAACTGAAGAGAAAGAAGGCAGAATGAAGTGTCATCGGCCAATGGAATGTCAGTTCAGAGCGGTCGCAACTCCTTCAACTGCTCATTTACCATCAATCAGCTACAACAAGACTAAAGCTCTCTAGACAACTATCACTAAAACTGAATTGTTAAAAGTTAGACGTCCTCCGAAAGTTAGGTCTGTGTCGGAGCCATTCAAAACGTAGGAAGAAAAACATTGACTGAACCGTTCAGGTATTCTATTTTCAAAACTATTAGTCTGTTCACATTGTCTGCACATTGCAAATAAAATCTGAAAACAAACAAATGCAACACATACACATAAGTGTAATGTAAATTATGTCACTTTTAAAATGACATTTCATTCACCACATGCAATTTGTTATATAAATATGTTATATGTCATATTTGTCCTTTCAAAAAGTGGCGTATGAGCTATATAGACCGGCAATACCATTTGCAAAAATACAGTACATTACATACACAAAATATTGAAATATTTTTTTTGCGATGGCCTTGTGTCTATAAAAGTTAACAAATATGAATACCATCGATAAAAGTAAATGTAGATTTTGTGTGCGATTTTGCAGGTGTGCATTCGAAACGTATATTTTAACAAGGCTTGTCACAGGATGTGACGTATGCCCCCGAAGCATATGCTTGTCAAAGGAAGGCAACACAATGTTCGTGACATGTTGGCAAAAATGGCGCTTCCTACAAAGAGTTATGGTCCTTGTACTCTGCACCTTCTCTCAACGTCCTCTATCAATATATGTGGTTTTATTGAAAATCTCTTCAATACTAATGGAGCTATGCTCCGCACAAGAAAATTAAACGAAAGGCAATTGTTGAAGAAAGTTTTATGGTCGTTGTGCTATGCACTTCCTCAATTGTCTTCTATCATTGTATGAAGTTTCATTTGAATCCCTTCAATACTAATAGTGTTATGCTCTGCACAAGAAAATAAAACAAAAGGCAATAATTCAGTAACTATTGAAGAGTTATGGTCATTGTGCTGTGCACTTCCATGCATTGTCTTCTATCATTATATGAAGTTTCGTTTGAATCCCTTCAATACTTATGAAGTTATGCCCTACACAAGAAAATTAATGCTTCACGTAAGAAAATAAAACAAACGGAAATAACTCCGTAAATATTGAAGAAAGGGTTATAGTTCTTTTTTATTATATGAAGTTTCATTTGAATCCATTTAATACTATTGGAGATATGCTCCGCACTAGAAAATAAAACCAAGCGCAATAACTCTGTAAATGTTGAAGAAAGAGATGTGGTCATTGTATTCTACATTTCCGCTCACTGTCCTCTATCATTATGTGAAGTTTCGTTCGAATCCCTTCAATACTAATGTAGTAATGCTCCGCACTAGAAGCATGACGGACGGACAGACGATGAAATTACTATATGCCCCGGGGGCATAGACAGAAGTATTTTTGCTAAGAACATGAGAAATTTAACTAATAAATATACAAAATAATAAAACATTAGGTAAACAGACCTAACATACCTCTTAATACCGAAAGTGTTTAAAGTTTAACAAATATCAATGAACAGTTCATTCATATTAAATATTATATTATGTCTAATTGTCATGTTTTGGATGAGAGAAATTTAACCATTTTGAATATTAAAATATCACCCCGTGGCGTAAATATCAAGAAATGGACGTTAGCGGTGAGTACGACTCTGTATGTTTGTTTATTAGAAACTTGTGAGCGAGAATTTAACAAATCGGATTATGCTATTCGGCACAAATATGTATGTTCTTTACTCTAGTTACAAAAACTTAGGGAAAATTACGAAATTGCATCCTGTAGTACTTTCCAGCATTGGAAATAAAATAAACGAAGCACAAGTTGTGGTGTCAATGCATACTTCTGGTGCTGATCTCAAACTAAAAGCTAAGAGGAAACTTTTGATAAAACCAAAGTTTCACCACAACCTGTGCATTATCTACCTAAATTGTACCTCACTGTGCTTTTAAAATTGCATTCATCGAAATATATCGTTTATAGTAACATTTTAAAGTAAGAAAACGAATTAAGTGTGTGTTGAATATCAACATTGTGTTACTTACACTAAGTATACAGTGGGTATATTGCTGTCCGGTGGTATGTGTCTGTCGGTAGGTCGATAGACCAAATCTTTTCCGTATTTACAATAGCCCCAATAATTGTAAACGTTTGTCCGTGTAATGCCTTAGAAATCCTTGTACATGCATAAATAAGAAGTTTTGTTTACATACATTCATTATGTTTCAATAATTCACAGCAATAGACACATGACTAAGAACGCCTACCCTGCTACGCGCCCGTGTGTATAAGTGAGCAGCTGTACAGGCCAAGTGTGGACCTCGGATCTTTACAAGGAAACAATCAAGATGAGTTCAGTATGGCAACAAAAAAAGCACGGATTAGCTGAAGATGAACTATACAAATATAATACATATTTCAATCGACATTGTAATTGTGAACATGAGTGTACGTAGTTATCAGTGCCATGTCTTTAGCAATGAACTTGTTGAGAACTTTTTACACATAAAACTCACATCATGCCGGTAAAACTGTAGCTGCTATATATGACATGATCTTGATGTAGCTCATAAATCATTCATACTATCGATTTTGATGTTTATGACACTGACTATAGTGATTTTGAAACAACGTTACATAATAACCAGTAACTTTTTAGCAATGCCCTCCCAATGAGAATTATTAGTACTCACTTCAACAATTTAATATATGATTTACTATGTTTATGGAGTTTTTCTCGGTTAATTTAAAACAATAAAAATGTGAAATATTACGATCGTAGTGTAATGCTCGCAGATGTCAAAATTGTTTAGTCAAATTGATTTAGTCAAAGGGCACCAATGACAAATCTTTTTGATCAGTTTTATATATTGCAACTACATGTATGTATATGTTAAAAAGAACGTGCTAGATGTGACTTTTGCCACTTTATAATAATTTGATATTCACTGTCCAAATATTAATAACAATCGAGTTTTACACAACAGTATTACTTATTGATGACGTATTGATGAATTATGCTAAGGTACTGAACATACAGACAGACATAATAGTTTATTAACGTCTCACTTGTGTACATGTGCGCGTGTTATTCCAATTTAACCCCATATATTAGGTGTCGCTTTTTCAATGCATTCTTTCTCAGGTACGATCTTTTTATGTAAACACGATTGTCAAATTGTAAGAAGTGTCATCAACGAACTATGTATAATGAATATTATATATATAAACATAAGTACACAAATAAATTGCGTGACAACACAAATTTACATCTTCGTGTATTTTATTTCCAATGCTGCAAAGAACAATTAAAAACATGTATGTGTAAATAAAAATGGGGGATATAACACAGGTTAATTAAAATATTAGATCTGTGATACTTGCGCAATGAAATTGTCCAGGTAAACTCCACTGTCGAGTTATATCAATTAAAACTTAATCATTGTCACAGAAGTTACATGTGAATCGTTTGTTTGAGACTGCCGAGATCTCGAGAACTTGAGCTGAAACAAAAACACAAAACAATAGCAACATCATAATTTGGCATAAAAAAAACTAACATTTGCGAAAGGTTTTAGACCCAAAATCTATGCTATAAATCCTACAGAATAACTTTGCATCAGCACCACAACCATGCATTGACACCACATGTGCCATGCAACCATAACATTTAAAAAAAATAAACTTCAAAAATGAACATTTAACCCAATTCCATGCATAAAATGCCAATTTGCGTGTAGCGGATGATGATAATTCTGTCAACATTGGTGTTCAGTCGAAAACTTGTTGAAATGTACCAACAATCTTCGAAAGGTTCACTAAAGTGCAAATTCGGCCCTGTATTTTCGCAAAAAATGAAATCCATTATCTGCTACTGTTTTTATGTTGTTTAACCTTCGATCATGTAATAGATAAATAAACTTTGTTTTTGTGACTTCTCTTACTCTTGAAGGATGTTTGATTTTTGGCTATCTGCCAAGAAAGCCGTTTTTAGCTTAAAATACTACACATTATGGCATGAAAACATATGAAGCCCCACATGGGACACCAAGATATTTTGTATATGTTACCGTACAGGTAACTCCTTTAAGTTCTAAAAGTTTGAAGGTGTCGCATTTGGGGCTTCATATTTAAAAAATGTGGAAATGCTCACTGGGTATTCACTGCCTAAACCAGTCGCATCACAAGTTGATGTCAATTCTTACCAATTCCAACATACATTAACCAATATTAACTATGTTGTTTGTTTTATTTATATTACATCCACATAACATTGATAAAAACAAAAACGAAATCGCCACATGGACATTTTTTTTCACTAATTAACGTGTCCGAAGAGCACTATCCGAAATCATCGTTTTCACGGGACGCATCTCTTACTGACTCGTACTGTCGACGGCGTTTGCGTTATTAGCAACCAGCTGAATTTTAGTGAATTCTTCAATTTGCCGCTGAGAGATACAAGCTGGTAAATACTGTTTTCATACACTTTTAAAATCAATGGCTTTTATCAACTAAATATTGGAATAAATTGTGTCAGTATCATTTTTTCATTAGTTGCGTTGTTTGACAGTTCGTTGTTGTCAAATAGCAGACGGCATTACAAAATCAAGTATAAGAAGGGCAATTCAATCAGTGAGAAAACTTTTGATGCAACATTTCGTTCCACACTATCTTGGATTTCAACATATCAGTCGTGAAAATATCATTGACAATCATACAAGGACATTAGCCCAATCTCTTTTTGCAGAAAGTAATGATCAAGCAATATTGGTACTTGACGGAACCTACATATACATCAACAAAAGCTCCAATTTTCTATTTCAAATACGTTCTTACAGTCTCCACAAAGGCCGTCTACTTGTGAAACCAATGGTGATAGTTACAACATCTGGATATTTTGTGAGCATTCTTGGGCCATATTTTTCCGACTCAAAAAATAACAATGCATCAATCCTGAATTATATCCTGCACAAAAACATCGAAGGAATAAAACAATGGATTAAGCCAAACGACATCTTCGTCGTTGATCGCGGGTTTCGCGAATCTCTTACACTGCTCGATGACATCGGTATACATGCAGAAATGCCAGCTTTCATCAAAAAGGGCGATAAGCAGATGTCGACCGAGGATGCTAACACAAGTCGCTTGGTAACAAAGGTAATTGTATTCGACTGTGTTTAATATACACTATAAGTCTTCTGGCATGCTCTTTTTCAGCTAATGTTTTGTGTTAATTTCTATACTTTGTTTCTTGTCCGTTTGTTGTAACTATTGTTCGTTTGAAATATAACATATTTTTGCATAATAGCGTAAATGAAGTATGAAACCTAATTATGCACACATAATTATCTTTGGAATAAAACGTATACTTATCCCATTCATGTTAACATTTCAATGTAACCGCGTAACACTGTCCATTAAAAGCAAATTGAACAATACGTATATTGTGTCAGCCCAAAATAAGATCTCGCCGATATTTCACGTACGTTGCTCAGGCCCAACGACTACGAACATTCTTATGCTTAAGCTTAATTTTAGTATTAATCTTAAATATTAGTCAATGACACGGAAAGCCTGTATGTATCACGCGTTTTAATTTGTCAGTATCTAAAATTGAGATAGAGAATTTTTGTAGTCGTAATGCCTGTTACAGTGATTTTGATTATTGATTGTTAACAACGTCCACGTGCTAAGCGTGGACGTCATAGCGTGGAACACGCTTCGCCGTTGCTAATGGTGTTGCTAACGGCTTGCAGTTTGAATGCCCAGTTAATTGGTGACGACTCGCTGTTATACTCTGTAGTTTTAACGGGTGTATTTATTATCACCTCGTGAGTTTAAATGGATAATTGTGTTTGTTCAAATTGGGAATACTATACAATGTCTGAAAATCGCGCTGTAACGCTGTTAATGAAATAATGATAAAATAATACGTTAATAACTTTTTATACATGATAGTTGCTATTTTTTGTATGGACAAATAAAGAAATAATCGTTGTTAAACTACCCAATAAATAACGCAAAAAGTAGTCTCTAGTCTGAGCTGAGCGAAGCAAAATGTAGTTCTCCTTGAGATTGGAAAAATATGTGTCAGATTATGTTAGAATTGAAAATATTTTCGCATTATCGTTATTTATCGGAGAATAAACCACCCTTTGTCATTTAGATGAGTCAATATTAAACCAACGCATCGTGGTTTAATTCCTACGCACCAGAACTCCAAAGGGTTGTTTATTGACCGATAAACAACTATAAATTGAAAATTATTGCTTTACTTAAAAAAAATAGAAATCGATAAAAATAAAAAATATATATTCTGCAAAAACTGTCATTCGAACGTAGTTGTTGAATCTAAATTTTCGGCCACGAAAATTTCTAATTAATTTAAAGTGTAAGAACTTAGAATAACTAAGAAAATCAAGTTGCAAATTATGGTAACACATCTTTGTAAATTGTATATATATTCAACACGAGCAAGTAACAAGAACTTCCATATAATATTATATATGTAGAAAAAGTTTTTTTTAATTGTTTTGCAGGTGCGATGGGTTGTAGAAGCAGCCTACGCAAGGATCAAACGTTGGAAGTACCTTGATAAAATCCCGCCTACAACACAGGTCCCCTTTATAGGGACTATGTCCGAATTGTCTGCGCCCTATCAACCAAGTACCTGACCCCCATTAATGCTACCAAGAATGTCGAGGAGGACCTGGCTGTGGCCGCACGCATGCGGGAGTTATTGACCCATTCCAATGTACTTCAACAGTTTGTAACTAATAACAACCTGGAAACGCGGAGTGTCGCCAAGTGGGCTGATACCAACACTGAAGACCTCGACTTTCCATCTCTTGATGACAACACACTGCGGTTACTGACTCTAGGTACTTACCAGTTGAAACTCACAGGTAGTTACATCCAGGAGTACCTAGGCAGTGACTGCAGTATACAGGTGTATAAAGAGTTGGAATGTTTAATTAGAGTCGGATTGCAGAGCAGGCATGTGTCGTCCCGCTCGTACTTGGTATGGATACAGTACGACAGTGACCACATCATTGGCTGGTACTGTCGGTGCAAGTGTGGGTCCAGGACTGCGGGTACTTGCTCACATGTAGCTTCCGTGTTGTGGTACCTTGGCCAGCCTAACCCGTCTTCAAGGGAACCAGGTGTGAAGGACTGGAGACAGTATATTGACGATGCGGCCGATGTACCAGAACCGGTAGATTCCTCTGACTCCGAGGAAAGTGCCATTGAGGAGTAATATCAAAAGTTATGTTGTTTGATGTTGATATTATTCATGCTGTTTTTATCATTGAATTTGATTAGATAATTGTCATGTGCATTTTAGGCTACTATTTAATCTTGTATAAATGTGTGATTTAGAAGAATGTTGCTATTATATTTGACTATCACTGCCTGGTAACTTCTTCTTCTAACCGTTCTCTAATACTGCTGTTTATAGTTACACGACTTTAGAACACCTGCAGCATATTTTTCTAATTAAGCATAAAAGCTACACATGTTTGCTTAAATATTTGTTAGCAATATAAAAAATTAATTGAAATGGTTATAGAAAACTATTATAAACTGAATACTGCATTTAATTTTAGCTTAAGTTCCATGTATTTGGTGGCTATTGTTACCATAGCAACCATGATTGAATGCGCATTTAAATTGATTTATGCATCAACGCTGTTCTGTATATTGTATAGGAATGTTCAAACTAATTGAGGACTATTTCTTGGTTGACAGTTTGTATCAGCTTGTTGTATTTTGTATTACTGCACTTTTACAATATCCAGTGTCGTTACAATACTGGAAATTTATATAATTATATTGCTATGATTAGTTGCTATGGCAACATACATGTATAAACATCTTTTTGCTGAGAGTATAATGACTGCGCTTGAAATTTGTCAAAATGTGCATGTTTAAATTCAAAAGGTAAACAGATACGTATTTGTTTCAACAATAAACATGGTTACCATGGAAACTTGAGTCAAATTGGTGCTGCATTGCCCGTATTGATCGAATGTTGAAGAAGATCGGTTCGACCAATATCATCAGCAGTTTTTGAGAATACACTCAGATATTGACAAAGAAGATCATGTACACCTAGTTTTTCCTGCTCATTTAAATGTGTGGAGCTCCTTTGATAAAGGTCAAAAAGATGATCAGGCAATTCACAATGTTGTACAGTTTATTGAACAGAAGAAATGCATTCAAAGTCGGGGACTGTGTCAGGTTAAAAATATGATTTACACGTTCCCATGTTGGTGTTTTTGAACACTGTACACTCAGAAGGGCCATAATTCTAAAGGTTCAAATTACGCACACCGGAAGTGGTGTCAGCAAGGCCACCCATTATGCAAATTTCACGTTGTGCCATGAGATCAATAGATGGTTCTATCATCCCAAGTGGTGATAAGTGTTCTTTGAGTGGTATCTCAACTGAGACTATTTTTCGTGAATATGGCGGGAGTTTGACTTGTCAGAAATCAAAGATGTTGTTGCTCCGGAGTCAATGAGAAAGTTGACTGAAACGGGTCCAATGTAACACGTTACGTAAAGGCCATTATCGTTTTTATTGAAATGCGATTCCGATCTAGCGGAATGAACTTCGTCATATGTTGTTTCTAATGTAGGCCGATTTGTGCATAAGATTGCTGACCCTTGGCCTTCAGAGCCAGCGCAAACTAATTTTCCGGGACATGATTGTTGTGTCTTGCGCCATAACTACGTGAATTTTGAACAGGGAAACCTGGTGTTTTTTGAACCGGCTGTGTGCCTTGCATGTTGTCTCGCGGTGTATTTATGACGTTTCGCCGCGGGCGAGGATTTGCATTGCGTGGGCACGATGCCCATAAATGATCAGGTGAATTGCAGCCGAAACACAGTCTGCTAGACTGTCTTAACGTCGCGGTCTCTGCGAAACGCCCGTTTGATAGCGACTATATTTTAGTTAGGCGCGACTCGATACGTTTTAGGGTGTTGTCTAAGTCCATACTTTAAATTGCTTGGACATTCGAGACTGTGTTGTCTTGTATCAACTCGTAACGTTAAATGACGGACACGGCTTCGTTTATAGTGATGCAGTCATGATCCATGCAACGACATTTCATCTCGATAGACACTAACTTATACAATTGATTAAGGGCCAGTTTTTCTTGAGAACGGTGGTCGATGTCGGAATAAGCGTTTTGCGAAAGCTGCCGTAAGTCGTCGGCAAGGGAGAAGATTGATTCTCCTTTTGCGCGGAGGCGGTTCTCTAATTTGTTTAACCATAAGCACTGGTGCTTGCTGCTACTACCAACTCGTTCAGATAACCTTGACGTTAGTGCTCGATAGTCGCGGCGCTCGATCTCGGTTAAACTCGTATAACAATTTCGCGCAGCACCTCTTAAACTCGCCGCGAGCATCAGGACACGTGTTCTTTCGTCCCAATCAGACAATTCGGCGCAATCGCAAAAATGGGAAATGCACTGCTCAAAACCGGAATCGCCGTCGTACGTGCCGGGCTTAATAGTGACTGTAGATCCAGGTCTAGTGAATAATGTGATGGAAAATCACCTAGACTGAATTGTGAATGTTGGTGACTGTTATTAGTACGGTCAAAAGCAATAAACTGACTGGAGTCACGTAAATGCACATGTCGAGAATCAGTGCTCTCGCTGAAGCGGACTTGTCGGTCGTCTGCCGATAAATCATAGTGAGGTAACGGCGTCGATTCGTTACTGCCTACTTTGTCAATAGTTTCTGTTTCTGAAGGTTGCGTGTCAAACGAAATATCAGGATCTGGGGATGCCATTATGTTGACTGTTGGGGTTTTATATCTGTATGTAGATCTAGTTGTGTGGTTTATGAAGATATCAACTCAAGTGGGGGTGCGATCACTCTTGTTATAATTTAAAAATTATATCCCACTTCTGACACCAAACATTTAAGCACCCAGGGGGTGTTTCTTAGTCGAGCGGTCCAAATGTCGTGAATAAACAAGGGAAACGTCAGGAATAAATTGACATAACGACTTTATTTCATACATTGTTTCATTAAAACACATATCTGAGTAACGATTTCTTATAAGTTGCATAAATTACTAACAACGACGTAAACTTAGAGACGCACAGTTCTTTAAAAGATGGTGTTCAACCTGTCAATGGGGCCAGTTACACTGGTTGACTAAATAATATATATCATAACTTTTACATGTGCAAATAAATAGATTTATTACCATTGACAATTCTAGTTGATCTGAACATGATGAAATATATGATCAGACGAAGCTGGAAATGAACAAGATTCAAGAATATTTAGATTTTAAATATTCGCGCGCAAATCTGATGTTACGGACTGGCCCCGATTGACTGTTTTGAGCGCCTTATATAGGTTTTGGATGCTGGAGCTGGATGCTGCATTGCTGGCAGCCAATCAAATTACAGTATGCAATTTACAATGCTGGAAGTACGTTGGCGGTACTTCGGTTAAACTACTGCATAAGCTTAAATCGTGTCAAAAGTATTAAATCAAACATTATTATATGCATGAACAGGCATCTGCATTTTGCGTAGATTATAATAAGACGAAAATCATTAACGATACCAATATAGAGGACAAGTGGCTTTAAAGATTTGAGGTGTCAGCATTTCCCCAGCACTACGCCACAAAACAATGAAATAGTGCCTCGAATCACGTAACATTAACTATCATTTAACGTTAAGTTAATGCAGTATATTAAGACATATCAGTAATATTAACTTGGCAACACATATACCGAGAATTTATGTTTTAGCTACAAAATCGTAAGCACCAGTATGAGATGCTGGAAGTCAGAAATTCATATAAACAATGGATAATCAATTTAGATATAAATTTGATAAAAATAAAATGTAGCAAAGAATCAAATTATTGGAGGAATGATAACAGTCATAAATTGTAAGTACTATGTAACTTCAATGCAAACTGTTGTATTATTATTCGGACAGCGCTAAGTTCGGACAGTGTCAAGCCAGGCTATTAGAATATTAATTTTAGGACGTCTTCCACGAAATGATCTATTGGAATCTCTTACAGAATAACTGAAACATTCAGTAGAGATTCGCAATATTGCATAAGCATTAGTCATACTAGTCGATTTTCTGTCTTGTCTTTTTAAACATATTCCATTTGTTGGTTTGGACTTATTAATGTGTGTGTGTTTGGTAGTCAACGGATTTGTTCCTTTCTGTGAGTTGTGCTAGACTATAAGAATTTATCTGCTAATTTAATTCCTGTAATGTTACGTTGTCAAAAGCAAAGGATTCCTCAATGTAGTCCGCTATATTTGGAGATAAACTTTCATAAATTGCTTGTTTTCAATTCGCAATGTATGGAAAATACTTAGAGTGTAACTATTGAAACTTCTCGAAGTTACGTAAAAGGTTATATGCAATTATCCACGTGCTTCCAATACTTTGAAGACCCTTTCATCTTCATACGTTTGCTCCGAGTGGATTGTAGAATGTGACTGTACAGGTCGGGATTTCTCGAGTCGGCAATGACGACGACTTTGATTTACTCCCTGAAAAAAGATGACTTTAGTCATGCAAAACCAGTGTTTAATGTATCGGAATGTTCCAGGAGACCCTCGCGAAGATATTTTTGAAGATTTGCTTATGATTTTAAATCAATATTCATTTAGTGTGCCAATTGCATAAAAAGTACATATGAAGTCACAATATTTTGACATATATGAATTGTTACAAGTCCAGTGTCTTGCTAAAGTGTCGAGTTATAAAAAAAGTATACCTTCTGTAACCCGGTAGAAAAGCCCATAATAGGAACTACTGCATCTGCCCAAATTCGTTTTAGTATATATCTTCCATGATGCGGCATTTTTATTCGTTATCTGAAATCAATGACATAAGACCGTATAGGTCATTTATGTTCTCATTAGCATAGATTTGACTTGCTTAGTAAATGGTCGTTAATAAAACACATCGATTTGGCCAAACAATATAAGCAATATATCCAAGCAAATAGGTACAATGGAACTGCGTAAGCAGCAACTTTTACATCAAATTGATTTTTTACTGTATGATTTTTTTCGGCGTAGCTGTCTAAGATCACTTTTGACCCAGATTTTCTTGCGATAATTATGCAGCGGGAAAATTGAATGCCAATAGAATTGGGCAAATTTTCTAATTCTATGGAATGCAAACTTCAAACAATGGTTTAACGTATACCAATAACTGTTGCATACTTTTGGAGATAAACAATTTACATACTTTTTCACATAAGCGGTTAAAATGAAGTAATAACATATCTTCAACATATAATATAGAATTGAGCATAAATATGAACGTATTTTCTTATTGTATGTCATGAATAGAATATTATATTAATTCCCAGAATTAATCCACTATTTTGTTTAGCCTAGCGGCCCGCTCTGTTAATAACAATCGATTCTAGAAAGCGAGTTCAACACACGATCATTCTAAAAATAGCGTGCGTTGAGCTGCCAGTGTATAGCTGTTATAATATACATGCATCAATTAGCGTACAGAGAAACATAAGAGCGAATATTTCAATAAATGGGGAATTATGTTTATAAACATACTGTGCATGTTAATTTGAAATTGAATTGCGCTGTGTTCTATAAAGAAACAATGATAATTGTACATTTCTATCAACTTCTCCAGTAGATGTTAATCAATCTATAAAAAGATACATTTCAATAAATAACATGTTGTGAAATAAGTCTCGCCCGGAATATGTCGAAATGGTATTCATGCTACTTTTACTTCATTTGTGTAGCATTAATACATTATTTGCAATGCCATTTATACACAGAAACCCTTGATACATAATTTCAGACAAGAGATAAATCCACTAGGTGCTAGTAATGACATGGGAATAGACTTATATTGCAGAGCAAAAGAAATTGTTATGTCATCTTTTGAATTAAGTCCTGGAGTGAACTGATTAACATAATAGACTGCGTCGTTCTTGTGGCTGTGCGTGACAATTATTTTTGTCAGGATTGACTCTGATATTGCAGTTATAATGTGCCTTTTAACATAGACAAACTGTGCTAATTGCCATTATAGTGTTGAACGTTTTAAAAGAGTTTCAAATCAGTCACATGATCTTCATGGGGTTGTACATAAAGGTTTTCTTTTTGTCTGTATATGCTGGCCTGGACAGACAGACATGACGGACGGAGGGTAAACCTATCCTAGTCCTCTCCAGTGAAACCCGTAGGGGACTAAAAATTGGATTCACACTTGCATGTATGTATATTCACCCTCAGTAGGAGCCATGTGTTTTCATCTTTTTTTAAATGGATACATGTATATACTTTTGACGCTGGTGAGCGATTGTGACACTGTGTCCTCTAGACCCTCGTATTAAAGGTATTTTTGCTAATGATAATTCAAGATTGCTTTATGTTGTTAAGAAAGACCTATCACTGGTTTATTATTATGTATAGGAAGAACAGTTTATAGGTATGTTATGCCTAGCTGATAGGCTAACAATTATTGTGTGCGTGCAATAAACATTCACAGTGACAGGGTTTGTGTTCTAAATAATTATATATTATGCATCTTGTGCATATTATGCACAGATTATTGTGAACAGAATAAATTTTCAGCCAAAGTCAAATACAGTGCATATTTTTAGTGATTTATTAATATGCACTTGTCTGTGGAATTGTGAAAAATGTGGCTTGAAAACTCAAAAATGTGCAAATATCAATTATTAAAAAATAAACTTGTATCCCATAATGCATGCTACTAGTTATTTTCTTGTTTTTAATCAAACTTAAAATATTTATAAGCATG
Source organism: Congeria kusceri (assembly GCA_027627225.1). Lineage (NCBI taxonomy): Eukaryota > Metazoa > Mollusca > Bivalvia > Myida > Dreissenidae > Congeria > Congeria kusceri. Next base: position 27,066,358 of record CM051024.1, read on the forward strand.
TGATAAATAAGATTTAAACACTAGTGCAAACATTCATTTTTATCCACTTACAATTACGTATGTGAATTTAGCTCAAACATTGTGAAAAAAGTGTACTTGTTTGCTTTGTAAATGTTACCCTTAGCCAACACCAAAAATGAAACTAAAACAAACACGGAAATATTGTGTTAACTAGATCTTTTTATTTCTCTCACATAGTGGCGGGAGACACTTCAATCCAGCCATAAATGTTGACATAGCCATGTCATGTGCAAAAAACCATTACAGGCGAAGATCACACTTTGACAATAACAATCCTTAAATCTTGCGAGCATTTATGTGTGTTTAATAATTGTGAAAAACAACAGTCTTTGCATGGAAATGTGTCTTTAATTAACAAATATCTCCATTAACTAGTAACACAGTAACATAAAAAAAACTTTAAACAAGCATTTCTAAATAGATATGTAATTCAGTTTTTCACATCTGAATATGACAATTTGCCTGGAATGATGGAATGTCTTGTAATGAGAAAAAAATCCCATCAACTGACGAAGTACTTAATGCAATCCCATCTTTCACTATGAAAAATAATCTCTTGAAACTATTTCCAATCTTTCACTATGAAAAATAATCTGTTGAAACTGTCCCTTATGAATAATAATAGCTGTAACTCTTGACTTAATGGGTATGATTTAAATCAAGATAACATGCCAAATTGGGATACTAGATAAACTAAACTAGAAATTTGTCACAAATGTGACCAATACCCCCGCAACGCTTTGTCGCAGTCATTGCAGCCATGCCGATGGTAAAGATCAAGAGCACATAACTAAGGAATAAGTGGATCACCGCGCGGCGAGAAATAAAGAAGAGTTAGCTCCACAGACTTAGTACATTTTATGTTTTTGCAATAAAAATGCTTAAGTTCAAGGGCACATAACTCAGGATTGTGGATCACTGCGCATGAGCATTGTGTCTTCCACATTTACACTTAATGGTGATGACTCCAACTGAATCATTAGAGAAATGTAGAAGTAGTTCACTCCACAAACTTATAACATGTTATATGGCAACCATGCCCATGGTTCAAGTTCAAGGGCACATAATTCAGGATTAAGTGGATCACTGTGCGCGAAAATTGTGTCTTGGACATCAACACTTCATAGTGATGAAATAGTTCAAGTTTCAATTGAATCACTTGAGAAATGTGGAAGTAGTTAGCTCCACAAACTTATATTTTATGTGGACAGACCGACAAACCGACAGACGAACCGACAAACCTACAGAGTGACTCCAATTTACCCCCTCTCAAACTTCCTTTGCAGGGGTATAAAAAGCTAATTTATGCCGAAAAACAAGTACAACAAATGTCAAATATTGCAGGAACACAAAGTACACAAGTTTATACTTATATGAAACAATGAAAACATAATGAAAGGGAAACATGTATGGCAAAAACAATGGCTTTTCAAAATATTAAGTAAGTCAAGTTTAACAAACATGGTATCTCAAGCACAGCAACAGATAAGTCATATATTTGCTTAAATACTCTTAAACACCATTTACTGAATTATTTTTTAATTTCATGACCAGCAAAACTCAATTCTTATTCTAGGTACTTAACTCTTCAAACAGAATGGGTAAACTTTACTAAAGAAAGGTTAATGTTCATGCATAACTGATTCATATATATTTGAGCCTAAACGGACTTGTTCACAGTTTGGCAAAATGACAATTTTCAAAAAAATTGTCATAGATTCAAAAAAGAATGTATGCATTATATTCACACAAGCCAAATACCACTCCTGACTAAGAAAATGTTAAAAAGATATGTTCGTTTATTTATAATCATCAATCGAAATTGGAAAAATAATAAAGCGTTTGTAACGCTTTTCATAGATAATTTAGCAAAAACGTGTATTACCGACATAGCGTTTAAACTGCCATTCAAATTCAAAAGCCTGCGTGGTGTAGTGGTAGCGCGTTAGCTTTTGCTTCTAGGGGTCCCGGGTTCGAACCCCAGGGCAGGCACATTTTTTATTTTTATCTTTTTCCTTGTTATTATAATTATTTAAAACTATTCCAGATATGACAGTTTTGTAAGTAAATTCATTTAATGACATTTTTCAAAAATACGAAAATCTGTGAACAAGTCCCTTTAACACATTACTTGTAAATTAACTTTCTTTGATGGCATTATTCATGCATAGTTGTTAAACTGTAAGTAGGTATATTTGTGGAATTTCTGAAAAATGAGGTGACATAATTTCAAGTTCTCAAATCACCCAGTGCCTATTTATTTGTAAAACTATGAGGTAATACCCAATTTGGCTAACTCATTATCTGTTACTATGTCAAGATTTTTTTATATATAAATGTATGCATCTTAAAGAAAACAATAACTGTCAAGGGTACCTATAACAAACAAACAACACTGCATCAAAAACAAGACAAGAGAGCCAAGCTGGCCCTGGTTCGCTCACATGAATGTTATAACATGTTAGCATGATGTTTGAAGTTAAGTGCTGACAACAAAATGATAAACTAGAAATGTGTCACAGACACTGATGCCCCCACGACACATGTTTGGACACAGACAAATCCACTATATATTCTACAGTGAAAAAAACTGACAAAGGGCCATATAAATTCAGCCAAAACTGGTCGCAGCCAAGATTCCTTTCTTAACGATAATCTACATACTAGTATTAAGGTCATTCAGCTGTGAAAGTTTCAGAAAATCGGCCAAGCAGTTAAAGCAGATATTTGGGTGAGTAGTATAGCTCGGACTATTCAGTTTATAGTCAAGCTAAAAAAGGGTATATAGTATACACCCTTCAAATTTCTTCTACTGGAGTACACGTAATATGAATTAATAATATGCAATGCATATTCTGGACATAGTCGAAGGCATCTGTTTTCATCCATTATGCCATTCCGAATCCTGGGGAATTTAGTATCCCAAAGTCCATGTTTTCTTTAAATTCTTCATATGTTTTTACAATCGGTAGGCGGAGAATCATAGAACACGTGTTTGCCTCTGGGAATTTGTGATGATCACTTTCATGAAGAAACTCTATTGAAGGGTCTTGTGAAAAGCCAAAATATGGAACTTTGTCAGTTCCAGTCCCGAATACCAATAGTTCTTCAAACGAAACCCCAACATTTCCATCTGTAAAAAAACATTAGGCATATTGAATATAAAATTCAAAATAAATGCATTTACAGTCAATAACTCTTTATTGCAGTAAATAATGGAAAAACTGAAAGGACCGTTGGAGAGTAGCTATCACTATAATTCCTTGCTTCATGCATATTTTTGTATCAATGGAGTTCATCTTTGCAAATAGTAGGAGTTGGTCATAAATATGTACCCATACAACTTGGGTCAAAAGATACAGAAGTCAGGCAAAAACTGTATGCGGACCTGTAAAAATACACTGGACTAAGAATTAATCAAGGGTCTAAAACCCTTCTTAACCTTTACAACATTCAGTTGAAGATTGTTTGTGTCAACAAAACATATGTTATCACTGCACCTATTACTATCAAATTAATTTGTTTGTCAGACTTAATAGAGATAAAGTGCAGAAAAACTAACATAGGAACGCAAGCAAATTGATGTATTTATGCACATACACACATTCACACACAAGCACACACACACACGTGTGTGTATATATTACCCTCTATATCAATGAGATAATCCCTCCAGTAGGAGATTGTGCGCTCCTCATCCCTCCGATGATTACTCCCGTTTTCTGAGTACTGAATTTGTTGGTATACAGCTTCCATTTGGTCCGCTGTTATAGGTGGCGATTCTCTAGGGCAAAACACTTCTTGGAATTGCGATACATTACCCCTCATCATGTCTAGGAGCCCGAATGTTTGAAGACCTTCTGTCAGTCTACAATTGAACAAAATAAAATTGTAATATTTACATAACAAGAGGGCCATGATGGCCCTGAAGTGCTCACCTTAGTTCAAGGTACACCAATTGCCGAAGAATTGACCTGGTGACATAGTTTTTCACCCCACTTGACCCAGATTCAAACATGGCCTTGATATTGTCAAGATAAACAATTCTGACCAAGTTTCATCAATATTGAGTCATAAATGTGGCTTCTAGAGTGGTAATATGGATTTTTTAAGATTTGACCTTGTGACCTTATTTTTGGACACACGTGACCCAGAATCGAACTTGGCCTAGATATTGTCAAGATAAAAATTGTAACCAAGTTTCATCAAGGTTGCGTTATAAATGTGGCTTCTAGAGTGGTAACAATGTTTTTATAAGAATTGACCTGGTGACCTAGTTTTTGGACGCACGTGACCCAGATTCGAACTCAGCACGCAACCTTAACCTGATCGTATAATACAGAAGGCGGCATAATCCTGCTGAGATGCTGGTCAGTTCGTGATTATAAAGGTCTGAACACATATGTAAAGTTTTATTTCAATATCTGTAGTGGATATAGAGATGTCGCACACAAACGTTAACCTAAATTTACAGTACAAAAAGGGGCATAATTCTGCTAATTTGCAGGTCAGAGTTATGGGCCTTGGTCAGTGACCTCACATGATGACCCCGAAAACATGTTTGAAGTTTCAATTGAAAACCTGTAGTAGAAACAGTGATAAGGATATGTTGCACGTTTACTTTAACCAGAGCATCACGCAGACGCCGACAAATGGGTGAGAAGTATAGCTCAAACTATTCGATGAATAGTTGAGCTAAATAACCAACAAACAAGAAAAATGGCAACGCCACAAAACCAGGTTTTCAACATTTTAGTTATTAATTTAATTTAAATGATTGTGCAATCCAAAGGTCTGCACGTAAGCTACCTACATACACAATTTCAGTGCAATACCTCTATCATAACTGAAGTTATTGAGCGTATGCCATTATTCTATTTTTATTAACAGTGACCTTGACCTTTACTCAAAAGCAATCCCAAGCTAGGTCTTCATGTAAGCTACCTACACACAAAATTTCAGTGCAATATCTCCACCCAAACTCAAGTTCGTAAGCAGAAACTGTTTTTCTATTTTTCGTAACAGTGACCTTGACCCGACAATCCCCAAATACAATCCCAAGCAAGGTCTCCGTGAAAGCTTGCTTTATCCAAAGTTTCATCAAGATTGGTCAATGCAAACTAAAGTTATTGACCGAAAACCACCTGTTTGATGCCGCCCGCCCGCCTGCCATACCCCGATCTCATACTAGTAACCAGTATTTTCAACTTCATTGAAAACCTAGTTAAAAAAAAACATTTTATAATATAAACAAAGTAAAGAAACATTTCATTTCTATACTGCCTGCTAAATATATGATCACACTTCTGTTAGTTTTTCCTTGTTATTCTTTTATCAAGTCTTAATGCGAGTTGAAATTACCAATAAGCAGTTTATGGTTTGAATACATATGATGTTATTGTGTATAACTTGCGAATTCAGTTGATATTCACCCGTAAGGTACATGTGACAGTGGAAAGGTGTGAACAAAATATGTCAATCAGTGTTAAAGTTATATTGACTGTTAAAGTTTTTGGTATATGAATGGATCACAACCTATATGCCCTCAATCCAGGGACATTAAAATATTGGTTAAATGGAAAACGTACTGGTGAATAGCTGGCAGATTTCTTATGATTACCAGAAATCTCAGCATGTCATCGACCAGTTTGTCGCGCACGCTGAATGCTGAAACTGGCCGGAGGCATCCTGCTAACTCAAACAACATTGAGTTTTCCGCCATCAAGCTTTGTACTTTCTCTAAAGAGCTGGCTTCAATTAGCTAGACAATAAAAAGAACCAAACTGTATTTCTTAAATGTTAATTTATTTTTCCTAAAATAGTTTAATCACTCAAGGTGATGTATACCCCTGTAAGTTATTGGATTCAGACTTCATTTATTTTCTAGTACCCATACAAGCACTTGCACAGTAAACTGTGATCTTAAGTTTCTCCACAAAATCACAAATCAAAGGTGGTTCCCAATTTAAGTTATCTGTAAACTATACTAATCAAAACTTCTAACGCATCACATATTCATAGATCATGTTAATATGCCACCCTCTTGCATTCAAAACCGCAAGGCACCTCAGACGCATGGAATGAACAAGAGTGGTCACCATATCCAGCGGAATGTTATTCCACTCCTGAATTAGTGCTTCGATCAGTTTGTAAGTTTCGGGGCTGCACAAGACGTTGACGTACACGTCTGTCAAGTTCGTCCCAGAGGTGCTCATCGGTAATAAGTCTGGGGGTACAGCTGGCCAATTCATAACGTCCACATGGTTTGTTTGTAGAAATTGACGAGTAATTATTGCAGTGTGGGGCCGTGCATTATCGTGTTGGAATATCATGGGATGCTGCTGGTTACGAATGAGACAGCTAAACTCACCTATGCATCCGTTATTGACGGGCATGATTTTTTGTTGTGACTCTTGTGTGTTTTATTGACCAATACGTCATCGTACCGTTCTGGTGCAATTTTAATGTTGGATAATGCTTACCGATCATTATTTTATGTTCTATGCACCTGTGAATATTAGCCTGTATCTATGTAACATATTAACATGAGCTATGAATATGTGATGCGTTAGAAGTTTTGATTAGTATATTTTAAGTGTTGTTATGTCTATATTGACTAAATATGTATCAAGGAAAATGTATCTATTTTTAGAAAGCAAGTAAACCTTCATCCTACTCCAAGGGGTCCCTATTACAACTCCAAAGAAGACTTTACAAAAGACACCTCCAGACAAAGTATCATATCAGTATGTCTACTTTAAGTAAAGTTATTGAAGAACAACAGTCTTTTCTTTTAAGAACAGTGACAATGTCCACATGCACTAGTTAAAGGTTAATTGAACTTCAATGTTGCAATCCCCCAAACACCTGTGCGCCTGCTAATTGCTGAATAGTGGTAGTATACAGTAGCAATGAATTTGAATGAAAGATCACTGTGACATTGTGATCACCTACCAAGTTTGGGGCCTCACTGGGCCAAACTGTTATGTAAAAGGTTTATACACTGGCAAAGATGGTCGGACTACCTGGTGTGTAACAAGATGAATATACATGTAATCCTTACTGCCTTCCCTTCAAACATTTATGGTCGGGACATACATATATCATATCTCAATAGAAATAAGTCATAATGACATTTATGGTCGGGACATACATATATCATATCTCAAAGGAAATAAAGTCAATAATGACATTTATGGTCGGGACATACATATATCATATCTCAAAGGAAATAAAGTCAATAATGACATTTATGGTCGGGACATACATATATCATATCTCAAAGGAAATAAAGTCAATAATGAACATTTATTAGAAGTTATACATTTCAGGGCGATTAAAATCTATTAAATTGGTTTTGCATGTGTTTGTAAAGAAAATTAGTCATTAACAATCATTAATGAATTTAAATAAATAAATGCTTACCTGCTGAATAGTAGCTCTTATGTCATTGTCAGGGATGTCGGCCACACTCAGTGAAATTTCATCTTTAACTAATGAATGATAAGTGGTTTCAGTCATGAAGGCAGGGAATTGGCCACAATGTACTACCGCCATAGCTAAGATTGTACCTACATCTTTGTACAGTCCATCATTTAGAGCTGTAATGAGAAATATTCAAACATATTGTGTTTAATCTCAAAAACTGATGTACATGTATCATACATAACTTTTAACCAAAATTTATTGAAACACATGTTTAAATAATACCTAATGATAATTCTTGATTTAATATGTGACTGTGGAAAAGATTGTCAGAGGTCAAACTAGATACTAAAAGTTATTGTAAGCTTTACTTTTCACTAAATCTTTAATGGCAATAACCTGCTGATAAATGTTACCTCACAGTTGTCACTATACTTTAAACATTTACTTTAAAAAGTGCTTTTCTATATATACTATCAGTTCACACAATGATATTTTACTTGTATTTGTAACTGATGTGCTTGTTTAGTTATTGTCTGACCTGATGCATCCACTACTAATGCTTTGCCTGATGTGTCTGTGCCAATGAACACAGACAGCTCTGATATCTGCTTCAAAAGCAGACGGAAGAGCTCTCGAGTAGGTCCCCCTTCATCAACGGCACCTTCAGATGTTCCAAAGTCATCTGCAAAGCGTACTGATAACCTTGCTGTTGGGTTGAAACTGGATCTCCTAACAGATCTCCTTGTACCATCTAGAGGATTTTCTCGGGTCACATTTATTTTTTGTCGAGCCCTGGTTGTCATTTCTATTTAATTTTTGTTGTAGATCCTGTATCAAGTCATACAGCTTCCTTTCACCACTGAAATGATGGAACAAATGAAGTTAAAATAACTGTAAATGTAAAGTAAAGTACAAAGTAAAGTGTTTGTTTATTAAATGATGGTTGTTCAATAAATTGGTAGACTGACTCTCAGATTTATTTTAATAGTACAGATTTATTGTATATTTTGGTGTCATTTTGCATGTAAGCACGTAAGCATGTATGCTATAATTATAGCAAGTGATAAATGAATAGCATTATCAACTACTTAGAAATGATAATTTGTGTTACCCTAGTAACACATTATCGCCCCACAACAAAATTTATAATACTTTTATATTTATTTCTTACCATTTAAAAGCAACTGTTTATTTCATATGCAATCAAACAACTTCACCAGATTGTTAAATTACATTATTGCAAAGTAATTTGAGATAATGTTGCTTGTTTGACTTTAGATTGTTTAAAAAACAACCTTTAAAGCATCCACATCAAATCTGATGTCAAAATGACAGTCACAAAACACATGCAAATTTGGTAACACTTCAATTCATGTGTATTACTTGACAAAAACCCAGTAACAACATACAAAATGATTAAGATAGTTTCTGAAGGGGACAAACTACCAGCTAAGCATTGTATTGAAATAAAACTCAAACTCACTAAAAGGACAAACTGACGTGAAAAGTTACGACGAAACCGGAAAGCGTCGAAACATCACAAACATCACCGATGACGTAAATTGAAACAGCATGAATATTAAGGTATGGCAATACAAAAGTGTGGAGGTTAGGAATATTGCTGTCATATGAAAAATTTCTGATTTAAATAATGTAAATTTAGCATAACTACTCATTTTCTAAACAAGAAGCTGTCACAGACAGTGTATCCCCGCCACAGGTTCATTGTTGTCGAAAGGGTACAGTAAGAATTTGCGATTGAATTTTTAAGAAGAAACAAGAAAAATTGCAATCACAAGGACCTAGCATTAAGTAATTTTCAACAAAGGGCAATTACTCCTTAAAAAATAACGCAATCGCGAAACTTTGGCAATATGCACTGTAGCACTTGGAGATAATCATTCTGTAAAATTTTGACGAAAATCGCATGCAAAATGTAGGAGGCGTTGCGCACAGATGAGTGTGACGGACGGAAGAACGCACGCACGCATGCACGGACGGTATGACGCCTACCATTTCTTTATCCTACGCCTTTCGGTGGTGGATAATAAGCAATGCTGTACGTAGTTACATCCAAGATAATCCATATGATTAAATAGCAAAATGCGTTACCACACAGGCTAAGGAAAACCTAATGAGACTTCAGTATCTATTTAAAAGTCTCAATTCACATTGTTTATATTCAATAACCAACCCATCCAGCATACCTACATGTCTCATACTCTATAACTTATAGTTTACAAATATTTTATTTCGGATTTAACCATATTTTTGACAGGCAACTACTGAAATACCGACACTTTTATCAGGCCTTGACCTTAAAGCTAGTGGTTAAGGTATTAACTGCTACATGTCGAGAATTTATAGTGCTTACTTGTGCCAAGTTACTTTTAAATCCAAAAGCATGTCCAACGTAGGACCCTAACACGACCCACTTTTCCTATTTCTTGTTTTTATTCACAAACACAGAAGACACATGGAATATGGAACACTATGAAATACAAGGCAAATACATCATTTAGAATTAGTACCTGGACACCGGAACATCAATATGGGATTGGGAAACCTCTTCATCATCTGATGAATCTACCACTACACATGGTATCTGGTCAATAAGTTCAACATATGAGCTGAAAATTAATCAATAGAAAGTAATTCTAGGGGAACAATAAATGGCATTGAGCTGTACACTTTGTGGTTTGCCGCGGGATTATTATTAATGTTTGTCTTCTTCTGATCACCATGTCAAAAGTTCTAAATATAACAATAAAACAATTTACAGACAGTCATGGTGGCCATTAAGCGATCACATGAGCAAAACTGGTATTGCTGCTGTGTTCAATGTGTATCTGAATAATTTGATTAAACTTGGTAAAGGGTACCCCAAGAAACATTATTCCAACTTATTCTACAGTCAGCCAAGTAGTTTGGCACAACAAGATTAAATATTGAAGTTTTCACTGTATACATATAAGGCAAAAGGCCCGCCCCAATGGGTGGCCATGTTTTTCATAGAGCGGCATAATTTGAACAATTTTGGTTGATGGTCACCCTCTGTAAAGAATCATTCTGTGACATGTCAAATTTTGTCTAGTTGTTTCTGAGGAGATGTTGTTAAAGAAGTACAGACACATGGACAGATGGCCTTCCATCTGAACAGACAAACACTAGGCAATCACAAGAGCTCAACTTGCAGTTTGTGCTCAGGTGAACTACAACTGAAACAACCTTAAGGTAATTTGTGAACTCTGAATGTAGGTAGATGGGTAGTTAATTAGACAGTTAACTAAAACGACATTTGACCTCTGCAGAAATTACGGGTGATGCATAATATTGTCATCACTTTTAATGTAGTAAACCAAGTTTCATGACCATATCTTATGTATTTTTGCGATTTATTTAAGTAAAGATAAATGCACGGATGGATGAAGAGATTGACACACAACAGGAAATCAAATAAAACAATGTGTATACCAAGTCTCATGATCATATCTTATGAACTTTTTGAGTAGTTAGAATATTTGAAGTTTTGTTCTATTTTCAGTAACATCGACCTGACCTTTGACCTCTCGTGAAAGACGATGTGCATTATCCTCACATTGCCCTTTATAAGCATAACAAGTTTCATCCAAGTATCTTCATTTTTTTTTGACATGACAGCGCGTAAACCTATCGTCCACTCCAGTAAAACCGGTAGGGGACTAATAACATTCAGTACCTGTATGGGGAACAATTAGTGCCTCGCCGGCCAAGGCTCAATCTGCCAGGTCTTTGATGGCGTGGGTGAAATGTTACCTGTAATATTCATTGACCATAGACAGCAATGCAAATTCTAGCAATTTTAAGATATTTCAAAGAAGCAGTGAGAAGAAAACAATTCTTACTTATAAGAAGTTATTTCCAATAAAAATTATAAACGTTCATATCATGATTTCACTGATGTCTTTGAAAACAAAAGCTTAAAGCCCCTGTCCACCAAAATAATTCAATGCTTGCTAAAATGGCATCAGTTCTAATAAAAGAAAATGACCTTTATTTCACTGACAAATATTTTGTTTTTATGAAATAAATGTAACTATGTTTATGTTCTAGATCGCTTCTTGCGAATGGAATATATATATATACTTGTACACTTATTACAAACGTAGTGTACTTACACCATTTACTCCAGAGTCATCACACGCAATCAAGTGTATAAAAACTCTACAATGAATAATTACCAAATCATTATAATTTGACCTATTTCAATGCATTTTTTTTACTTTGGTCATAAAGGTGTAAATAAGAAATCATTTCTGCAAAGATTTTTTAAAATGTATATGTGGACTGGGGCTTTAAACCAACGATTCCTTATTGGTCTGCATTTGTTGTTTTTTTGTTTAAGTACAATTGTTTACTTATGACAAACATGTAGGTGCTAATGAGACTACACTTATGCACAATGTTTTCCATATCACAATGATCTAGTTTCCAACAATATCAAAAGAAAATTATTTTCAGCATAACAATTTATGAATTGAGCCTATTTACTGTAATACTTAATGGTCACCTATGATTTTATAAGATGATATAAAACCATCATGGCAACAGGTTATTAAATGTAATATACTGGTAAATGTTTGAGTAACATTTATTTTGCAATTGTCAGACCAAGAAGTTTAAAGTCATAGACTAATGGCTACCTATTAGCTATAAATTTGCATTCACCTAAAATAGTGAATATTGAATACTTTCAATACAAAGTAGTAGAACTTACTAAACATAAAACACAATTGAAAAAGACTTAAAAATGTCTTGTTAATCAAAACCTAATATATAGTTGCCTCACTAATAGACTAAAGCAAGGGATTCTCTACGAACTCAAAGTAGCTGCAACTTTATTGGCCAACTAATTTCTAACTTCATGTGCAAAATAGCTGGTGTCAATATTTTGCCAGTGGCTATGTGTAGGTTTTCTTACTTGCCAGTTAGTTTAAACGTCAGAAGGAAAGGTGCCAGTTGTATGTTTTATTAGTTCATTTTTTAAATCTTAGCTGGAGTAGTACAGTGAACATTGTTAAAAAAATATGTAAAAAAAAAAATATGTACAGTTGGAGTTCCTGTAGAGCTTGCACCAAGACCTCTGTTTGTCACCACTGGGCCCTCTGAATGTGTTTCCTGCAAAATTAACATAAAACACGATTAATAGCAACAACAGCAAGACATGATGGAGTATCATGTGGTTACTGACATGTTTTTTTTCTGACATTCTTGTGTTTTATTTGTTTAACCTAATACGATCCATATGATTGTTTGAAACTCTGAATAATAGTTATAATATGTAAAACAGCCAGAAACAAAGAGTCCCAACTTGTCACAAAATACGCCCGTTTAAAGGTCCTGGTTACAACGATCAACTTTGATGATTATAAGATAATAACTATTTGAGTTAGAAAGCGGACAACATTAATTTAGTTAAACGCTCCACATCATCTGGCCATGGGGAATAATAATCCAAAGTAAAAATGCATATATGTAAATATTTATCTCAAGTATAAACAGAAATTAGAGAGAATCGATTTGCTGAAGTACTATTATTTCGGACCAAAATTTTAGGATAGACAATTTCAATGCAATTTTCACTGTTGCTTATGTAACAAAATCTATTCGTCACTTTATATTTTAATAATTAGTAAAAAAAATATAAATAGCAAATTGCCACTAGCAAGAACATAATTTATAAACCATTAATGGGATAATTATTTAATAATATATTTTTTATGGAATTATTTCCAACAAGGAATTGATATTTAATAAAGCCTTTAATATCAGGGTAAAGGCAATTAATTTGTTGTTCATTGCCCAATCCAAACATTGCAAATTCTTAATTTTACATAAAAATAAACTTTCTTATCTAAATAATAATTTAAACAATGACCAAACAGATAAAATAAATAAGCCAGTAATAAAATATTAATTTTAATAACTGACATGAACTACCGCTAAATAATATGTGATGTGCCCTTTTTTAGTTTTAGCAGAGTCACTGCGCATAAAATGCCCTTTTTTAAGTAAAGCGCCATGCCTCTCTCACCTTCTGGATTAAACACTAAGTTAGATAAAGTTAGTTCTCTACTACTCAGAGTTTATGTGGCCTTAAAAGTTGCAATATATAGAGAAAGATGACAAAGTATGAACAATTGTGACTACATTTCATATAATGCATTGCAACAAAAACCAGGCAACACTTATCCATCACCACAGTAAAAGTTTGAAATATTGTTAAAATAAAATCACACAACATTTAGCGAAACATATAAGCCAAGCTGCTAAAACTATCAAAGTAAGAGTGGATGAGAGACAAGGGGAACGCAGGTGAGACACTGATGCTTCTATATGTGCGACTCAGAGGAAATCAGACAGTAATGTCTGGTAACTTTGCTAACCAATTTTAAACAAAATTAAAAAAAAAAATTGATGAGAAGTGAGTTCAGAAGATTATATACTATAAAAATAAAACAAATGGCCATAACTGGGATGAAACTCGTGTAATTTAAAGTTCTTGCCTTTATGCACTTGTATACACCATGTCTAGATCCTGTGCCCAGTTTTAACTAAATCCATTTAAAACTAAAGGAGTTGTGCTCACATGGTTAAGACACAGATAGACAGAGACAGAGAAGCTTAAACCAGAATAACATTGTTATTTATGTTAAAAACCGTATATACATATGAAGAAATAATAAAATCATCTTACCAAAACTGCTAAAATATAGAAAAAAGGAAACAAACACAAATTAACTATATATAACAATTGAATACCTAGGCATATTAATTTATTTCATAAATGCAAGATTAGGGTATCCTTAAGTTAAGTTGTTGAAAAACGTCAGAAACCAAGCTAACTCAAATACGCTATGTTTCTTGATTGACCGTTGGATATTAGTTTAACAAAATTTCGTATTCATGTATAATTTTTCAGAGCTCTTATTCATTGGTTCCGTGTCCAATTTTGCATGTTTCATTCAACCAATGAAACGACCAATATTTCAGCTAGGGTTGGCAACAAATTCGAATATTAGCCTTTTCATTCAATCAAATATTCGCATAATTGGTATTAACTCATTTGAACTTTGTGGCCTAGTAGACAACCATTTTTTGAGTCATAAATATGGCTGCTAGAGTGGTTACAAGGTGGTTCTAAGATTTGACCAGGTAACCTAATTTTTGAACCTACTTAATAAATATTCTAACTTGCCTAAGGTTTTGTCAAGTTTTATGTTCTGACCATGTTTCATTTAGATTTAAGTAATAAATGTATTGTTCGGAGTGGTAATAAGACTTTTCTAGGATTTGACCTGTTGACCTAGTTTTTAAACCAACTTGACCCAATTTTGAAATAGGCCTTGATATTGTCAATATAAACAAGTTGAGAAAGTTTCATCAAGATTGAATCATATATGTGGCTTTAAAAGTTACAAAGTTCTTCTAAGACTTTTCCTTGTGACCTAGTTTCTGACCTCACTTAACCCAAATTCGAACTTGGCTTAGATCATTCTGACCAAGTTTAATCAAGACTGAGCCAAAACAGTAACCTCTAGAGTGGGTACAAGATTAATGTTGACGACGCATGAAGACAGTCACAGACTGACCACTATAGCTCATGTTGAGCACATCATGCTCAGGTAAGCTAAACAACAGGGCATGATGACCCTCAAGCACTCATCTGAGTTCAAGTGGAACAACAATTGTAAAAAAATTTGACCTGGTGACCTAGTTTTTGACTTCACCTGACCCAGTTTTAAACTTGACCTAGGCACAGTCAGGCCAAACATTCAGACTAAGTTTCATCCTAAATTGGTTACAAATGATAAGCCTGTTTATAATGGTTTTCTATGATTTGAACTGGTGACCTTGTTTTTGACCCCATCTGACCCAAATCCAAACTGACTTAGACATTGTCAAGATACATTCTGACCAAGTTTTATCAAGACTGAATTATACATGTGGCTCTAGAGTGGTAACAAGGTAAAATGGAACAAATCAGATCTGTCATTTCATTTATGTATTGACCAATCAGAACACAGCTCTTAATTCATGATAGGCAATTCTACTATACAGAGACATTATATAATACTATATCTGCCAAAAAATGTAAATACCCGTACAAGTGGGATTAAAACATAGCTTATTCATGCAGATTTTATGTTAAGCAGTGTGCTAAAGCAATAGTATTTAACTGAATTCCTGAGGGTAAATAACCCCAATCAGGTTCATTTTTCATCATGATTGAGGCAAAACTGTGGCCTCTAGAGTGGTAACAAGCAAAAAGTTGATGCCGGACGCCGGACATAGACTGATCACAATACCTCACTTTGAGCACTTCACCCTCAGGTGAGCTAACAACAAGGGCAATAACCAAATCAAATCAAGTCTGATCAACTTAAAATAAATGTAATAAATGTCAACTAAACTGGGGAATACCACATGACATTGTACCTGAATAATCTTGTCAGTGTCCTGATCTAGCTTCGTGCTCTCACCCACAACCAATCCACCAGTCTCTAATACGGGCAACAAAGGTAGCTCATCTTCGGAAATATCACACTGCACATCCAGGTTGACCTGTGATTAAAACAAGACGGTCAAGATGGCCCTAGTTTTTTCACCTCAGTAATGTTTTTTGAGAAGACTTTAAATGTATTTTTCTTTATTAGTTTATATAAACCATTTGAGCGCCCGGGCGTGTCAAATTTTGACACCAGGGGCATGATTTGAACAAACTTGGTCAAGGACCACTTTACAATGTAACATACCAAATATTAAACCTCTGGGCCTTGTAGCTTCAGAGACAATTTTTTTTACATTTTTTGCTAATTAAAAAAGCGACCCCTGGAGTGTGGCCAGTTTTCAACCAAGGGTCATGATTTGAACAAACTTTGGAGAGAACCACAATCTGATGACACATACCAAATATGAAAGCCTTGTGGTTTCAGATATTTTAAAACTGAGTTTGCTATATAAGTCTATGTAAATAATTTTACCGCTGGGACATGGCCAGTTTTGACCCCATGCTCATGATTTGAAAAAAGTTTGCAGAGGACCACTATAAAATGTTACATACCAAATATTAAACCTCTGAACCTTGCGGTTTTAGAGGAATTTTTTAAAGTTTCCACTTTAAAATATATTTGTAGCTCTTGTGACCTACATATGCAGCGAACCGGGACACATTAAACAACTTAAACAACTCAGCATCAGCACTTAATACAGAAATAGAGAATACATGGTTGGTGCCGGCGAGGCTTAGAAAATAAAAATAGGGCGAGCTTTAGCGAGCCCTATTTTTGTTTTCGTGCCGAACCGGATAAACTTTCTCCTTCCTGGAACCTACCGTGTATTCTATTTATCCAGTTTCTACTAAATTGCATATTGAAAGCACTTAAGTTAAATTCTTCCTGTCACTTCTAGTCATTGTTACCTTAAAACGATACTAAAAACGCTGAAAACATGTTAGTTCATTGTATCCGTCTTAATTTAAATTCATATACTGCAGTATCGACTTTTAGAAAATGCAACTGCGCCATGCCTACGTCATTCAATTGAGTTGTTTACAAATTAGAATGCAAGTGTGTACTGTGTTGGAATTTAAATTAATATGTCTAGTGTGTATGTGTTTTTGGATGGATTAAGTGAGTAAGATTTGAAATAACAGTGTACGGATAATTTGCCTATAATCAAACCTGTGAGAATAATCCTAGATTGCATTTATTTTTTTAGAATTTACTCGGACAATGCAGTTCACTGTTTAGCAATGCCAATGGGTGGAGAACATCGTTCACAAATTTAATTAATATAAATGTATGGTTATAATATTCATAGATTTGTTAAATGTTGATAAGAAATTTATATACAGGCATAAAGGGTTATTTCTTTGATGTACAAACTGTATCTTTGATCAAAGATCAGTATACTCAAAGAATAGCCCGCGTACATCAAGTGTTTTGAAATGGAAAGGAAAATTTTTAATGCCATGTGTATATTAACAATTCATTGTGGAGTCTACGATATCTACTAAACGTCAGATTGCAGTCGCAACGTTTTATTGTTGGAAAGCTCGGGTAAGTAGAGGTGTTTTGAATTTAATGCTGTGTCATTGTGTTATCTGGCGTGTATAAATACACTACTAAACTAATAACCCTAGCCACTTCCTGTTGACTGGAGATAGGAAAAGTTATCCAGTCAACCCTTTTTAAGTCAATGTTTCACGTAGAAACAGGATAAAACAAAATAAAGGTTCTGAAATCTAGTGGTGGAGGGAAAAGACCAAATCAATCAAAAATAAAGCTTATTAATTATTATTATCAGCAAATAGTCTTACCTTATATCCCATTAACATAACATAAAGTTTGCCTTGTCCAACAAGGGCTTTCATTTGCTGCCCATTCCATTTGTACCCTGGAACACACTGGGGCATGGACAGCTTCTTGTTATTATATGATAGTATAACCGGTATCACAGACTGCGTGTTGATAGTCTTTTCGGAATGTTTTAGAATCTCCCGTAATTTACAGACTATATCCTCCTCACTATCTTGTCCTAATATGTCAAGTAACCCTTCCATTACTATTGACTGTTTACAGTATTGTGCAGGCAGAGATGTTTCTTCGACAAACACAACTTTATATGTCCGGGACAGATTCTTCGCCTTTTTTGAACTTGCACACAGTTTTTTAGTTTGTGCTGCTGAATTACTTCTCTGTTGAAATCCGATGGGGTCAGTTGTTCTAAATGTATTAGCAATTCTTGATGCAAACGATCGACTTGAAAATATTTCTCGGGCATGACCTATAAAACAGCAGAATTTAAATAAATGTATCTCAACAAGCATAGGTGATCTAAGAGTTGAGCTAATTTCCTAACAGAGCCATGGTGATAATGGCTAAAGAAATCATGCAGGCAAAAACTGTGACCAAGTTTCATTAAGACTGAAATGCTGAAATTAGGACACTGAATTTAACTAGAAATTGCCACAGTTGTGACGAATACCCACCGACGCCGCATGTAGTAATATGTAGCAAGTTGTAACAATGAAAAATTGGACCCTGGGGCGTGGCCAGTTTTGACAAGAGGGGCATTATTTGAGCAAAGTTTGTAGAGAACCACAATACAATGTTACATACCAAATGTTAAACCTTTCGGCCTTGCGGTTTAAGAGGAAAATATTGTTTAAGTTATTTTGCTTTATAAGTCTATATGAACTATTTGACCCCCTGGGTGTGGCCAGTTTTGAACCCAGGGTTACGATTTGATGAAAGTAAGTAGAGGGCCAATATACAATGTTCCATACCAAATATGACAAATCTGGACGTTGTAGTTTCAAAGATGTATATTTTTGCTGATAAAGTCTTTAGTAACAATAAATTCTAAGTTGAAAAATGGGCATAACTTTTGTAATTTTTAAGGTAGGACAATAAAAATTGCACATGCACAACTTTATATCATAACATAAGGAACAATCCTAGCAAGTTTGAATGTTGTACGTTGAAAAGTGTAGGAGAACTCCTCCGGACACATAATTTGTGTCTACATCAGACAGACAGACGGACAGACAGACGTCAATAGTGATTCCAGTATACCCCCTTTCTTCGTATCGGGGGGTCGGGGGGGGGGTTAAAAATATTAAAGCAAGGGTGCCTCCTTGGGTTTTTGGCAATCTATAAGCTGAGATTTGTCATCGAGAAAATCGAGCTAAACAGGCACCAAAATCGGTAAAATTATAAAGCGTTTGTGTTTGTAACGCTTTTCATCGATAATTTGGTAAATAACGTGTTGTACTAACAAAGCGTTTAAAATACTTGCCATTATTAAAAAAAAGCCAAAGTGGTGCATGGTAGCGTGTTAGCTTTTGCTCCTAAAGATCCCGGGTTCGAATCCCGGGCAAACTTTTTTATTAAACTTTTTTTCTTGCCATTTAAATTCTTTTTAAATTATTCAAAATATTATAATTTGTTAATAAATACATTTAATAACATTTTTCAAAAATACAAAAATTTGTGAACAAGTCCCTTTAATACGTTAGCTATAACTGGGCATGGGGTCAACACTAATGTTTGTCCTTAGGATAAATAAATTAAAAGTCAGGGAAAGTGATTGCACTTGTTTACTCCATGAAACACAGAAACAATTTTATGTAAGATTTGATTAAAATATCATGAAAAGATGAGAGATAACAATAAGTATGGCTACTGGTACCTAAAAACTTGAGTAATATTTTGATGTTTATTAAACTGAGGAACAAGACGTGTCACAGGATGTGACATATGCCCCAGACGTTTATGCTTGTAAGGGTGGGGGGGGGGGGGGGGGGCACTACATTAATTAACAAGGAACAGTACAAAAGTTAATCGTTAAAAGCAGACATGACAATTCATGACCTCTGACCTTGAATTGTGACCTTGACCTTTGTTCCGAGGAGCATGGGAGTTCTTTGCGACACATTGTCTGGTCATAGGGTATAATAATCCGAAGTTATATTAAAATCATCCCAGGGATGTAAAAGTTACAGAGCGGACACTAAATCCGGACTGATGGACGGACCCCCCCCCCACACACACACACCCACCCACCCACCCTACACACACACACACACCCACCCACCCACGGACGGTGCAACTACTATATGCCCTCCTTCGGGGGCATAAAAATTTACTTGGAAGTATACATATCGGATCTTACAAAGACTCTGAATTTTTATTTTGTATAATCAGGCAAAATCATTAAATGGGGAATGGGAATTTTGAATAAAATGTGAAAGACCCAGCATTTGCTATACCAGAAATATGGTGTCTTTCTATAAAAAATTTAATTGTCATCTGCATAAACAAATTAAGGTATGTTTATATTGCCATTGTTCTGAGAAATATTAATTCCGCATTATTCTTTACCTATGGCTCCAGACACAACTGTGCAAGTGGTGACATCCGGAGGTAATGAGAAAGTACAAGCTTCCATAGGCACAACTTCCCAAAGGCCGTTTCTTAAGTGTTTCAGACCAGTTGCCTGTGGATAAATGGTGCGTACAGTTTCTAAAGTCAGCTTGCTTTCGCCACAAGGAAACGACACCATATCCCCTTGTGGATGCAGAGATATCATGATACTCCTGAAAAGACACATTAATGTAAACACCTTACGATAAACTCCACAGCTATCTGGATCAATGCTTTCAAACTAGACATGTGTCCGTAGGACACGGATGCGCCCACATTCTACTTTTGACTCAAAACTCCACTAATGTCGAAAATAACTGCGACAAAATAGCCAACAGCATAATTCACATGGTGATTAATATTACTATAGAATTTAATTACACTAGCAATAATACTTTTTGAGTTATATGCGAAATAAGTCCAACATTTATTTTTTGCAAAAGGGGCCATAACTCTGCTGATGTCTTAAACAAAGCACCAAATTAACCAGAAGCGAGTATTCACATGCACAAAGTTTCATCACTAGCAACAATACTTTACTTGAAATACGCTTAACACTAGTTAAAAAAAATCATAAAAAATCATAATTTTAAGCCAAAATACCTTGTATATTTGAAGAATATGTATTTTTACACCACCATGTGATATATCCATGAGCTATTCCACTTTGAATTCACACAAACACACTATTATGCTCCACCTGAAGATTATTTGAAAATCTTTAATCAAGTTTAAAATGCAGGAAAAAAGCCAAAATACCTTGTATATTTGAATAATATGTATTTTTACACCACCATGTGATATATCCATGAGCTATTCCACGTTGAATTCACAAAAACACACTATTATGCTACGCCGTCTGACGATTTTTAAAAAATCCAAGATGTACATGTAATGGGGTTTCCCTGTGGAATCCCATATTTTATGTGACGTAGATGTTGGTTTAATGTGCGGCTCTGACCGGGACAATCTTCGCACACTGCGAAATATCATTGAACGTCAAGCACCAATTTACCGGCCCTAATTGTATCCGCAAAATAAACATTCCTTTATGTAAAGCACCGGGTCATATAAACGGGATCATCCCGTGTAAAACCACGTCTAATTATTTACCCTACCATTGATATTTGAAAGTTAGTTTGACCAGAAAAATTGTTAAATTCATGTGAAATTACTTTGCTTTAGGAAATTGGCATTAACTGTTGAGTTGTTCTTCCCACACGAAAACAATTAGCTCAGATTCCACCCATTACGTATAATATTTAGAACTAAGCGACTTTGTAATTTAGGATTGGGAAAGGTAGAGCTATTTCAAAATTGTAGTTTTGGCAGACTGGAGTGCTATTGAATCTTTAAATATTGTAGTGTAATCGTGTAGTGACACCAAAACTCACACAGATGTTCCACACCCTCCTGTTTAAATGTTAATGATAATGAAAAGTTGCATGATAAAATTGCATCGGCGATCCATTGCTTAATGAAGTAGATCTGGTGGTCGTATGAAAACTAACGACTTACCTGTGCGCCGCCATGATGATTGTGGTCTGAGATTATTCCGACCAATGAAATTCTTCGTTTCAAATATATCCCATGATGCAAATTATAGAACATATATTTGAAAATTTTACAACAAAAATATGGCAATATTGCACACAAATATGAAAGTTTAGAACACACAAATATTTTGCAAATTATACAACACAAATATCAGAATTTTACCACATAAATATGGAAATATTGCACACATATATGAACGTTTAGAACACAAAATACTTTTTACTACATAAACATGGCATTTTCCAATACAAATATTTTTTTAGAATATCCATAAGTAAATATACAATATAAATATATCTTTTACCACATACATATTGAATTTTACAATATATATATGACTTTATATAACATATATATACAACTATACCACACAAACATGGAAATATAGAACATATATATACAAATATACTACATAAATATGGAAACATTGAATTTTGCAACGTTTCACACGCCATAGTTCTCCTGTCCTGTAATTCATGTGTATGCTGAGCTACCATATATAATTGATACAGATCAATAATGTTGTGTTCTGTGATGCCTTATATTGTATTGTTTTACAATATTCAATCACTGCTTGAATATTAGACAAATTATGGATGACCCTTGTATTTGCAACTATTCGTTTTGATTTGTTCATGCATGTGGGTGTTAATGAGTTTTGATGAAAGATGCAAAAAGTGATGTAATACAGACACTAGAAATAATCTTCAAATTTGGTTTTACAGTTGCACTACCTTAAGCCGATTTAACAAACGAGAACTGCGATTAGTGCCAACATAAATGTTTATATGCATGTAGCAAATAGTGGATTGTTTCAACACCAATGTATAGTATAGCTTTATTATGTTTTGGTGTCACTGTGCCGTCGACACAAATGTTTAATTTCATATCAATTATGAGATTTCATCTAAAACACATGACATTATGTGCACGATCTGTTTGTTGTTTGTAATCAGTAGACCTCCACGTCTGATTACTATAGTTAGTGAGCAATACAAAAAGTGTCAAAGCAATTATATCGAAGGTATGCGTTGCTGTATGGTGTTGAGATTTTAAATTGATCTGCAATATACAATTTCATCAGTGAGCAATACAAAATGTGTTACAAAAGAATATTATCAAAGGTAAGCGTTGCTGTATGGTGTTTAGATTGTACACTGATATACAATAAAATTCAATAAATTATTAATTATTGGTGTGCGACAAGGATGTGAGCTACGCCCTATCCTTTTATAATGCAACTATCCAGAGGCAAGGCATGACCAGCCGATTGACCAAGCCGGGCCCACTTGGCCACCCGTCTACCTTGAATCAGAGGCCAAAGCAGTGTGTTAGAAAGAATGAAGATCCCTGGTTCTCCGTCAACTGCCAGGACTCTCCTTTCCAGTAAACGGGACGCTGCCCACGACATGGGCAGGTTGGGTGTTTGCCATGTGCCCATCAGACAGGCAAACTTATGTACCTGTTCAAGGGGCACGTGGTTCTTCCCCTCATCACGGAGAGGTCCCCAACATCGAGGGGGGGGGGGACAAAAAATAATATAATTTACAGACAGATTAGTTTCTTACCTAGTTCCGCTGGAGCCGCGATGACGAAGGGATACAACAGCAGCGTCCACGCTAGTAACAGCCTCCATGTCCATCATAATTCTCCGTGGCAGTTACTTATACACACGTACACACTCCAACACATAACTTATAGACAATGTAAATGTTAAATGTCTACACATGTTGACTGTGCTCTTAACACCGGTGGCTTTCTGTGGTATATGTTGTTTCTGAACTACAACACTTTAATATGTGATGCCTTCCTTCTTCTTGTAAAGAAACAATGTTTGTACATGATGGTCTCTAGTAGTTGTGAGCAATGTATTCCTGTAATTATAGAAATTGGTTAAGTGGAAGTATTTAATCATGAAGCAAACATTTCTTAAACACCATCATTCATATTACAAAGAATGCAGGAGACTTGCAGGCCACACCCTAGAACTCGATTAGTCAATTAACAACTGGCACGTGCCGTGGTCATTAACACAGGTCTCGTTGGTGTCCAGAACTCCCAAGGCCACTGATGTCTGCAGAAATATGGTATAATGAAAGATGTGAAAGACGCTGAGTTAAATGGAAGATTACACTTATTTATTTCTAGTTTCCTATCTGACAGAATCTTTCAAGTTAGAGTTGGTCCAACTCTTTCTAAGAGCCACCAGCAAGAGCAAGGTGTGCCTCAAAGAAGTATTCTTTCGGTTACACTTTTCGGTCTAGAGATTAATAATATTGTCAAAGTTCTTTATCCCGGTGTTGATTGTTGTTTGTATGTTGGCGATTTTTTGATTTGCTATCGCTCTAAAAGTATGCGAACTATTGAATGCCAACTAAAAAAATTTAAGTGGGTAATGAAAATGGCTTTACATTTTCAAAGTAAACAGCTCAATGTGTTCATTTCTGTCGATTACGAAAATTGCACGAAGATCCTAAACTAAATTGTTCTGGCTCCAAAATACCTGTAGTTAATGAAGCGAAATTCCTAGTCGTAATATTTGATAAAAACTAACTTTTAATCCTGAAATCCAATAACGGAAAACCAAATGTTTTTTAAAGCTACAAATTTATTGAAAGTTCTTTGTCATACTAATTGGGGATCTGATACTATTACTTTACTGAAATTTTATATGAGTCTTGTTCGCTCCATGTTGGATTATGGCTCAATTGTGTACGGATCTGCAATCCTACTTGCAAATGCTTGGTACTATTCTACGTCTAGCCCTTGGTGCTTTCCGATCATCGCCAGTTGAAGCAGGTGAACCATCTCTAAAACTACGCCGAAAAAAGCTCTCACTCCAATATGCATCTAGAATCGCTGCCGATAAAAGACATTCTGCCTTGCCAATAATATTCAAACCAAATATTGCACAACAATTTGAAAAGAAACAGAAAGAAATTAAAGCTATCGGCCTTCGTTTGAAAAATAACTTGAAAACAGTTAAATACTACTCCTCAATCTGTTTTACAAATTATCGTTGAGAATATTCCTCCATGGACTTACAACTCTCCAAAGTTAATATAAGTTTATCTAAGTTAAGCAAATCCTCCAACAGTCATGAAATGATTTTATTCATTTCTACACCGACGGGTCGAAGGATGGAGACCGTGTTGGTTGTGCTACTTTTTCAAACAATTTATGAAAGAAAAGAAGACTTCCGGACAACGCTTCTATATTTTCTACAGAAGCCATAGCCATTGACTTTGCACTTTCTTACATTTCAGCATTTCAACTACATTTCACGCTAGTAATAAGTTCATTATATTCTCCGATTCGCTTTGTGTCCTATTTTCAATCAAAAATCTCAAATTAAATAATATTCTGATTAAAAAAAATTGTTAAAATTACATGATATTTTACAAACCAAAACAGTCACCTTTTGTTGGATAGCAAGCCATATTGGGATACGTGGAAATGAGAAAGCTGATACGTTAGCAAAACAATCTCTTAGTTTCCAGATTGTCAATGTTCAATTACCCAATAGTGATTTTAAAACAGCAATTAATAAGCCTATAACATCAGAATGGAAAGCAATTTGGAAGTAGGCAACCCCTTAACAAATAACAAGAGATAAAGCCGAGTCTTGATTCAGCAACACCTTTTACTCTTTCAGACCGACATGATCAAATTGTTTTAACTCGCTTCAGAATAGGGCATACCCGATTAACACATTCGTACCTTCTAAACAGAGAAGAAGCACCTCATTGTATACCTTGCGACGAACAGTTTACTGTGAAACATATGCTAATTCATTGCACAGACCTCGGTGATATTCGCGAAAGATATTTACAAGTAAACTTTAAAAGAACTTTTCCAAACATTATATTAATTCAGTACTTGAAAGATATAAACATTTATTTTAGTTCACATTTCTTTATCTATATAGAAATCAACATACGTAAACGGCACGATATGACCATAATGTGTTGAGTTGCTGTTAAACCCAAATAAACAAAACAAAACATAATTAAATGTTCAGTCAGTTGAAGGATAGGAACTCGAACAGAAAAGTTTACATTGAATATTCATTGCAGCGGAGTGTTGTTTAGACAAAAGGTAGAAATGTTTGGGGTGTGATCCAATGACATGTATTTTCGTGTTTTCGGCTAGCATCTGGTACAGCGACTGACATATCTTGGTCATGTAGCATTGGTAATTGTGTATATTGTTTATCTCTCATTTTTCCCTCAAATGATTCGAACCTAAATATGGCCTAATACAGTTAGTTTAATTTAAAATAATTAAGTTTTTTATTATTTTTTATTGATCAGCTGTACACAATATGTAAATAAGCACATTTGATTAAGTTGCATTGACCTATAAGGTGTTGTCAGAGACCAATGTTCAGCCTGTCAACACCGATCCAACGAAAGTCAAATATACCCTACTTGAGTATCCACTGTCCATAAAATGCAATTTGGTACAGCAAATGTATTTTTATACACTAAACTAACATAGGCTTTTTGTGTGCGTATTTATATGTTATGTTTTATGCCTAGGATGCTGTTTCCAAATCAGGGTTGGCCTCACCTTTGTCTTGCGACGCTTTGCAGGAATATCAGCATGTTATTGTGCCTCATGCATTATTTAGTCGGTCTTGTCTTCTGCCGGCAATAACGTAGGCAGCCCTTTTCGTCTTGTAGAGGTGTCTGCTAATTAGAAGCGCGGGCTACTTGAATTGTTGGCATCTGGTCATCAGGGTTAATCATGCGCAAAAAAACCATTGATTCTACTATGGTTCAATGCTGTGCCAATTAAGTCGAGCTAATTGGCGGAATTCCTGCACGACTTCGGAGTGGAAACTGACACTGACCCGTGAGCCATTTTGCTGTGTAAGATAATGGAAGGAGTAGAAACAGATACGCAAGACACAGTGCAAGGAATATTGGCAGCGAATTGGCCTGCTGCCAAGGATCTAAATTTGAAATATCTACACGAAAACAAATACGGCGCTTACCTATGTAGATAGTTTTTGAAGAGGTTTTTCGGGAAAAGAACATTACAATTGTGTCTATTTTACTTGTGGGGACCTACACGTTTATTTATAGTATTGTTGGCTAAAAAATAAGTGTTTGCTTGCGCTTGCGTCTCCATTAAAATCTAGGGTTGGGTGCAACAATGTTTATTTTCTTCGCGGCATATTTACCACACAGTTTAGATATATTGGGCTGCATGTAAAATGTTTAAACACCACCCATCAAAGAAATTTTACCTCGGCTTATTAATAAGGTAATAGAAAAAAACATTTCACAATACGAGTTTGCAATTTACTTTTTATGACTCCGTAAAGAGCTTCGGGGGCATATATAGCAATCGCATCATCCGTCCGTCTGTCACGCGTATTGTGCGAAGCACAACTCCATGAGTATTGAAGGGATACAAATGAAACTTCATATGGTAGAGGACGATGAGAGGCATTGCAGAGTACAAAGGACCACAAGTCTTTCTTCAATATTGAAGGAATTATTGCCCTTTGTTTTATTTCCTTATTTGAAGCATTAATGAACTCTTCAATATTTACATAGTTATTGCCCTTAGTTTAAAGCAGCAGTCTAGAAATGTGTCAATACAAATAAAACTTTGCAAAAATAGTTTCTATTGGACATCTTACCGATCAAAATGGAAAAACCGCATTAAAATCGGTAAAATAATAACGTTTTGTTGTTTTTTAAACGTAAAATTATCTGTATGTGAGAGCTGGTGATGCCTCCGGAGTAAATCAGCATGTACATTTGTGTATATTCCGTTCGTTCCAAGCGTTTTCGAATATAGACATTCGCCTTAGCCAAGATCAGATGCAATTTTTTGTAACATTAGCGTTTGATTTTGAAGGTCATTAATTGGATGTCATTTTGTGTCTAACTGAACTGTGATATGTTGTAGATTCCAAAACCGTGTATGTTTTTGTTTAGATATGAAGATTGTATTTATTGTTTTTAAAAAGATTTTCCTTCTTAGTTATGAAAACAAACAGAATACTAATATTTTTAATCCAACACATTTTATTGAAGAAAACAAATAAACAAGATAAACAAGGTTATGATTAGAATAAACAAACAATGGCCAACATTCGA
The DNA here is from genome assembly GCA_027627225.1 of Congeria kusceri. NCBI lineage: Eukaryota > Metazoa > Mollusca > Bivalvia > Myida > Dreissenidae > Congeria > Congeria kusceri. Next base: position 27,094,448 of record CM051024.1, read on the forward strand.
ATCACAAAAGATGTCCTGATGACTTTTATGATTTCATTGTAATTAATACTTAAAAGAATAGTTAACATAATTGGTTCTACCTCCTGTTAATTCATCGTTTTTTCTACATATTCAACTTTCAATCACTATAGAAAATTATTAATAAAAAACATATATACAATATCCTTTCCAAAAAGGTATCATATGTGTTAATAACCCAAACGACGAGGGAACTGTCTTGCTTTGAAAAATTCAAGTAAATTCAAACCAAAATATCTACGGACAGGATATTGGACCCCTATACAATAAAACACTGATCACATCTTAATTTGATGTGATTTGAGTGTATCAGTTGCGAAAACCCAATAACACTAAAACATTTAACCAATAACTAGTCAAATAACATATCTAAAACTTTAACTTGAACTTTTATACAGAAATAATCCATTGGCATCAGTGCCTTTTATATTTGCTGTGATCTAGTTTTAGTTATAATGTGCAAAAAGTGGAAACAGCAGCAAACAAATGTATCTACAAGAGGCATATGTGGAATGCATAATGTCTCTTCCAAAGATTTTGAGACTACACATTATTTTACGAGGTAAAGTTAAAAAATTAATCTACATATATTGCGATGGCCCACCAGATCCTTAATTATTGTAAAGAGAATAAATGTTTACCAGAATGTTAATACATATTAATCTTTAGTATTAAAATTAAGACCAAAAGATGTCTCTATAAATATGTAGATGCCGTTTACAGGTCACTAGTAATGTTTTGTATTTGTTACAAAAACAAAAATTTACATCTACCAAAATGAACAAGAATAAAGTTTAAATGTTCATGTAAGAGAAAGGAACTCTTAAGTCTTATAACGTATGTTTTCTCAATACATTTATCAAAAAGGCATGTTCTACGGACAGAACATTTAATGTCTCTGATTAAGTAAACACCGAACATTCAACATTTTTTAAAACTATAAACGCTTTGATGAAATCAAAATCAAAATAGCAACCAATTAAACACAACAGTGAAATAATGGTCTTACCTGTGACTCTTCAACATTAACTCAGGTATATTAGCAAAAAATATCAAACAGAGATATTGACTAACCGATTATTTACCATTAAATGTAGTCAGCTAATAGTACTTAATATATGTACATGAAGAGTTGTTTTTTGATGTACATACAAACTATAGCACCAACACAGTCCAATTAAAGAGAATTAATTCTCAGGTATGGTGAACATCAAGTTCCTGTTTGAACTCGGAGCTGAGCTCAGGTTCAGGTATCACCTTAACAATATTTGTGGTTTCTTCCCAAGACACATCTTCACTGTCTGGCCAGCAGTAGGACTTCTTATTTTTCACTGTTTTTTCTGTAATATGTCGGTTTACATTCACTTCCATCAACTTCAAGTGCCCTGGCTACAAACTCTTTGGAATGACTGTTGCGGCGTTGTGTGAGACGGACTAAAACATATCCACCGACTGTAGGCTCCAGATTTTCTGTGCGGGCACTGAAAGTGAAAAAACAAATTTAATATTATTTTTAATCATTAAACCTAATGACATTTTCATGTCAGTTACAGGTACATTGTTGCCTGCAAAGCTTGGGTTTATAAGCAAGCATATGATTTAGCATAAGTGTTTCAACCAGCCTTATGGCCTGATACTCTTCGCAATGCTGGTGGTGGGCTTTGAACTGCTTACAAGATCTATTTATATAATATTTAACCCTTTTAACCAAAATGTTATATTCATATATATATTACCATGCTATAATATATAGTATATCTAACATTTTCACTTACCTTGTCTGTTGTAAATCCAAACTGTTGAGGTTTCTGTTAGTAGCATCTATAGCAGTCTGATTGACTGTGTTAGTAGCTAAGTATTGTATTAAGGCTGATAAAAGAATTAACCATTTAAATCATTTTCCCAAAACAAAATGTTTACAATTCGAGTTAGTCATGTCGATCAACTAATTGTTTTAACTTAATATGTGTAAGTGTTATGTAATAAAAACCATGCTGGCTGTGTAAGAAAACTGAAAATAGGGCTCAAAGTTTGGGTTGAATTTAAATATTACAAATTACATTAAAGCCAGCATGTTTTGTACACATTTTCTTCTAAGCCCATTCATGAAACAGATTTTTTATTTCGAGATTTTAAGGATACATTCCTCCGAGTTAGTTTCTGTGGAGGTGTTTCTGGCTTGTTTGTTCGATGTCTGTGTAGGGTACAGATTGTGCTTTGTCCATGGCTGCACATACTGACTGTTTTCACACTCCACAGTGTTCTCTATACGTGACACACAGAAACATGACAAGTTTCTAGCTAGCAATGAAAATGGGACGTCTGTGGATTTTACAGCGTGTACTGATCTAGTTCCCACCAACGTTTTTACACCAGTTTCTTGTCGATTAATGTCGTTTTATACATATATAGAATATGCCTTTTGGTTCTGTATGACTGATAACCCTTCTCTACAGTCTTGTCATGTTCAAGTTTGCTTTTGCAATATTCATAAGCATCTTTTGCATTGCCTATGACCGCTTCCTGTGATTTAACATCATTAAAGCACCACTACGCTGCAGATTCCAGAACGAATCACAAAGTGCTTACTTTCACCAACAGCAGGTGACAAGCACAAGGAACATGTTGCAGAACAGTGAAAAGAACCAGAAATTGAAATGACTGGATTCATACCGGTGCACCATTTCGAAATCAAATATCTGGCATACTGCGCCTCGGATGTGATTTGTCCATCAACATTATGGATTTCGGCATACCAGATTGGATTGGATCAGAAAGAGAAAGAGCATCTGGACGAGAGTAGTCCCTTGGTTTTGGCAAGGTGCCTCAAGTCACCAACTCGCTTGAATTCACGAATCTTGTCGACCACACTAAATGGACATATGACATAATATTTCCCAGGTATATGTTTACATACTTTGACGTTCCCTCACTTAACAAATATGACTGGTTCACAATATTCTTCAATTTGTTTGTAAGCTAAGAAAAGCCTTTGTATGTCTCATTGTATTTACAACTGTTATTTTATGCCGATTTTAGTGCAGCCTTAATGAACGGAGAAACTTTGTCAGATATACATTGTTTTGTAACAAAAAAAAAACGGTTTTAATATGGGTGTATGCTATTTTTTACCATTTTAAAAAACTTCTAAATTCAGCTTAATGCAAATGTTTTTTAAGTTTCTGAAACTTTGCGTAGGTACATTCTTCAACAATTTCTAAATAAAATTCATCAATGTTATTCCCAAAATCAATATCAGTGCTTAGAAAATGCTTCTTAACTAAACGTTTAATATTCTGGTAGTTTGAATCGTGCGTTTAAATTTTCATTTCATATATCTCTCCTCCACTTTTTAGTGATACTTTTCGGGTACCTGTTGTTGTTTGCAATTTGTATGCCATGTTTTAAGTTCAAATTGTTATCCTCATCAGTCTGAAAAAAAATGAAATAGGCACAAGGTTTTCTATGTGGCTTAATTGTTTGCACCTTGGATTTAATGGCTTTCATTCAAAGGCTGGTTGATATTGATATTGGTAAAACTGATGGATGCTCCCCAATGCGCTTTGTCAAGTTTAAGCATTGTGTTTGCAATAAGGGCAAATTTTTTTAAAGGACTAAACATTACTAGAACTGCAGGACCAACTCTTACGTCAAAACTGTATTGAAGTATGCCAAAATTATACCAAATGAACATGCAGATAAAGCCAAATTGTAAAACAAAATCAAAGGTCCATAACGGTAACATAAAAGCAGTGGTAACATGTAATTGTAATGGTCATTTCATCCTAGTAATTCCATCCAATACATGTTATTCTCATGCAGCAGTTCTGGACACAAACTATACGCTAAATAATATTAAGTTATTATGCAAGATCCATAACTGTGGCATAAAACTGGGCTTGTGGCTTTAAAGTAGCCTCCACAATCTCGCGAACCTCGGGGAAGAGGAAGGGTGTGTATTTGATAGTCAACATCTCCCTACGCCAGAACGTGCAGGACCTAGAAGTGGCAAAAAGCTCCAAACCACAGTTGGCACAATGTATTTTGTTTGACTTAGTGTATTTCACAGACCTCGATGATATTCGCGATATATATTTCCAAGTAAATTCATTGAAAGAACTTGTCCAAACAGTGCCATCTTCTACATTAATCCAGTACTTGAAAGATATTAACACATATAACAAAATTTAGTTCACATAGTGGCATTTCCTAATTTATATAGGAATCAACATACGTGAACGGAACGATATAACCTTAATGTGTTGAGTTGCCGTAAAACCCAAATAAACAAATCTACATCTCTTCGTGACTGGTCCCGCACCTCCTGCATAGAACATTCTTCAGACACACGACTGTTATGTCCGTACTTGAAGCATTTGTATTATCGCATAGGGTTGAGTATGTACATCTCAACACGGGCGACGAGGTATTAACCCTAATAGACGGCAGCAAGACAGGTGTTGCAAAAGATACAATATAGGTTTGCGTAGATGTACGCTTCCTATGTCGTGTTAGGGTAATTCGTTTTACGAAAGTAATCTGTTGGAAGCTAAACTCGTTGGCAATGTCCTCATCCGATGTGCCATCAAGGTCTGGGTACCTGATGTCTCCCTTGGACGAATTAAGGGTGGTGCATCATGCACTGCACTTCAATGTTAAAATAATTTCTGGAAAGAGAGTTATGTCTAAGCCTGTTTTGGACGTAGAGCCTTTACTACGAGGCCGCCGTTCTGCAGCTTTGTAACAGTTTCACACGACTCCCTCCTCCTTACCCCCAACCTCCCCTCACCCATGCAGACTCCCACCTCGTTACCCCCAACCTCCCCTCACCCAGCGTTCCTACTCTTTCCTACTTTTCTGAAAGGTTTACCTTTTCCTACTTTTCTGCTAAATACGACTTTTCCTACTTTTTGATTGTAATTAGTGATTCAGAGTATAATTTTGACCATTTTGCTTGTTAATTCTGAAAAAAAAGCTGTAGCTGATGCTTCACTGGCATTGTACTCGTTTACAGAATATTTTCGGGAAAATGCTTACCTCAAAGTTTTTCATCAGAAACTTTACCGTAGATAAATGCAACTAAATAAGAATGATTTTTCTTAACAAATATTTTTATTGAGTTCAAATAATGCAAATTTTTGTTATATTAACGTTATTCTTTCTATTTTATGCACCTGAAGAACACTTCGGGGGCATATACTAATCGCATCAATCTTAAATAATTACGGAGTTATTGCCGTTTGTTTAATTTTCATTTGTGGAGTACATCTCCATTTCTATGGAAGGGATTCACATGAAATTTCATATAAAGATAGAGGACAATGAGAGGAAGTGCAGAACAGAAGAACCACAACTTTTTCCGGAATACTTACGGAGTTATTGCCCTTTGTTGAATTTGTGTCGATGATATCTCCATTTGTATTGCAAGGATTCAAATAAAACTTCATATAATGATATAGCACAATAAGAGGAGGTGCAGAGCACAAGGACCACAACTCCTTCAATAATTATAGAGTTATTGCCCTTTGTTTTATTTCCTTATGTGAAGCATTAATTTTCTTGTGCGAAGCATAACTCCATTAGTATTGAAGGGATTTGAATAAAACTTCATATAATGATAGAGGACAATTAAGCAGAGCACAAGGACCACAACTATTTACCCTTTGTTATATTTCCTTATGTGAAGCATTAATTTGTCTTGGCTCTTTCTTCGAGTTCACATCACGCTATTAATAAGTTCATAATATTATCCGATTCGCTGATACGTTACATGATATTAATACAAGCAAAACAGACCTTTTGCTTGATACCAAGCCATATAGGGATAAATTAAGTTAAATATAAATATGCATACCTCCAGGATTATATTTTGTAGGTACAGGTAAGTCACTTGCAAACAGTGTATATTCTTGGGTGAACCTGTCCACGTGAGTTAATTCTCACTACTGTAGATATCCCTAGATTCAGAATCATTCTGAAGAAGCAATTTTCAGCATGCAAGTTTGTTTTTTGTGTTGGGGTTTTTCGCCGTTTTTAACAATATTTCAGTCATATCACGGCGGTCAGTGAACCTACTCACACTTTTTCTGTGCAAGTTTAGCCGATGTAAGCGGTTTACCAGTACTAAGTGCACATACTTATTCCAGTAACTGACAACTGCCCTACTTGAATCAGAGGTAGGGGGAGTATGGCCGTTAAAATATTTTCATGACCAATCCCCACACAAGTTATGTAGCCGGGCTGTGGTTCGAACTAAAGATCCCCGGATTGACAGTCTAGCGTTCTACCAACTGAGCTAGACGGACCCAAGTTTAACATGTTATTAAATACACAATAGTAATTGTTATGTTTTCAAATTGCTAAAGACGTCCGCCGTCTTTTAAAAAAAGTTTTTTCGGCGTAGCTGTCTAAGATCACTTTTGACCCAGATTTTCTTGCGATAATTATGCAGCGGCAAAATTGAATGCCAATAGAATTGGGCAAATGTTCTAATTCTAGGGAATGCAAACTTCAAACAATGGTTTAACGTATACCAATAACTGCTGCATACTTTTGGGGGTTAAAAATTTACATAATTTTTTACATAAGCGGTTAAAATGAAGTGATACACATATTTTCAACATATACTCTACAACTGAGGCTAATTATGAACGTATTTTCTCATTGTATGCCATAAACAGAATGCTATATACATTCACGTAAAGAAATAACTATTTTGTTTAGCCTACATTTATATAAGCAGTACGCTCCATAAATAGCAATGTTCCATTCATACATCTCAGTCACAGTGTTGCCGTTCCATGTAGCCCATTGATTCTAGCGAGTTCACCACATTCCAGAAACAGTAGTGTATTTCTAAAAATAGCGCGCGTACCTAGCAACCGTTGTATAGCTGTCTTAATACATGCATCAATAATAGCGTTCAGAGAATCATAAACCTAAAAATTTCAATAAATCGGGAATTTATATTTATAAAGTTACTGTTGATTTGAATTAAAATTGTGGTTACGATTTATTAACGATTATTTATAATTGCATCTTTCTATCAACTTCTCCAGTAGATGTTATTTAATCTATAAAAAGATGCTACATTTTCTATAGATAAAATGTTAAGAAAGAAGATTCGGAATACGTCGAATTGTTATTCGCGTAGCATGAATACACAATTTGCAATACTAATTATACACAGGAACCCCTTATATATCATATTTCTACTTATATAATTTAAAATCGTCATAGCTAGTCTAATGAGTTTTTATGTTGCGTTATCAAATATAAAGTCTTAACATTTCAAAAATCGCTCAATGTTCCCTTACTATTGCTTTTTATTGGGATACACAGTATAAATGCTCATTTGACTTCAGATTGTTATTATATTAGATAACTAACATGAATGGTAATATTACCGATACTATAAATAACTATATAGACTCGTCTGATACATAATAATTTTAATTCATTGGCTTGACAAATTCAGATAAAAATTATGCATTGTGCCAACTGTGGTGAGGAGCATTTTGCCACCTCCAGGTCCTGCGCCTTCTGGCGTAGGGAGAAGGAGGTGTTGCGAGTCAAGTACACGCAATTTCTTCCCTTTCCTGAGGCCCGCAAGAATGTAGAGGCTACTTCAAAGCCACAAGCTCAGTCATATGCTTCAGCAGCCAAGCCACGGGTTAAACTTGTCGACTGCGGTGTACAAGTAAACCTGTGCAGTTGCAGTTCACTTCATTCAATTGCCGTCCAAACTCAACAAAAATCAACTTCTCAAAGCACTTCGCCAACACGCACATCAAACACATCTCGAAGTTCTTCGCCAAAAGAGGCTACATCTTCAACAAAGAACTGCCTCCTTCTCCAGAGAAGCAGCCAAAAAAGCAGTCGCCCAAAAAGCGAATTGTTTTGACAGACCGGATCCCAAAGGCCACCAGGAACCCGGTCCAAACCTCTAATCGATACGACTCTCTTGCAGAAGATGTATGTTCGATGGAGGATGAAGATTTTGATCATTCTCCTCCCCGTGCTTCGACTCGGGGTAGAAGCCCTATTAAATTTCCTAAGTGATCTTTTGTTTTTCATTGTTGAAATATGAGTCACTCTATACTTCAGTGGAATTGTCGTGGTCTCGAATCAAATTATAATGATCTTCTATTAATATCCAAGTATTCTCCTAAGGTCATGTGCCTTCAGGAAACACTTTTATCAACAAGTGATAATTTAACTCTTAAAAACTATGCACTATATAATAACATTCGAACAGACACTGCAAGGGCGTCAGGGGGATCAACAATAGCAGTCGCTAACTGTGTACCCCAAAAGCATCTTCAGTTACAAACCCATTTACAAACTATGGCTGTTGAAATAACTTTACATAAGCCTATAACGGTTTGTGCATTGTATCTCCCGCCTTGCTTGACCGTCTCTGTTGAAGATTTAGAATGTTTAGTAAAACAACTTCCAAAAACGTTGCTTTTGCTTGGTGATTTTAATGCTCATAATCCTTTGTGGGGTAGTTCATCTACTAATAATAAGCGTAACGCCACTGAAAAGAGTATAGATAACTGTGTCTATTAAATGACAAGTCATCAGCCACAGGCAAAGTTTCGTGCATAGATCTTTCATTAACACATCCATTATTATACTTGGACTTCGACAGGTCTGTTCTGGATGAGCAGTACGGAAGTGACCACTTTCCAGTGTTGTTAAAATCAAACGATTCTGTTCCAGTTGATAACAATTCGTACTATAAAGTTTCAAAAGCTTATTAGACAACATTTAAGCAATTGTGGTCTGAAGACTTAACGCTTCCTTCTCTTTCTTTTTCTCCTCCTTTTTCTGATTATCAAAATAAAGCTGATCACTTTGCATCAGTACTTTCTCAGATAGCAAATGATTGTATTCCAAAATCTAAGATTAATCCTATGGGTAAAATAAAAAAAAACGTGGTTCAATGACGAGTGTACAAAAGCTGTTCGAAAAAACGAAAAGCATCACTTAATAAAAAATATATATGCCGTACAACTGAAAATCTTAACAAATATATAATTTCTCGGGCACAAGCCAGACGGACGATTAAACAATCAAAACGTATATCTTGGAAATCATATGTATCTAAAATAAATTCAAATACACCTGTTAAAAATGTTTGGGATGCAATCCGAAAAATAAGTGGAAAACATAGAAAGAACCCAATAATTCACTTGAAGCGCAGTAACTCTAGCAATGCAAACACTCCAAAAGATATAGAAGACACTTTGGCTGATGCATTTGCGCATAATTCTTCTTCTAACCACTACTCGAAAAAATTTCAAAGTTTTAAAGAAACAAAAAATAAATTCTCAGTCTAAAAACGAAGAGCCGTATAACAGTTTATTTACTATTGATGATTTAATTGATTCAATTAAACATGCAAAGGATACTGCTGCAGGTGCAAATGAAATAAAATATCAATTTTTGAAACATCTTCCATCTGAATCACTTGATCTACTTCTTGATATTTTTAATAGTATTTGGTTGTCTGGTAAAGTGCCTGATATTTGGAAAGAGGCATTAATCATTCCTATACCAAAACCTGGAAAAGGTCAAACTGATCCTTATAATTATAGGCAAATTTCTCTAATCAGCTGTATTTGTAAAACCTTTGAACGGATGATAAATAAACGACTTGTTTGGTATTTAGAATCAAAAGGTATTATAACTAATTGTCAATCTGGTTTTCGCAACTAACGAAGTACAAACGATCACCTAGTTCATCTTGAGACCTTCATAATGGAAGCTTTGGTTAACAAACAACATTTAGTTAGTGTTTTCTTTGATCTTGAAAAAGCGTACGATACTACCTGGAAATATGGTATAATCAAAGATTGGTAAGATGCAGGGTGAAATGGAAGACTTCCCATGTTTATTTTCAATTTCCTTTAGGATATAAACTTTCAAGTTAGAGTAGGTTCCACTCTCTCTGAGAGCCACCAGCAAGAGCAAGGTGTGCCTCAGGGAAGTATCCTCTCAGTTACACTTTTCGGTCTTAAGATAAATAATAGTGTTAAAGTTCTCAAACCAGGTGTTGATTGTTCTTTGTATGTTGATGAATTTTTAATTTGTTATCGTTCAAAAAGTATGCGAACTATTGAACGCCAACTACAACAAAACTTGGATAAAATTCTAAAGTGGGCAAATGAAAATGGCTTTAAATTTTCAAAGTCAAAAACTCAATGTGTTCATTTCTGTCGCTTATGCACATTTCACGAAGACCCTAAGCTTTATATTTCCGGCTCAAAAATACCTGTAGTTAATGAAGCAAAGTTCCTAGGGGAAATATTTGAAAAAACAAAAAACTTTTGTTCCACACATTAAACAACTGTAAACCAAGTGTCTTAAAGCACTAAATTTATTGAAAGTTCTTTCTCATACGGATTGGGGATCTGATACTAATACTTTACTAAAATTGTATAGGAGCCTTGTTCGCTCAAAGTTGGATTATGGTTCAATTATTTACGGATCTGCACGTAAATCTTACTTGCAAATGCTTGATACTATTCACAACCAGGGTCTACGTATAGCCATTGGCTTTTTCCGATCATCGCCAGTTGAAAGTATTTACGTTAAAGCAGATGAACCATCTTTAAATCTACGTCGAAAAAAGCTTTCACTTCAATATACAGCAAGGATCGCCGCCGATAAAAGAAATCCTGCCTGTGAAATTATCTTCAACCAAATTTTGCCGAAGAATTTGGAAAGAAACAGAAAGAAATTAAACCTATCGGCCTTCGTTTGAAAAATAACTTGGAATAGTTAAATATTCATCCTCTGTTTTACAAAATATCGTGGAGAATATCCCTCCATGGACTTACAAATCTCCAAAAGTTAATATAAGTTTGTCTAGGTTAAACAAATCCTCTGACAGTATTGACATTTTCAAAGCAAAATTAGCTAATTTTTTAGAAGAACACAATGATTTTATCCATTTATACACCGACGGGTCGAAGGACGGAGACCGTGTTGATTGTGCTACTTTTTCAAAATATTTTTCAAGTAAAATGAGACTTCCAGACAAAGCATCTATATTTTCTGCTGAAGCCACAGCCATTGACTTAGCTCTGTCTTACACTTCAAATCACGCTAGTGATAAGTTCGTTATATTCTCCGATTCACTTTCTGTGCTATTATCTATCAAAAACCGCAAATTAGATAATATTCTGATTAAAAAACTATTGTTAAAATTACATGATATTTTTACAAACCAAAACAGTCACCTTTTGTTGGATACCAAGCCATATTGGGATACGTGGAAATGAGTAAGCTGATACGTTAGCAAAACAATATTTTAGTCTCCAGATTGTCTATTGCCAATAGAGATTTTAAACCAGCAATTAATAAACTAATAAAATCAGAATGGTAAGCAATTTGGAACGAGGCAACCTTTAACAAATTACACGAGATTAAGCCTAGTCTTGATTCAGCAACACCTTTTACTCTTTCTGACGGACATGATCAAATTGTTTTAACTCGCTGCAGAATAGGGCATACCAGATTAACATATTCGTACCTTTTAAAAAGAGAAGAAGCACCTCATTGTATACCTTGCGACGAACATTTTACTGTGAAACATATGCTTATTAATTGCACAGACCCCTGTGATATTCGTGAAATATATTTCCAAGTAAATTCATTAAAAGAACTTTTCCAAACAGTGCCATCTTATACATTAATCCAGTATTTGAAAGAGATAAACACTATATAACAAAATTTAGTTTACATTTCCTAATCTTTATTGAAATCAACATACGTAAATGGCACGATATGACCATAATGTGTTGAGTTGCCGTAAAACCCAAATAAACAAACAAACAAAACAAACGAATTGACAAATGCTTTTATGTTAGTAAGTTTTATACCTCCTAGTTCAACTGGTTGTAAAAGTGTTTGTTTTATTATAGTGTCACCCTCGCGATTAAGGGCCAGCCAGTTTGACTTATGAGACACCTTTACTGATGAACATCTTTTACTCCCGATTCCTATCCTATATGCCGGGCGCTTGGCAGGAAGGCAATCGGTACCCCTTGATTTAACTAGCTGCTGGGTAGGCAACCGGCCATATCAGAACTCGCCCTGTGTAGGACTCGAACCATCGACCTCCCGCTCCGTAGGCGAACGCCTTAACCACTAGGCCACGGAGACGGTATTAAATGGCTTCTTTTTATTTTATCCGGTTTTCCATCCCATATAAATTGGAATATCTTGTTGTTGATTTCTTTAAAAATGTCTTCACTTGGATTTGGAAGAACTGTTAGTACGTAAATTAATTTTGGATGTGCAAAAGTTTTTAATACTGTCACTTTGTATAAAAGGGTGAGTTTGCGATGTTGCCAACTTTTCAGACAATTATTGAAGTTTTGTAATTTTAGTATTATGTTTTTTAGTATTGTTCAGTTTCATTATTTGTAAACGTTATTCCTAGTGCCGTAGCTTTACTGGAAGTCCATCGAAATTTTAATTCCTTCATTAATTCGATGTTAATATTTTTAAATTTCCCTACCCTTAACACAGTACATTTAGATTTATTTAAATTAAGACAAGATGATTGTCCAAATAATATTAACGATGATATTAATTTTTTGAACGAGTCTGGATTATCATCACAAAAGTAAGTTGCATCATCAGCAAAAAGGGATTGTTTAATTTCGACTCCTGGTTGTATTTGTATACCTTTTATAGACTCATTAGATTGTATATGTTGCGATAAAAATTCAATGCATAAAATAAATAGGGAAGAAGATAATGGACATTCTTGTCTTACTCCTCTTTTTATTTCGAAGCTGTTAGAAAAAAAAAACATTGTTTGTTAAAGGTAAAGTACAATTATAAGAGTAATATTAATTAAAGTCTAAAGTTAAAGTAGTGTGTGGCAATCATGCGAAGAGTGTAACCTATTAATAATATTATGACAATATTTAATTTTAATATGTAGTTATATAAAATATAGAATATAAAATATATAATTTCTCCGTTTGTGATTTTCAACGACGAGGTTGTTATTTTTAAGTTCATAAATTCAAGCATGTTAATAATTAACGTACATATATTGCATTTAAAATAGAGGAATAATATCATTCTTGTTGCCATAGTAATATGTAGTTACATGATAATCAACATGTTAAACAATGCAAATTCGTAATAATATCATTCGTGTTGCCATATTAATATGTAGTTAGATTATTATCAACATGTTAAACAATGCAATTTCGTAATATGTGTGGTTTTCAATTAGACGATTTCAGTACATTTTGTTTTAACATGTAAAAGTTACAGCTTCTATTTTAGAATCTGTCAAACAACATAATTATATTCTGATTTAACATGTATAAAAGTTACATGTTCTTTATTAGAATCTGTCAAATATATATACGTATATAGAAGTAACTGTGTGCAACTATCTAGTCATTAACTAATATATTTACACGTTTACACATGTATCTGTGCATACGTCGTAAATGTATATTTCTGGTTGATATTACTTTATTGTCGAATACAATTAATAATAATTAACCGAAGGTAACAATCCTATGTTTTTATTTAAGGTTTAAAATGAGTGATAAGGTATAGTCATGAACGCTTCCGATTACGGTTATCTAAAAAAACGAAAACGAAATAAGGATAGATAACCATCGGAAGTTTACAATTATTGCGAAAAAAATATGGAGGTTCTAATTTAGTTATAACAGGGAGTGAACATTCCGGTCTGTGGTTGATCTAATTACGAAATCGAAAAAAAATAAATTAGGTCAACCCGCGAAAAGAGGATACTGGCTAAGGATTGATATTAGTGCATGTTTATTTACTACATGGTCTATATTCAACAACAACATAAGGTTAAACAGTTTTACAATATACAAAATACTTTTGTAGTTTAGTTTAGTGTTTTGACATCTTATGAAGAAAGGAGAACTGTTTAAGTCATGTACAAAAGTTTTCACAAAATACTTGTATTATCTCACCAGACAATATGCCATGATAGAAATGTGTTAAATGATTCATGTTTATTGTGTAAAATAATTTATCTATCTTTTTTTTAACGTGAACAATCTGCATATATTGACATCAGAACAATTTTCTAATACATAATGTATGTATAAATGTATAGAAAATACAGTCAACATATATAAGAAACACAGACACACGTTAAACATGATACCGTATCTTGTTGCAAATTGTTCAGTGTTTGTTGTTTGTAACCGTATTTGACATTAATGTTGTTAATACTAACAGATAAACTGCAAGCGTTAGGCTTTGTTAATATGAAGTATATATGTAGTGTATTGCTGCAAAATGTATGTGTCTGTGTTGATGTGTACGTGTGTGCATATACGTATGTGTACGTGCTTGTGTGAGTGCGTGCAAGTGCATGCGTGTTTGTGCAAGTGAGCGTGTACGTGTTCGGACTGAGTGTGTATGTGCGTACACTCCCTCAAATCTGTGTTTGTATTTTGCTTGTGTTAAACACTTATTCCCCATTGTTGTTGACTAATATATAGTCAACGTATAACGTCAAAATGTATCATGGTTTAATTTAAACAGCAATATTTATTGACAAATATACACTCTTAGTCGTGAACATGTTTTGACTAATTATATATACAGTGTTATTGAGTAACATTTTGTTAACAACTAACGTTAAAAAGTATTGTGAACTTATTTTAACAGCAATGTTTTTTAACAGGTATACACTCCTAGTCGTGTATATTGTTTACATTGGGTAACGATGAGTTTTCCGTGGACCTCGTGCTGCTGTATTGATGTTTACGTTTTGCGGCGGGTTATGCACAGTTCGTATATTGTTTATACCTTTATATTAATACTCAAAACGAAAATTACTGGCGGATTCTAATTTGACCTCAAACAATGTTGGACTCAAAAAACATTCTACACACTTTTTGAAATTATCTATGTAGTGATATATGTCCTTCACAATTACATGTAACAACTAAATTCAAAACGTAATACAGCGTACCATAAACGAAATAAGGAAATCAAAATGTACCTTGTGTAAGCAAATAAGATCCAACAAATAAGCTGTTTATATAACAACGTGAGGTTCAACCGACGCATAAGGCTTAAGTCAATACATCCTGGCATACACTGTTTCATATCCAGCAGGGATACAAGATCTTTAATAATAATAAAAAACCTTTTTGTAAGATAATTCGCCCGACTGGGCTTTATCTAAGTTTACGAATATGAATTAACTCTATCAAGTGTGTTTTTTCTGTGATCACATTTTTCAGTCTGGACTTTTACATTATATACGAAATTGATTGTGTTGATATCGCACACGACGAATAAGTTAACAGTCAATCCTTTGTATTGTATTAAGGGGGCGAATTAACGGTTCGTCTACTAAATTACCCTTTGCGAAAATAAAGTTCATATGTAGGTTATTAATATTTTAGTGTTGTCAATACGATGTTAATACTATGGTTCGTTTCTATAAACATTTGTTTAACATGTATACAGTCGGTAAAAATGCAAGTGAGAACCGTTATAAACATGAACTGATCGATGTAAATCGATCGATTTAAATTACAGAACAGAACAGAATTTTATTAAACATAAACTTTACAGTTTCTAGTGTTTAACAATAATACATTATACATTATAGTAAGTGATCATTCATTTTAATATTTCTAGAACAGGATGAACTTGACCAGATAAAAATGAAACTTGCATTTTCACACATCAGAATAGTACATCTAGTTAAAATGGAACTGTTTTCGTATGTCCATTGAAGTAAACAACAATTATATAACAATAACAACATGAATATCATATTAATTAAGCAGAAGTGGTATAAAATATGTTTAAAGATATACATCAATATGCACATATATACAAACATCTATTATTAATTGTTCATCAGAGTATTTTGGCGAAAACTTAATGCCTCCGATATGTACTTGCTTAACCTAAACATTTCACTTTTATTCTGTGTATCTAGCAATTGCGTGAGTTTAATATACTAGGCCTGGTTCTGTAATAATTTTAAATATAGTTTCTCTTATTTGAACGAATGTAGTACATTTCAACAAGAAGTGGAATTCATCTTCCACTTCATTATTTTGACATAATTGACAAAGCCGCATATTTCTATCTACCTCATCGTATCTACCAGTTTGTATTCTCAGATTATGTGCACAAAGACGTAATTTTGTAATCGCTGTTCTCAAATTTCTTGATACGATTGTTTCTAAATATGATTCAAATGAAAATGTTGTTTTTATTGCTTTATACACAATAAAATCTCTATTATCAGTTACGTCACGTTGCCACTCTTGTAAGTATTCATCAATAACTCGTTGCTTAAACAAAGACAAAACATTACTTTCCTTGATTTGTGAGTTATTAGCCCAAACATAATTAAATCCATATCTAGAAAGTAAGTCCTTAACCTTTCCAAACTAATTTATCTTGTTATCAATTAAATCAGTCAGAATATCTTCCATGATTGATCGCAGTATTATATTGTCACTTTTAATAAGTTTAAACCAATATTTGATAATGCGTACATATCTGCTAACATATAACGGGTATCTACCAAGTTCGCCGCGTACGGCAACATTTGAAGTTGATTTTCTGACGCCAAGAATATCCTTGCAGAAGTGTTGGTGTAATGTTTCTAACTCGCTAGACTTAGAGAAACCCCATATTTCGCATGAGTATGTAATAATTGTCGAAACAAAAGCATCGAATAACTGCAAAGCTAACTTTGGTTTACAATCATATGTTTTCAAATTTGATAACAATGTGTTTAGTGCCTTTAAACCTTTACCACGTAAAGTATTAGTATTCAGATTAAAATTCCCAGTATAATTCAGTGTTACGCCTATGTAGATAAAATCGTTAACCATGTCTAGGTATTAATTTCCATACATCCACTTCTCATTACGTTTTGTGCCTCCTTGTTTACGGAAAACAACAATTTTGGTTGTTGCTATATTGACTTGTAAGCCCCATGTACTACAATAGGCATATAGACAATTTAGAGACATTTGTAAACCTTCAGGCGTTTCACCAATAACAACTATGTCATCTGCAAAAAGCAATAAAATCAAACATATATCTTGTAGATTAATTCCAGCACTATGTTTATTTTGCAGAAACATTTCTAAATCATCTACGAAAAGTTAAAATTGTATCGGTGACATTATCTCCCCCTGTCTTAAAACTACTGTTATATTAAAGTAATCGGAATAGGTATTAAAATGCTTTACACATGATTTGACATATTGATACATGCTGCGTATAATACGTAACATTTTACCATCCAAATTGGACTTCAACCATAGTGCGTTCAAATATATAGAATCGAAGCAACGTTTCATATCAATAAAACAGCAATACAAACGTTTATTCATATTAACATATATTTGAATAACTGAATGAAGGATAAAAACTGCATCTATAGTTGATCTGCCTTTTCTAAAACCAAACTGAGCGTCAGAAATAACATCATTACTTTCTCACCATATTGATATTCTTTGGTTTAGTACACATTTAAATAACTTTGCAAAATTGCTTAACAATTTGATACCTCTATAATTACTAACGTCTGATTTGTCACCCTTCTTATGTAGTGGGATTATAATTCCTTTGGTCCAACATACAGGGAAATACCCAGTGTTAAAGATTATATTGAAAATCGTTGTGATATACCCAGCCAAAATATCACAAGCTTCTATAAAGTATTCATTTAACAATTTATCTTCTCCTGGCGATTTACATTTCTTTAGAAGAGCAGTAGCTTTATTAACTTCATTACAGGTTATTTAGTTATCTAGATCCCCTACTACATTGGTGAAATTATCAAATTCGTGATTCAAATTAAAGTCTTCTGCATCAGCATTTGTTGTATAATTAATATCAGAAAACATTTGCTCAAAATGATTCTTAAAATCATCAAGTGGCACATGGCTATTATTTCATGTTGTATTTTTGGATCTAAAGTACCTCCACAAGTATTTTGGTTTATTTCGTTTAAGATCTTCAAACTGTTTACAACGTTTAAAATCGAATGCCTTACGCTTCTTTTTTGAAATTAATTTATAGTTTCTTTTCAATCGACACATTTCTATTATATCAGTATCACGATGTGAATTATTATAGAGATACAAGGCATCTTTATACAATCTTTTCGCTTCCCTACATTCTTGGTCAAACCATTTATCGCTGTCTGAAATATGTTTTTCGAATTGTGGATATTTTTTAACACGTTTGATAAATAAGGGATCAGCAACATCTCTTACAATATTTGTGAAATTATTTACTATGTTATAAACATTTGTTTCCCTTTGCTCAGTATAATTTAAAAATAAATTGTTAAAATCAGAGGCCCTACTAACTAAACCATCACGAAAATGTTGCTTTTCATCATCACTCCATTTTACGTACTCACTTATATATGGCTCTTCTATAATATCCCGCCTGTTACATGTTGAAAGACAGCGGGGCATGATCACTAAAATTATTAAAATCTTATCAATTAAAATTGTCTACGGCATTAAAAGAATGTTCGTTCAGTACCAAGTAATCAATTGCGCCATTTGTATTACAGCATGTATATTTACCAATAATGAAGTCTGAGCCCAATCTCTCGTTTGCGATTCCTAATGCCGTAGCCCTACATAAATCTAGTAAATTATTTCCTTGAGAGTTACTTCCCTTGTCCATTTAAATAGACGATTACAGCGTTTATGTAAACAGAAAACCACAATTCCCCCTATTTACAATAAATGTCTGAGCCTCTCATTATTGACCAATTATGAACCGACTGTAATTATATAGTATAAACAGTGGTCATCGATGACACGTTCGCGGGTGCGATAAAATTATTATTAGTAGTAAAATGAAATGTACACGAGGTACCGTTACGCGCATAAGATCCACTAATAGCGTAGAAATGTTTTCATTGAAGAGCATGATTGTGTATGTGCGAGTTCGAATTCGGTTCCTACCGGAACCATGTCTCCCAAAAAAGTTTTGCCTTTAAATATACTGTTTTCTTAACGATAACATCAATATATAATATACGCGAAAATATAGTGAAAAAAAAGGGAATTAAAATGTTTTAATATGTGTATATAATAATATGAAATTGCGTCGATATGCCTCTCAAATTGAAACGAAATGTGTACAAATGAATTCAAAACAACAGTAGCAATACGCTGAATAAACATGAAATGATACATGTTATAATTATGCTTGGCTTTACTGACTAAATTATCAAACAATATCAACAAACACACATGGGAAAACTAAACATGCGAATGTGACCATTATCGTGTTACTATTACTAATTTAATTTACTTCGATAGTGTTTTCAGTATAAAACTAGTTGTGGGACGTTTGCGGTATGTATCATATTCGGATAAATCAAAACGGAGCTCACGTGTTTTTCTTTCTGACAGTGTTAAGAAAGTATATCAGGTGAACAACCGCTGGTATACAGTTTACCCGTTGTAATGTCAAAAAGAATGTGTCAGTACGTCCGCTTCAGTACCTCTATTGTCATTGTATTGCACAACAAACTGAATAGCTGAGCCATTCAGTACCAACACATCCTGAATGAAAACAACAGGAAAAGGAACAATATCCGCTTATGCAAAAATATATAACGCGAATCTTCCACATAAAATCAACACAGAATAATGTCGTCCAGGGCATGTTTTCCATAACACTTTTTAAAAAACTATTTCTGTTGAGCAGGAAGCAATTGCGTGCAGCTGTTGTTGCATAATCATTACTATTTGTACTTTTAGAACGAGATTATTGAAACAACAGTTATATCTTTTTAAAGTATAACAGATTGCAGCCTTGTTAGGCCTAAAATAATGCTTAAACATTTAAGTAAAACTGATGGATGCTCCCCAATGCGCTTTGTCAAGCAATATAAATACAATGAAAATGGCAGAGATAATTAAATGACTAAAAATCACTAGAACAGCAGGACCAAATATGTCATCACAACTATAGGTGAGCATGCCACAAAAATACCATGTGAAGCAAAACTGTGAAAAAAATATCAAAGATCCTAAACTGTAAAATAAATCAAAGTGCTGGATCATTACTGTTATATGGTTATTTTATCCTAGTTATTTAATTTTCACATGTTAAATATCCTTGAATGTCAAACAGCAGTTCCAAAGAAACAGTCATTACACAATTGAAATCTCCAAAGTATCATCCTGATGACATGCACACACCCTCTTGGCAATGACGCTTCCTATAAAGTGTTATTTGAATCTGGCCAGCAGTTGCTGAGAAAAAGCCCGGACGTGAATTGTGCACTATAAACTAATGACAGAAATATTCAAAGTCCCATAACGCTGACACCAATCATTTAAGCGAAACGTCCTGGTAATATGCACTTCTCCTCTTAGTAATGCAGCTGCCAATAATTGTTTCATTTAAATCTGGCC
Source organism: Congeria kusceri (assembly GCA_027627225.1). NCBI lineage: Eukaryota > Metazoa > Mollusca > Bivalvia > Myida > Dreissenidae > Congeria > Congeria kusceri. Next base: position 27,114,931 of record CM051024.1, read on the forward strand.
AGAAGTTGCTGACAAATAGCCCGGACAAAAATTGTGATCTATATGAATCATTTCAGAAATTTTCAAGTCCCATAACTTTAAGAAAAATCATTGAAGCAGAAGGTCCTGATAATATGCACACCTCCTCTTGGCAATGACGCTGCCCATAAAGATTTATTGAAATATGGCCAGTAGTTGTTGAGAAATTACCCGGACAAGAATTGTCTATCATGTATTAATATCAGAAATCCTTAAAACCCCATAACTATAAGAAAATCATTGAAACGGAACGTCTTGGTTCAGTGGACGAGAGTGTGGGACGGAAGGACGGACGCAGTGCAACTATATGCTCCCCCGATATCTAACGAGGAGAATAATAAAAAGTACGAGATTTTACTAACAGTTCACGTCAAACCTGATACGTGTGTATTACAATCCACTCCACAGTAACTTGCAATTTACTTATTACACCAGCTTGTTAAACAAAGTAAGCTTTAAAGTGTATCTAAGTCTACAATCCGTATAGGTGTGTCATAAACATAAAGGTACAATATATTTTGAGACAATCATAAACATCGTTGTAGATGTTATATGCAGCAACATAATATTACCTCTACTTACATATTTTTGCGAATGGGTTCGTATACCATAGGGCACAGAAATAGTTATTATGATTTTATGACAGTCATATTGCACGTACTACATAATATTTTTCTCATCGTTTATCAAAATTACGTCCATGGGAGGTATATATCTAAAGCTTGTAAGCGATAGAAGCGGTTAGTTTTAAATGTATACATGCAAAGATGACATATACATTTGTAATGAACGAACATTATATTCCAATGTCACAATGCCTTAGCTGTATATTTGAATTACATATTAAAAACAACATAATATAAACAGTAATTGTGGGCAAATACGTGTTAATGCCAGTCTGGCTTTTTTTTAACAATATGTAAACAAAAAGCAGCATGGATTTCTATTTTGAACTCAACATAGCCTACACTTTATCTACAAAAAAACATTCAACCGAATTTGCTTGCATTTTAAGCATGTGCGCGTGCTTGTCTTAGTGTGTGGTCTGCAATGAACGTATTTATTATTTTACGTGTTAAAAAGAATGTATGACTCACGTTCAGAAAACAGTATAAATTTAATAAAAACATACATATGCACTTATTACACGTATGTTAAGCTGTCGCATGGTCCAGGATGAGCAAGCGATACTCCCCTGAAATAGATTAATAACGGTTGTAATAATAAATATAACATCAACATTTAAAGTTTTACAAATGAGTTTATATCAAACGGAATTTAATCTACACTTATTATCAATATTTATGTGTACGTTGCCTGTCTTGAATGTTCATATGCTTTTAAAATATTTTTTGGTAGTAGTATATTTGCATTTTACCTGATCATCTGTGAAGCCGTATTGAAACTATGCAACTACATGTGTATGATATTGAGCATTGACTCGACTGTTGCTAGTTGCTAGGACATAATGTTCATATCAAATCAAACCACCATACTTGCATGACATCTCACACGGGTTCGAGTACGTTTGGCCATCGCTGCCACACACGGGTTGCACTTGGTGCGGACACACACATCTCGCATTGTACCGCCAGCATTCGCCTTGGTACCACTTAAGGACGCCGCTAAAGAAATAGAAGAACAAGTATTTTATTAGTTTATTTATACATGGTTTGTCGGCAAAGATAAGTTGGAATTAGAATAAAACGCTGCTAAAGTAAACATAAGTATCATATACGAGTAAAAGCTCAAATAAAAGTGTCTAGAGTAGGCTTATACAGACATAACAAGATACCAGGTAAATATCGGAGGATTTCAGAGTGTAGCTATCGCCGCCACAATACAACTGAGACGAGTTCTCGATATGTATTTTCGGCCACAACAAATTGATCAGATGTTCGACGGATTTGAGCACCTTAGAATCGTGAATCGAAAAAAAAGATATTTTTCTTTTTTTTTTTGCGCCCGCACATACGATTGTTTTTAATGAATTTTTCATCAACGAGACTCATTGTACGTTAAACGCCGACTTCGTGGGGTTCCCAAATCATAACAAGCAATTGGTACTGATATAGACGTGAATAAGGCGCTTTACGGCGACTGGTTTATGTACAGAGCCCCAAACCCATTTTATACATAAAGTGTGACGTCACTGCGTTCGTCTGATCACTATACTAGGAACTGATTACTATCCATATTTGGCTAAATGGTACATACACTGAGATATAGTCCGCGGATGAATGAAATAATTTCCAAACAATGACAATTTCCGTATATTCTTATTAAAACCATTTTTAACCATGATAACTATATCATCATTATTAACTTCAAACACTCAAAGCATTGTGTTTATACCTGTTCGTGCAATGAAATGCGTTTTACTTGCGTTGTCATGCAGTTTATGCTTTCACTTTCGTACAATATGTACAAGTGAGCAAATTGAGATACAAACTTTTTTTATTATTGAAAACAACGGCGGATTATATTTTCAAATTGAATTAAACGATGCACAGCTTGAGTTACTTGCACCAAGTTACGTCCTACAAGACTGTATGACGATTTTGCTGATGTTTAAGAGTAGCGTCTCATGCTCTAGTTGGCGCCATATAAATATAGTGCTTACCCAGCATGCACAGCGCGAAATCACACGGTTTAGTTGCGAGAAGAGACACCTGGTGGACACAATGCCCCAAACCTTTACTCTCCAATAGCCAGTCTGGCACAGCTGTAATGTGTATTTCGACTCGGCAATTTCTTATCATGTTTTATCAATCTTTTGAAAACACAACGAGATGTTTGTCAGCATTCATGGCCTAATTAAAGATGATTGCTAGCAAGCTGTCGTAATATCAGCAGACACAACAGTTAATTAAAGGATTATCTTGTTGATAAAGGATGTGTGAAAATGGATGTCTGGAATAGGTAAAATGGACTGATCGGGTATGTTTACATTTCGGACAGTTTTGACCAGCGGTTTTGTCATTGATTTCTTACTTCCAATATCCACACATATAAGTTGTTTTTGACATGTCCATTTTATAAATTCAACATATCTGTTTGGTGAACATGTTGTTCAGTTTTTATATATTAAGGTACATTGCACTGGGCAAACCAATTCATTATGTTAGTAATTAATTTTAATTTATTTATGGATATATTTTGTTAACATCTTGCTGATATTTTAAGAGTGTATGTTTAAATACAAGAAAATTATCCAAGTTTACTGCAATGAACAATTAACAAAAATGTTAATATAAAAATCTAAATCTTTTGTTAATGCCATAATGCAATTAATATACAGCACAGTGAAGCTTAATTTTATAACAATTAAAACAATAAGATATAACCATTACCCGACATGGAAACACGAAACGATGTTGCCAGTCGATTAAACAATTGGCTCAAGAAAAATGCCAGTGTGAGCCCTGGTTTACGGTTTAAAAATAATGGTGGCGTCCAGTTGTTTCGTCGTGTCATTTAAAGATACAGAACTTGTTCTAGTCATTCCTGAATTGTTTTGTGTTTATTGTATGACATTTCATATTCATGTTATTAAACTGTTGGTAGTGAATGACTAGGTGTATCAAATATCTATTTTGATAATGACAATTACCTTGTATAAGGTCTACTTTCTTATAGTTAAGATATGGCTATTTAGTATATCTTGCCGGGTGTTAATTTAATAGCAAAATCACTATTGAAGACTTGTTGCACAAAACCCTTTGCAGGACATGGTCGAAAAAGAAATGGAGAAATTAGTTGCTTAGTTTATTACATACATATTGATTTTGACAACAATTTATAGACCAGAGCAGATGAAGAGGATATTATTGACAAGATATCAAGTTATGATGGCGTTTGGCAGTAATTTTTAATCACTATGGGCAAGATAGGATTTTTTTTTATTTTACGCTTTTCGGTCGCTTCCGACTTTATTGAAAATGGAAATAAAATATTTGTATGGACAAAATCCGTAGAACAACTGATCAATTTGTTGTGGCCTTATAGTATTTCAAAAAATTGACAAACCACGTGTACCGCCACCCAGAACGGTGCAAAGACAATTTATTTTAGTTTGAAAATATATACAACTAGTTTAAATGTAAAATCACTTATGTATTTTGCGATGATATAATACTCACGCGCAATCCAGTTCGCATTCGTTTCCGTATGTCAGTCCGTTGACTCCACACACAGGGTCCCATGTCAAGGAGCACGAACACGCGCGAGCACCTGTACCTCGTAAGTCCTTACTCCTAACACCTTTATGTTGGTGAGAATAAGCCATTTAAAATAATTGGGTACTGAGTACAAATGATCAAAATTAGAATAACGCTTAAGCAAACTATATAATACGAATATTTTACGCAACAATGTCTGAAGAAAACTAATACATGCCCAAACTACATTTTAGTTCTACATTAGTTTTGGGGAACCGTCCCAGTAAAAAAATTGCTGAGCTTCAAAGAATTACTTATAATTTATTTCAGTTTGAAATACACAACAGAACAGTGTGTAATATGATACATTATTATACCTTACCATTTTGTTTTCCTTTATTCATATAAAATCAAAGTAGTCAATAATTTTAATTATTATACCTCACTTGATTATTTCTCTATATAATGCGTATGAACTGCAGCGGGCAACAATTTGATATGTCGCCCGGCAATGTCGCCCGCTTTCGCAACGGTCGCCCAGTACGCAAAATGATACGGGATTGTTCGGTATAAAAAAATAAATATTGACTTCCTTGAGGGTGACAGTGCGTTTCGTCAACCCTGGACAAACACTGTCGACCTCGACTAAAGCCTCGGCCGACAGTGTTGCGTCGGGTTTACCAGACGCACGGTCACCCTCAAGGCAGTCAATATTTATATAATATAACACTGCAATATCACCCGCTATTTCCTCGGATTGACAAAATGCACTATCGCCCTCAAAGAATGCAATATTTATATATTTTAATCCGGAATATCATATCCATGCCTTCCAGCATAGATCAACAAAAAAGGGACAAAAGGAGTATATTCCGACCAAAAAATAGGAGAAAGTAGGAAAATTGTGTTCTAAAAAGTATGAAAAGTAGGAAGAATAACGTTAATAAAACTAGCAAAATTGCATGTTACGAAGCCAATGAAAATGAATTTGAATAAATATCATCCTAATTGTATGTGCTGTAGTCACATATGCATCTACAGTATAGTTTCTGATGACAAACGTAAGGTTAGCATTTTCCTAAAAAATCTGTAAACGAATACACTCCCAGTGAAGCAACGCTACAGCATTTGGATAGATTAACGGTCAAATTTATACTTATTTAATGGTCACTCATTACATTTAAAAAAGTAGGTATGGTTGGATGATTTTGCAGAAAAGAAGGGAAAAAAAAGGAACCTGTTAAAAAGTAGGAAACGCTTGAATGCCTGCATATACCATAACACTACCAAATAATGTAGCACTACTGTAAAAGGTAACAATACAGTTTATCAACCAATTAATCCATTTAAAATATGGTGCCAAGAAAACGTGACTCGTTTGTACGATGAAGATGAAGACCTATTGTTCAGCTGACAACATTGTTCGTAACATTATTTGTATCATAGCTGTTTTATTGCAGTGGACATAATATGGTTAAATTTCAATAGTTTTACCTGCAACAAACGCAGCTATGGTCCAGAGTGGCAAAAGCAACATTCTGTACCTGATTAACACACTGGAGTTAAAAGATAACAATCCACCGCTATTGACTGTGAGTATGAGTATTTTTAAAATTAATTAATATATTTCGTCCATATGGACTCAAATATAAACAGAAGTGTGCAGTACAATTCACATGAACACTGTTAAAAATTTATATGCGCATAAAGTTAGTCAAAGCATGCGAAACAATAATAACACTGCCAAGTGCACACTTTAGATTTACAGAAAACTAACTTGTCATGTGCTGATATATTGCATTTTACGTCTCAGCTTTTTATATGCCGTCAATACAGATGGCGCAGTCTTAAACATAAAATGAAGTGCAAAAAGGCTCAAAGGGTTAATACCTGCATAACCGACTGGTGAACCGTACTAAATCCGTGTGTCAATCCGTGTGTCATGTCCGACTGGTGAACCGTACTAAATCCGTGTGTCATGTCCGACTGGTGAACCGTACTAAATCCGTGTGTCAATCCGTGTGTCATGTCCGACTGGTGAACCGTACTAAATCCGTGTGTCAATCCGTGAGTCATGTCCGACTGGTGAACCGTACTAAGTCCGTGTGTCAATCCATGTGTCATGTCCGACTGGTGAACCGTACTAAATCCGTGTGTCATGTCCGACTGGTGAACCGTACAAAATCCGTGTGTCAATCCGTGTGGCAATCAATGAGTGTGTCACAAGGACCTATTCACGGATTTATAATAAATGCATAATACATGCATTATTATTTTTTTCATTGTATGCAAAATAAAACGTGCCTTACAGAACTAAAACTCACCGAATAAATCGACTTATATCGTTTAATATAAAATCAAAACGCTGATAGTGTAAAAAAAAACTGTTGGCATGAAAAGAAACTTCAATTAAGTGAATTGTAAGTGCATTGAACTTTCAAGGAAACATTTGTTTCAATGAACCTAAATATGTGTAATGTCATAATTTACTAAAGGATAAACATGTATCGGGCAATCAAAATAAAATCAATTTCAGGTATAAAATGATCTTTCGCTGAAGGACATTTTGTTGTTTCGATTTACTTCAAAGAAAAGAACTAGTTTACCGCGATACAGGTTTCAGATATTACCATCTCAAAAGACCGTTGGCTTTCGCCAAGTCTAAAAATCGCAACAACAAGAAATATAACGAATAATTGACATGTTTATATTCCGATGATTGTATTGATCAGATGTGTCGAGACGTATAGTTCACTTTTAAGTGTATGACTAATTCTGTGGCAGATTGAATGACGTGTTTAGATTAATTCCGGTTGTTCCAGGCCAGACACGGACGGCATCGCATTTGTGCACTTACACGCTTTTATAAAACAAGTCCATTATTTCATAGGTACAAATAAAAACATTAATGTGTTGGTAATTAAAACCATTAAAACATATCTGCAATGTCCTACACCAGTACATAAGTACGTTAATATTAAATTACCAGCCAATATGCGCATTGAACCGGTTCGTTTCAGAATATTGGATTTGACAAAGCGCTTATTAATATACAAATACTTTCCAACAACACGAGTTCGTGACAGATATAATTTATTTGTACAACATAAGCGACATGTTTAGCTTTAATCCGCGCAACATTAACTGTCAGCCTAATAATTGTGACATAAGAATATTATTGATGTTTCTTATAGGTCGCACAGGTTATTAAGGACGTCTACTGATTCACGTTTAACTAGACGACGATCCTATGTGGATTTATAGGTTATATACCAGTAAATCATTATGTATCACGCCGTGGTCCATTCAAAAAAAGTACCCGTTACTAAAGAGTTACTTTTCTCGTCTGGTATAAAAGCCATTTAGCAATCTCAGACATGCCTTTTGTGGTTAGTTCTTATATCTTATATGTGTCTGGAACATGTTGGTGTATTTCATTGGAGGCTTACTTGAACTGTGAACTTTTATGGTGTGTTTACTGTGGTATGGGGCTTTTGTCGAAATATGAATGCCGAAACCCTGTTTTCTACCGGTGTCTGCATACAGGCGAGATGCATTTTCTTATAAGTAACATGACATATCTTTTTAATTGCAAGTTTTGAAAGAGGAAAGATTCATCTTTAAATTGATACCCCCCCCCCCCCCCCCCCCACCGTAAACTTGTCTAAGTGTGGATATTTAAAACCTCTCAATAATTTAGAATTACGTAGACATTCAAGAATGATATACGTTTATCAGCTTTCTTATCATAAGTCTATTTTAGGTGTAGAATCTTTTCAAAAAAGTCTATGATATTGCGCAAAGTTGAATTGTCATTGTTTGCGAACTATATAATTTATACACGTATAAGTTGGTAGGTACTGATTTTGTTTCACCCTCTTTAGCTCCGAATCCTGTTTCCTCGCCTTCGCTGGGACATGTTTCGTACCTTCTCACATATTAAGACAGATCGAAATATCATTAATCATTCTTTATTTTTTATATATAGTCTAGTACTATATTATAGTTTCTATAATTTTGTTTTATTGTACTATCATATCCATATATACTGTTATAAAATAAATTGAAAACTAAAACACGAACGTCTTGTAAATTGGCTTTGTATATAATAATTATTATTGAATATTTGGGCCATTAAATACATCTATTAACATTATCGTCCCTCAGCACGCTGCTATGTTTTGTTGTGTTTTGCTATATTCATCTTATAGCATAATGCTATAAACTAAGAAACATCAATCTCCTCACATGAAAACTTTTTTTTCGTGTACTGAGTAAGAGAATAATCGAGGCAATACATTTGAGATTGATGGCGTTCATTATTATTATTATTTAATGAATGAACACACTATTCGACACATTTTTGTATATACTAGTTCATTAAATGATTATAATTCCTGAAATCACAATTGATCGATGCAGATAATGTATAACTGACTAATTTGCATAGTCTGTCCCTTAAATACCACCCAACAATCCGCATAAAATAATGTCAGGTTGAATGTAATGCCGTGTTATTGTATTGCATCGCATTAAATAAGAATGCCACATTGTGAGTCACATAGGTACGTGAGTACTCTGTATTCACTGACATCGAACAATATGTCCATGTCCAACGATGAGCAATGAAAGAACATGTATTATAAATGAGAAAGGAAAACTATCCTTACATGCAGCTATACCTCGATGTATTACAGTATTATCTTTAATTTACCCCAGTGTACATTCCTCGATGTATTACAGTATTATCTTTAATTTACCCCAGTAAACACTCCTCGATGTATTACAGTATTATCTTTTATTTACCCCAGTTTACACTCCTCGATGTATTACAGTACTATCTTTAATTTACCCCAGTGTACACTCCTCGATGTATTACAGTACTATCTTTAATTTACCCCAGTGTACACTCCTCGATGTATTACAGTATTATCTTTAATTTACCCCAGTGTACTCTCCTCGATGTATTACAGTATTATCTTTAATTTACCCCAGTGTACACTCCTCGATGTATTACAGTATTATCTTTAATTTACCCCAGTGTACACTCCTCGATGTATTACAGTATTATCTTTAATTTACCCCAGTGTACACTTTGCAAATTAACGTTGACGCATCGTTATTATATTATATTGTGATCCCATGTCAAGAAATGCACAATAGATTGATAATCTACATTTATGCTTGGTGTCGATCGATATGCACTGGTATCCCGACCGCGTCTCGGCATGCCTTGGAGTGCTACATCTAGAAACTTTTACTAACAAATACAAAGTGCAAAATATGCTTGGCGATTTCAAAATCGCCTTTTAAAAAACTTGTTAAAATCTCATCTCGTATAAGGCCGAGCTAATCCTGATTCCTGATTGGCCGAATCTCGTTTTGGCCGCATTTTTCCATATTGGCCGTGTTTTTCCCAAACTGGCGTAGTATTGAAATTTATTGGCGAAGTTTACAGTGTATCAAGCGAACAAACTGACAGATTCTCGGTCAATGTGATAAAGTTAATTAATAATAGGCTGTATTGAAACGTATATTAATTTTATAATCTTGACAAATCCGTATGTTTACTTTTTCTCTTCTGTTCTTCTTAAATATAGTTAAGTTTTAAGTTGTACTGTGAAACAATTACGTATACAAATTAAAATTCTACATACATGTGCTAAATATATGATGTTCATCTATATATATTTATAAACATGTCATCAGTTAAATGTGTTCTGTTTAGTGATTGGAAAACTACAAGAGTGTGTATAAATATGTGTCGTTTAAAGGCACAAAGCTAGCATATTCAGTTCAACGTTTTATTCTTAAATTTTTCATATTTATATCAAAACAGACCTCGAAACCCTTAAAGAGGGCAAGTACGATCTCATCAAATTTTAAGAAAAACATATGAACTTAAAATTAAACCGATAAAACTTTGATGAATAACAAACGAGAATAAACGTTCAGAAGAATTGATATTCGAAAATCCTCGACGCTAGGAATAAATTTGTCGTTATGAAGTTTAAAAAAAAAAGAAGATCTTACATGTAACTGTTTTTATTTTATTTTAACTTTCCTCGATCATATTCGTCCTCTCATTCGTGTTGTTCAAAATATGAAAAAAATGAAACGTTGATATTGAAATCGTATATTTCCCCTTTAAATCAAAATTTACGTCCAATTTATAAGTATACCCATCGTATATGTATGTCCTTTTGCCAAACAGCTGGCTCAATGCGTTGTTTTATTGTTATAAATAACGATTAAATATGCACGATGTATGACAATAAATAGCGTATAACCAGCTTCTTGTATAGAAATTAATAATACATGCTACTACTTTTACTAGTGCTACTGCTTCTGCTACTGCTGCTACTGCTACTATTACTACTTCTGCTACTACTACTACGACTACTACTACTACCACTACTACTACTACTACTTCTACTACTACTACTACTACTACTACTACTACTACTACTTCTAATACTACTACTGCTGCTACTACTACTGCTAGTACTATAAAAATAATAATATTGTTACTACTAATAAAAATTATAAAAGAAAAAACGTGCCAGTAGAACGCAAGTTTCTTCTTTGCAATTACCTTTCAACACACATTGTATGTATTGTTTAATATTTTTAATCAAATTTACCGTAAATACATCAACGCGCGATAATTTACGTATGAAACAACAACGATGTGTTGCAAATAACATGAAATTTAATTAAAAAGCGACGTTGTTTTTAAATCCACGAAAAACAAACATTGCATCGTCACAATTTAACAAACACATACAATTTAAATTCTAACTAACGCCAACTCGCCCAAAATCTCGCTTTGCTGATTGTCTCCCTTCACGCGATGCGAAATAACATTCAATAGCATTAACATTATTCCGTATTTTCCAGCTCTTGACTCACGCAATGTATCGATTGGTCTCGTTTTAAAGAAGCCCATCGAGAATCTCTGAATATTCCAATCAATAACTACATATTTCAAATTGCCTGACTGTCTGCAAGCCAACCATGCCTGGACCCAGAGGCAGTTGGTATTGGCTTTCGACTTTAGTTCTACTGTTACACGACTTCTCGGCTAATAGTGTTTTGTTTTTGTGGTTTCTCTAGAATTAACTCATTGGTCTGTTGTTATTCATTTGTTCGGATAATGCGCTGCCACAACTTATAACTGGTATGTAAACAAACACGTAATGTAATATATATTGGGATGTGTAAATCTGTATTGACACATTTACAATAAGTTTCTACGTGAATGTGTATTGCAGTGCGTTTAATAGAGCATAGGTTGCTCGTAGATTCAAGATATATCTTTTAAAAACTTAATCGTTAGATACATGTATACTGTGCTCCTTAGATTTACACCAGTTATATATTACATATTCTATAACTTGAAAACGTTATACGACGTGTATTCGACGCAAATATAGATGTTCAGGATGGTAATTTAACTAAATGTTGAAAATTATAAAGTTATATATTGTAAAAGGCATGTTTGAGGATATTTTACATGCTGGTGGTGAACTACATTAAGCTGTAAACAGCATCATATATTGTATTTTAATTATATGTGTGTATGGTATAGTGAGTAACAAATGATATAGTTACATAACTTTGATAGGTTATTTTCATAATTTCTTATAGGTCCAAAGACCCATGAGGACAACATATTTATATTGAAACACTAAAACAAACTATACACTTGAAATCATTAAGCAACGATACAGTGTTTGGTATACGATATGATAGAGAAGCGAAAAATAGTTTTATTATATGCTTTTCAGTGAAATATAGAATTTGATTGGTGAAATAAAATTTTATTTTTTCAAGGTTGGAACAATGAAAGTATAAGATCTTATTTTTTCTCTGCAGTGAAAAATTAAGAATACGGACTATATTTTTTTATTAAAATAGCTTACCAGAAGTGTTTACCTCCCTTTTAAATTTTATATACCTATACAGTATTTACATGCGTGAACAACAGAAACAGATTATAAGATTTAATAAACATGTAATTAATCGACAACGACGCAGAAAGTATGGCACTACTTTCCTACCCTGTTAATAAGAGATAAGTTTGAAATCATTTATGACGTCAGAAGAGTATCTCGCGCAATTTTGTTTATTTATTATCCTAATGCAAATAAATATTGATTTCGGTGAATGGCTTTTATTTCCCTCGTGGCCATAAGAAAGGATAGTTTCACTCGTGTATATCATTCACAGAAATCAATAGATATCCTCTATATATTGCAAATACTAATGAACACCTTCAATACACATATGGGGTCGCGTTGTATACCTGAACAACCGCTTGTACGATGCCACACTCAATGAATAACCAATGAACAAGCTGTCGTAGTTTTTGGTCAACGTATACTACCGTAATGTTTTCTAACTTTATTAAAGCTCATTTCATACCACATTATTTCAAGAGGCGGCGATGAAGCTATCATTGAAGAAGAGCTGGCTGTGTAGGATGATACAGGATCTGAGTCCAACCACTGCGGGGTCCTCCAGGGGTATCGTCAACAACGGCATCAGCAAATACGGTCATATAGATGATCTGCCTTTGGTCATTAAAATAGCAGGGTAAATATAGTAAACTATTGGCAGGTAGAGATATAATTTACCACTGGTGTAAACAGTCCAATCTAGGCACAAATAAGACCTCGCATTATTAATAGTTATAGTCGGGTATACACACTAATCTATAGTGTTGGATAACAAGCTCGTTATCAAGGATTTGGGAGAAACCTGAAGTATATGAAATAACCTTTTATAAGTATATAATAGCATCCAGTGCTACGGAACATGTTAAGATATTGTAGAAGATATGTAGCTCGAGCAATTAGCCAACATATATATTTCTGGAGACTTTTAAATACCGCATATTGCAAACTGGCTTCACAATCTATGGATATAAATAGGATCGGACCACAAGTTGAATTTACATACACGACTCGTATAAGCATGCACAAACACATATCACACCTACAACATGTATTAAAACATGTATACGTCACTATATTTCAGATTATCATTTGCAGTTATTGGTGCCTTAGCAACTCTTCACCAATCTTGCTCATGCCTTCTATCGATCTGGAACTCCGCAAGCAGCGCAGCCATTCCAACAAGCAACCTTCCAACCGATGACGAAAGCGATGACACGTGCGCAACCACACGTCATCTGATCGATGACGTCATCACCCGGTTACAAATTCTGGAAATTGCTTTCAAGGAACAGACGTTTGCTAGGGAAACTATAGCAAGGGAGGTTACTGATCAGTCGAATATCTACGAAATGCTGGACAAGAAAATGGCAAGCTTTCTAGATCGACTGACCAACATAAGCAGTCTGTATGCAGATCTTCAAACGAGACTTGACCAATTGGAGAAGAAAGCAAATTTCAACGGTATGTCTGGCATGCAATTGCTATTTTGTTTACTACATCTAGGAGTTTCTTCAGAAATATATCTTTGAGGCGTGTCGTGGGAAAATCCGGCTTAATGCATGTGCGTAGTGTCGTCCCGTATTAGCCTGTGCAGTCCGCACTTTCCGCATACAGTGGATTTATGTTTAGAAGAAACAGAAAATACCTTTAAAAGCGAAAAGTTTGGTTCTGGGTTAACCTGTGAGGACTACACAGGCTAATTGAGGACGACATTTTATGTCATGCATGAAGCCCGGGTTTGCCACGACACGCCTCATTTGTTTTATTAATACATGAAGATTGAATCCACAAAACATTTAGTAGCAATTATAGCAGTACGTCGTATATGTTTAAACGGAGTTAAAATGAAGTAGATTCTACTGGAAAATAAACTTCATTTAGATAATAACAGACATATAGTCAACACATGTGTTACTTTTATGGTCATGATGCGTAGCAGTGGTTAGGCGATTAGTATGAAGCACATAACACAAACTAATAGGCGTGTCGTGGGAAAAACGGGTTTTATGCATGTGCTTTAAGTGATACTTTCCGCCTACAGTGCTTTTATGTTTAGAAGAGACTTCACAGAAAATACCAAAAAAGCGCAAAGTGCCGTCCTGGATTAGTCTGTGCGGAGCAACGGTTTATTGTACATGCAAATCACACTTTAATTGATAAATATTTTAACTACGTTTGGGAGATTCCGTTTTATCAATATATAAAATTAAATTATCGCAAAAACAATATTCATTGCATTATACTATTCTCTATATTTACTTGTACTTTCTGTTCTATTACATGTATGCCATTATTGTATATACGTGTTTGGTTATTAGAAGGCTTTGCTCCTTTATAGTCTATACAGCTTACGTTGTATGTACATGTCGGGGTTATTTATCGTTAAATTAATATGACTTGTCAATCTCCCAGCAGAGTTATCGTTCGTTGCTCTCACCATTCACCTCTGCTACGGGTTTAATGACACGAATCTTGTCACAACGGAACAAATGTATTTAACGCACATTAAAGATGATTGTTAGGACCACAAGCATAGAAATACAGAATACATGTTTTTTCAATTATCATAAATTCGAAAAATATTTTGATTCCTATTATTGGAACTATTTGTATGCCCATTTACTAATCAATCAGTTCGCAGATGTAAATCAAATGGACATAGTAGATTGTTCGTATTATGATCATGTGACTTAAGCCACCTTCATGAGTTGGGACTACTTTCCGAGCCAACTGCAGAAGGGAATGGAATGTAACCGGTGTGCGAGAGATTGATGACTTGTATCTTCTTTTTAGAGGCCCTGGTTATTGCACTGTTTCTGGGCAGCTTAGGCAGCCTGCTCTGGTACCTTCGCAAACCCATACAGGAGTATGTTGAGAAACTCGAGGTGTCGTACAGATCGCCTATACCCAAGAAACTAGACACTGCAAGGACCCTGGTCAGGAAGGTAGCTCCATTTGGTCTAAAACGTTATAGGCAGCTGTGGAAATATAAGAAAAAAGTCCAGGCCGGAATGAAATATGAAATTAACACTAAACTCGTGGATTTATACTTACTGTTCTAAATAAAGTTTTGATTATTTCAATTATTTAATTTGTGTCTGTTCCGTATGGCGCATAGTAAGTGTTTGTGTATTGTCCACATGTGTGTTTATCAAACGCACTTTGCATACCGAGAAACTACAGAGAAAATTTTGAAAAACCATGACAAAAACTAAAGTATTATATATGCTTGGGCTTATTTCTAGACCATGCAGATAAATACAAACATGTAAAAAAGCAACACAAATATACAATTTCTATCTGCTTTTTTATTGTTGTTGCAAATTATTTGGACATACACTTGCAGAGTTCATCAAATCCCGGAACTCCCAAGCATTCTGCGTCGTTGCGAAATGAGGTGTGCATGGTTTGCTTCCAACCTGAAAATATTAACGGTATCGTTTCCAAGGTAAATGTGATACAAATGTACATTAAAAATAAGACATAACGTAACTCCTTTTCAAATTTATTTTAGTCCATGGTACATGCTTTTGATCCATATTACCTCATTTCAATGAATTTTATAATTCATAAACGCGGCGATTATTTGATTTAATTTCTTATGCGTTATATCAAATCATTGTGTGTTTTGTTTTCTGAAATAGACAATGCAATTCCCAATTTCTTTTTTATACTTTCAAAATTATATAATAAAAATATCAGAAATTGATTGGGTATTGTACATACGATTTGATTGTATTTATTTGTCATAATAATTTAAATATATATGTCATAAAATAAAAGTATTTAAATATATTTTAAGTTGACAAACTCCATGGTCCGTCATCTAGAAGGCATCTCTCTCCGGCCATTTTATGGCATATTGTCCTTTGATGATATCCGAGACATGCCGCATGTTAGGCTATACGTCATCATAGTTGACTTAGAGTCACGTGGGTTGTTTCTCAACTGTTCGGACAAAGATCTGCTGGTCGCATGTGTAAACTTTTCAAACACCATTGGAGGTAAGATAGCTTTCATGTCATTGTCGCAGTGAGAAGATTGTAAGCCTTTCCGGGACTCGAATCACTCGATTGACAAGAGTAATGCTGTCCGGGCTATTGCACAATTACATTCATTCTATGACATACACTGTTATTAAAATGTATTATTATAAATTATGATTTCGTGATCCTGTGTTTCCGACCGTTCACTTGTATGTGTGTAATAGGTTGCAATGCATTTCCGTGAAAATTTGGAACTGATTTGACATCAAATAAAAAAGTTACGAAGAAATTCTACGAACTTTTTGATCATCCCCTGTTGTTTCTCAATATTGTGACTCAAACCAAAAACATATTCCTAATAGAAGGAAAGATCTTACCATTAGATCCTTAGGTATCAAATTTTGTTTAAATATTCTCTAGAATTTCGTTAGCTCAAATGATGTACAATTTGTATAACACAGAATGACTACTTGTAGTTAAACAGAAGAAATTCTAATATTTTGTGGTGGCCATTTTAGCCATCTGCGTAGTCATCATTATTAACGATGATGGCTCCAAGAATCTCACAGCTCACAGCGTCTACAACTCGTCCCTGCGCCTTATCAAGACCAGCGACTGCCTGCAGGACATGGCGGCAAAGGGAAGGCTGTTCAGCATGTGGAAGGATATGACGTCACATCAGCTGAGCCATCTGCGACGAATTGTGAAAACTGTGCTCAATGCAAAACTTGTGCTTAAGTAGGACCACTACTGTATTAATGAGAACATTCTTTGTTACAAATTCATGTATGCATTTACTTGAATGCCTGACTATAATGTATGTACGATACATTCAGTATTGTTTGATTATTTACTTTTTATTTATAACGATCAGTTTATAATTATACAGACACTCAGCGCCAAGATACAAAAATACAAATTATTATCTAAAAAAGCAATTTAGCAGGCTTAAACGAACATCGTTTGTAAGTGGTAGCGGATCCGTGTTCTAGTGGTTTCACAGCCCAATGGTCGCAGGTTCAAGCCCCCGCTACACCCTAACTTACTAACTCGACTTTCTCACGAGACGTTTAACCGAGGTGCAGCGTACCGGGTGATTTACAATGGGCACTAAAAGACACAGGGTCGCCTCTGAAACGGAGCGTCTCCTGTATCTTGCACTATCCCCCGTAACAACTCCTGTGGGCTAGGCCATATGGGAGAGGATAGTACTATACCACACACACTCGTTTGGTTGTTTCTTATGTGTCGAATCATGATTTCATTATTTCCAGATAATCTTTTACATCCGTTTATTGTTGTCCAGGTGATGTATATGAGGTGTTATGTATAGTCATGACTTTATTTATGTTGTTGATTTTTTCGCTCCGTAAAAGAAATTTCGAAGCCATTAATGTATATTTGCTGTTACTGTAATTATATAAACTGTCGTTATTAACAGCCGCATAATTGGTGTCCTTTTTGGGTAAGAAGATTAGTGCGGCACATTTTGACTTGACCTACAGCCGTTGTTCGATATGCGCATTTCATGTGTTTCAGAGACGGATATAAAAATTCTTGTTACACCTGTCACATCCTTTTTCAAGCCATTTTTGTTCCGTTATTCAATTAAATTTAAAATAGAAATTACCTAATTAATCTCTGAATTAATTAAAAACATATTCATAAGAAAAAAACATATATATCGTAAGTATTTTGAAGAATATAAAACTAAAGTCTAACATTTGCAACCTTTAAAATCGACCGTAAATCAACCAATTATTAATTGCGTTCCATTTCACCGACGATTCTCATAACATACTTGCGTGCATGTTTTTCGACGCAGAGGTTATATCAGAAATCTTCAGCTTTGATGAGCAAGAGTGTTTGGAAGGACAAGCAACATATCAGACATATAGTGTCTTTTTGTATGAACGATACGCAGTGCACTGTTAATAATCTCGTGAAGCAACATATCTGAGATATAGTGTCTTTTTATATGAACGATACGCAGTGCACTGTTAATAATCTCGTCTGCAAATTAGTTTAGTTTTTAAGCGGGACATACAAATCGATCAAAGCATGCACAGCCAAACGATGCATTTATTGTCTTGTACTGTAGATTACTACCATTTTCAGAAGTTCGAAAGATAAATTATATCGCAGTAAACATGTGTACATAAATGAATAGCCTTTAAACAGATTGAACAAGTTATGTCAGCTTAAGCTTTTGCGGTCATGTTTGTGTCTGTATCATGAAGCTTTTATCAACGTCAACGGAGAGGTATCACAATGTTAATTGCACATACGTCAACAGGATCATAAAACAAAACAAAATAAAAATAAGCAGAAAATACTTTTATTTGGTCGGAAAATCAAGAATACGTTTTGCAAGAGGCTTGGCATATTTAATAATACATGTTTTATCTCTAAAACAAACAAAACGTTATACGTTATTTAAGTACCATCGCAGCAACATTAAATATTAAAATGTAAACCTCCAGCTGCAGCAGCAGCAGAGAAACAATAATTAAAATCGTAACGTCCCTTTGCTGCCAAAGGGCCAATAAGCATATGCGCAAAGAAGGCTGAAAGGCCCTGTTGGCTCTCAATGGGCGTTAATTTATTATTATTATTGTGGTCCTTTATTCCAGACAATTGTCCAATACGACACAAACAAATGGGTATTTCACAAAAAAACAAAAATATGATCAAAACTGTGGTCGCCTCCTCGGAACGGTAAATGAAAACCATTTAAGTTTAAACAGCATATTTAAAAAAAATCCAATTATAAAGGACTAAACATTTAATCATTTCGTGCAATCCATCGATACACAATTAAAACTTTAATTCATTGCTTAAGTGCGTTT
This sequence comes from Congeria kusceri, assembly GCA_027627225.1. Classification (NCBI taxonomy): domain Eukaryota; kingdom Metazoa; phylum Mollusca; class Bivalvia; order Myida; family Dreissenidae; genus Congeria; species Congeria kusceri. The sequence continues at coordinate 27,133,905 of CM051024.1, forward strand.
ATTATCAAAGATTCGTGCACATATTTCGTTTCTTCTAAATCGTCGTATTTTTAATTACACGTTTATACATTATAAATACCAAGAAAAAATGAAAAACCTCAACACATAAACCTCCATATAATAACAAAGATTCATGAAATGCATTCATTTCAAGTAAAATACCGGTTTATCTGATTCAAACATTCAGGAGTAAAAGACATGGACTCTCTGTATATTTTTGAAGCGATGCTTTCCATGCATTATTAAGATTTTGATACCAAACACTGATAATACCAAAAAGAACTACACACGGTGCTATCAATTATAAAAACCTGCTTAGTATGTATGCATACAATATTAAAATGGCCAATAAAGATGGAGGCATCTTTTAAAATTAATTTGCTAACGTATATGAGTTTTCGTGCAAGATCTCCGAGTAAACAATGGGTTACACTTATCAATTGTAAAACACAAAATATCAAAGTATTAATTACAAAATGTAAGTTGACTAATAATTTATGACGCATTTATCGAGACGAACGTATTGCTATTCAAGTATCCAACACGGGACGGTCGTCCTGGTGCCGTATTTCTAGTTTTATCTCCCTTAGCGTGCCTAGGTTCAGTATGCCTTTACCTTCGTGAAATACGTTAAAAAGCAAACAATTATCAACATTCCATTCAATGCATTTAACAATTTCAAACTTAAAATATGTCGCTCTAACGAATTTTTCAAATTATATAAAATTTGTTCACATTTCACTATAACGCTTAACGTTTATGTTAGCTTCGTAAGTCTGTATTCATCGAGTGACACAATAGCAAACACAGTGACATTGATTAATGACACTATTATCAGAATGCTAATTACATAGCATTAATAATAAAACATAAACGAAAATTCATATCAAAACAATACAAATCTACAAATTGACAGGCACTTCTTGCAGAAACAGTACATATATTGAATATAAATTCCATTTACAGTATTATTGTCAAGATATAAACTATTTTTGTGCTTCATACGGTGGCACATACGGTGACATGTAAACTCTTTTTGTATCTCGTTCCCACGAGATACAAACTCGAGGGAACGAGATACTAACTCGTGGGAACGAGATACTAACTCGTGGGAACGAGATACAAACTCGTAGAAACGAGATAAAAAAGAGTTGGGCATGTCACCTCTGTGCCACCTTAGTTTCAAGACCATCAAAAAAATTTAGTTTAAAATATAATACTAATTCAAACATCAATAAAGAGTTCGTATAATTTCTTCGTAACTTTTTTATTTGATGTCAAATTAGTTCCAATGACACGAATAATAATTATAAAAAGCATTTTGAATGGCATTTACGTGAAAACAAAGATCAGCATAAAAATATCAATGCAAACATACATCGAAAAATAATCGCAGTGCGATTTAAGGACAGTGTTTTAACACTTGTGTTTGTTAACGACCTGATGTAGATATGGTAAGCGTAGTATGCAACAACAGACGAATCGCTTTCTAAATACGAATGTCTACATCACACAGTGTTGTTCCGAAGTTAATTAGCATTTCTCTCATTTCTTGTTATTTGTTCTCGTTAGCAAGATTTTCATTTGTGTTTTAGTTTTCATACATTTCTGACGATCTGTGTATAAATATTTATAAAACGGTACGACCATCCATGTCAAAGAGTATTATACATTGATTAATTTCTATTTTATATTTTCATATTATAAACAATGCTGATAATGAAATTGGAGATCGCATTGCAGAATACAATTGACAGTCAAATGCTAACATATAAGTAAAAACTGTATACATTAATTTATGGCACAAAATACGGCACTTTAATCATCAAACAATCTACTGAATACATATTACATGTATAAACTCTGTAAATAACGATTGCATATATCGAAAAACATTTATCATCCACAATAAATATACATTCGCAAATGAAAACTTAAGTATGAAATAGGTACTATTCATTTGATTGAAATCAGTTATGGCAAAGAGTCATCTTATGTTATACAGCATGTAATTAACATCAATAACAATGGGTAACATGGACAACACTATTTACCTACAAACTAATACAAATAGCATAAAACAATATCACTAAATGTAGCGGATTATGTAATGCCAATTGCATCAGTATAGTAAAACAAGTAAACTATTAAACAACTCATGCCAATATAGGAATATTTAATGCACGGCACGTGGGAGATTGACCAATAAACAAATACTCTGAAACATTATTTTTCTGCATGCTTGAAATCATGCTGTTCTACCTATTTACGTGATGACACTAATACATGTAAATATTATAAATAAATAATATGTAAACCAAAATATCTAAAACCAAATACATATTTTTAATTTAAAGGTTTATGCGTGTAACATGAGTTTTGAAACGAAATTTTCTCACTTAAGCATGATAACTTTTGCATATTTTACAATAATCAACATGGGACAAACAATTACTATTTTTTTAAAATAGTATGTTTAACAATCTGATTGACTTCATCCTACCAATCTGTCAGTCGTATATTACAACTTTGAGCACAATTGTTAAATGTCGGAAACATCAAAGGGACTTGTTCACACAATTTCGTATTTTTGAAAAATGTCATTTATCGTCTTAAATGCACAAATTAAGCAGTTCAAATAACCGAAACATAAAGAAAAATATATTAAAAGATATTCCTTCACAGGGACTCGAAATCACAATCGCCGAATAAAAAAACCGTCGCTCTTACCACTCGGCCATTCCGACTTTCGAGTAAAGTAGTAAATTTGTAACGCTATGTAATCGATATCGATAAAAAAAAGCGTTACAAACGCTTATTATTTGTATCCATTTCAGTTGATGATTTTTCATAAACGAAACAATATTTCCAATATATTACTGTCAGTAGTGTTACTTCGCTTGTTTATAAATAATGAATTTCCCTTGTTAGGATGTTTGACAAAAAAATGAAAATTGTCAATTTGCCAATCATACAACAGGTCCCTTTAAAGAGTAAAAAAATACTTAATTTATGTAATATGTAACCACTTATTATAATATGGAATACCATGAAAAATATTATATGGTAATATAATTTTTAAACTAGATAGCGAACAAAATATACAAACTAAATAAGTTTATTAGAAATAACAATGTATATGCGTATTCTATCAGTGCTTCAAATATTCAGCGGGATAGTTACACGAGTGTATTGTATGCTCAGAAGTCAAAACATATAATGTTGAAGCAAATGGCATACACACTTTTTAGAAATCTTGAATACAGAAAGCCAATGTCGATAATCTTTCTATACAATCTTGCAACATACCCATTGCAAAAACAGTTTATACAGAAAATAAAATACAATAATTAATTTAAATCTGTATAGGTGTATAATTCGTGCGTTAAATTAAATGCATGCTTTGAAAACATTAAAACAATTTAACAATGACGTATGATTTATCGTAAATGACTTATATTTGTACACATAATTCATTTTGTTACTTTTAATCATTCACTATATTCATTACTTGTATATCTCCGTTAAGGTGTATATTGTTCAGCAAAGTAAAAAATAAAATAAGAAATTAACAATGTGGGAGTTTCACTACAAACTTTAAAATAAGAATAAACAATACAAGTAAACAGTCATTCTTAACAGCGGAAACACACACTGGCACACTGACGTTTTCATGGTCAATACAAACTGTAATATATGTCGGGACAATATTAACACACTCATAAAACATCTATAGAACTTTTGAAGACTCGTGATCAATATCTTATTGGACATCAGTGAAAACATACACAACCAATATACTTACCCTTATAAAACATCCATAGTCTTTTAAAGTGACCAATTTCTTAATGAACACCATTCAGCAGTAAGAACATGCGCAACTAATACACATACACTTATAAAACATCCGTTATCCTTTAGAAGGTAATTAACCATTGCTTATTGAACACCTTTCAGTCGATAAAACATAAGCACCAATTACACATACGCAAACGGATTTTATCTAGATGCACTGCATATAAACCGTAATTGTAACTGGTTAATATATACAAACATCAGACTTGATCCTGGAAATAACGTGTAACCTCATCACAGTACAAGGTTAATACTGAACTTCCTATAATTTTCACCAACGCGAAGATGAGCCATACCAAGTATCACATTTCGAACGTTCATTACACAATGAATGAACATGTAATAACGGCGAAAAATGATGCAATACAATCATCTATATATTTTAAACCCTAAATGACTTGACGAATGCCTGAAAAAAAAGAAGTGGATCTAGCATAAGCTATTCTACACTAACCCATTGGAGAACCTAACAAAATAGTCGCTTTTCAAAATATTTTCAGATAATGAATATTTATTGTTTTTTTGCTGTATATGTCTTTAATGAACGACACTTGAACTTTATCCATGAAGCTGGATTTATATAGATTTATCATGTAAATTGATACGCCATCGTGGTTATATTAAACTAGTCGCGAAACATTATCATCAATGTTTAGCTATTAAATGGTAACACAAATGCCTATATTTAGTATTGTGATACACATGGCAGCACTTGTAAGTAAATGTACATTTAATTCATACGCACATTATCATAATAAGAGATGTTTGTAAAACATGTATGCCCCCCAACGTGCAGCCAAGTTGTGAATATGTGCAATTGTTAAGATATTTTTTTTAATATGTAATCCCAAGCGAGGTCTCGATATATGGTATCTATGTATGAAGTTTCATTAAAATATCTCGATGCGTTCTCAAGTTATTGAGCGGAAACCGTTTTTCGATTTTTAGTAACGGTGACCTTGACCTTGACTCCACCCAACCCATATGCAATCCCAAGCGAGGTCTCAATATAAGGTATCAATGTTTGAAGTTTCATTAAAATATCTCGATGCGTTCTCAAGTTATTGAGCAGAAACCGTTTTTCTATTTGTAGTAAGGGTGACCTTGACCTTGACCCCACCCACCCCATGTGCAATCCCAAGCGAGGTCTCGATGTAAGGTATCTATGTATAAAGTTTCATTAAATATCTCAATGCGTTCTCAAGTTATTGAGCGGAAACTGTTTTACTATTTTTAGTAACGGTGACCTTGACCTTGACTCCACCCACCCCATATGCAATCCCAAGCGAGGTCTCAATATAAGGTATCTATGTATGAAGTTTAATTAAAATATCTCGATGCGTTCTCAAGTTATTGAGCGGAAACCGTTTTTCTATTTTTAGTAAGGGTGACCTTGACCCCACCCACCCCATATTCAATCCCAAGCAAGGTCTCGATGTAAGGTATCTATGTATAAAGTGTCATTAAAATATCTCAATGCGTTATCAAGTTATTAAGGGAAAACCGTTTTTTCTATTTTTAGCAACGGTGACCATGACCTTTGACCTGTTGATATTAAAATTTTTAGGGTTCTTCCTTTGCTCCCAAGTAACCAGCGTACCAACTTTCATGATCATAGGTCAAAGCATTCTCAAGATATCGTGCGAAAACGAAATGGTCTACCGTTTTTCAATTTTTAGTAACGGTGACCTTTACCTTGACCCCACCCACTCAATATGCAATCCCAAGCAAGGTCTCGATGTAAGGTATCTATGTATAAGGTTTCATTAAAATATCTCAAGGCGTTCTCAAGTTATTGAGGGGAAACCATTTTTCTATTTTTAGCAACGGTGACCATGACCTTTGACCTGTTGACCTCAAAATTTACAGGGTTCTTCCTTTCCTCCCAAGTAACAAGCGTACTAACTTTCATGATCGTAGGTCAAAGCGTTCTCAAGATATCATGCGGAAACGAAATGGTCTACGGACAGACCTACCGACCGACCGACGGACGGACAAGTGCAACGCAATATACCCCCACTTCTTCGAAGGGGGGGCATAATTATAAGTGTATGTACATATAAATCTCATGGCACAAACTTGTTCAATACTTTGTATTGTTAAACATTTTGACAAAATCCACCCTTGTATTTATTTAGAAAGGTAGTCTAATAGCTCTATTTAACACTATAAATGCAATTGGATTTTGTGATCAATGGTCAATGTATATACGTGCATATCGAAACACGTTGACACATTTTTCGGAAATTTACTAACCTATTGAATAAAATAAGTAATTGAAGGTTTTCCTCCAAAATTCAAAGAACCTATATTAAAACTTAAGCAATTAAAGCACAGAATTGTATGCTGATATAGTTTGCTCATTTCCTAGAATTTTAACAAACTATATTGCCTTTTCATGCCTTTGAGGCCGTATCAGCAAAGGAATTTGGTGGCTTCGGTGTCCGCCCGCGCTCCGTCGACTCGTCCCTTGTCTGGAAGTATTTTGAATCATAAAGTGGTGTATCCATACCGGTTTGGAAGTTACCAACAACGGACATCATGCGCTGGTGCATCTCACTCACTTCGCCCGCCATTTTCGTAAGTACGGGCCACATTTGTGGATTGTCGGTGTTCGGCATTGGGGATGTGTCCGTGGCTGTCTGAGGTTTGACTGGGAAGCTTGTTTTAATCAACCTCAAGAACGACTTCCTCAGATCATCTCTGCCGACTTCGGTAAGCAGATCCGATATAAATTGATCTGGAACAGTTTAAAACGTACCGTTAAAGAACAGGATATCATTGTGATGTTTTGTTAGTGCTGATCGGAAAACGTTAAAAAACTTAGTCTAAGCAAAGCACATGATTTAAAATCTTTGTTATAACTGTTCTATAAAATATTAACATGTACTGTTAAAACAAAACAAATAATTGAAAATGTGTGAAAGCCGAAAACTTCACGCTCATAGAAACAATCGAAATGTTTATATCCATGTTTTATAGTATTGAACGATTAGGAAAATGCATCGAAGACAAATTGGCACTGTGTGAGTAACCAGAAGAGAGCTAAAATCCCATTAGTGAAAACGCCATAATGATACATGTATATAATTCAGTTCTTCAGATTGTTTTGTATTTCTAATGTTATATTCATGTACCACTGCATACGCACCATATTGGATCAGTGTGTGCTTAGTTTGTATTTCTTTGTATATAATACCAGCCAGGAAGTACGACTGATCACGACCCATGTCTGCTTTAATTGGGTCATCGTCATCCCAGGTGTACTTCTTCATTAGCTTTTGTTTTTCCTTGTGCCTTAGACCACGGCTTATCTTTCGAAGTATTGCGAATACCGTCTCGTTTATTTCTACTACTTGTTCTACAACAACTAAAGCGATACATTAAAGTAGCAAAGATATTATAAAAAGTAGTTTAGTCTACACAAAGACATTTTACAAATGTTATAGTACATGAAACAGTTAGGTCATCAGAATGGGAACAATACTTGTAAAACACACTCTTAGTCGAGATCGACATTTAAAAATTTGCGAAGAGCATGCATAACACAGGCTATGTTCGAATACCTCGATAATCGTATTGGTTCATTTTATAAATTATTCTTAGTATTACTTGCTGTATTAAATTTAAACAATAATATAATTTATATTTAAGGCGTTTCAATTAATACTTCATGAGAATCATAGATCAACAATACCTTCTTCCTTCAATTTTGCGACGAGAGATTGGATCATTGCCAGTAGCTCTTCTTCTAACTTTTCCAGTTCAATCGATGCAAGGAACTTGTATTTGTTTAGCTGCACCTCCATTACCATCATTGCTAAGGACTGGCGGCGAAGGGCTGATTGAATGCCATGTTCCCTTTCAACGAAGTATACACTCATCCAGGAAGTCATCATTTCTGTATGCTTATTAACGAGGTTTTCCACCATTTGCTTGCTGTTATTTGTTTCCGTCACTGTTTTGAGCGATTCTTCAAATTCTTGAACGCGATTATTTAATTCTGGCATATTAATTTGTAGTGCTGTTTCCTTCTCTTGTTTCTTTATCATTTCTTCAAAGGTACGTACGATAACTTTGGCCGCGAGCATATTTTGGTCTTGCTCATTTCGGATTCGGTTCATTTCGTTTGACATCCTGACCACTTCTAGATCTGATATCTCTAGGTTTTTTAGTGCGGTTTGCAGTTGTTGGTATACACTGGATAACTTTTCTTGTTGTTCTGTTGCAACAAACCTGGTGTCAGTCTGACCTACAAACAGCAATATCTTTCCTTAACTTCAACATATTGTAAAATAACATGAAAATAAGATCAAAAGGTCTAACCTAATCAATCGCCAATGTGATTTAGCATCTTAAAAGGATTTATTCACAGATGGTCGTATTTTTAAACAAGAATATCGACAGAACAGATTGGATGCTCCACGATGCCGCTTTGCCCTCTAAATGTGGCCGGGACCTGAAACATTAGAACCTGATTCATACGGAGACATGTTGTAATGTTGAGGATTACATTCGTGTAAAGTCTTAAAATCCATTCAAGAAGTTAAAAGTCCGGACAGGGAAAAGGCCAATTTCGACTATTGACCTTTAAGTATGACATTGACCTTTGACCTACAGATCTAATTCATGCTTGTTAATGTCGTTTCATTTACGCAAACATTTGTGCCACTAACTTGGAAAATATCTCAATCTATGACCATGTTATAGTCAGGACAAGAAAGAAACTTATTTTGACCTTTGAGCTATAAGTGTGACCTTGACCTTTGACATATGGATCTGGTTTACATGCCCTTTATGTTGTCTCATTGAGGTTAACATGTGTGCCAAGTAGTTTTATTAATCTATGGCAAGCTAAAACACAGAGAAGCAAAGTGTCAATGTTGCCCTTTGACCCATAGATGTAATCATGACCTTTGATCTAGGGACCAGATTCATGAGCGGTACACACCAGCTCTTTGCAGCACACATTTGTGCCAATCAATTCTAAGCTTCCTCCATCCATGGCCAATTTATTGCAGCAAACATGTGAGCCAAGTAATTCTAAGATCCCTCCATCCATGGCCATGTTATATAGTGGACAAGCAAAATAAGCCAATTAATAATTCAAGGGCAATTACTCTCTAAAACATCATCAGACCGGAACGACCTGACAATATACGCATGTCCCCTTGGTAGGAATGTTGCATAAAACTGTTTCAATGAATTGGAGTTGTTTGTTCCTACAATCTCACGCGGAAAAATATTCCATTAAAATGTATTATTTTTAATATAAAAAGGGCAAAAGCTCCCTGAAAAAGCATCAGACAGGAACAACCTGACAATATGCGCATGACCCTTTGGTAGAAAAAGGTCATGTATATAGAGTTTCATTGATTTCGGATAATTAGTTACTGAGATCTCGCGCAGATACGAAAATGTCCTTAGACAATGTCCTATTTCTAATCAAAGGGCAATAACTCACTGAGAAATCATTGGACCGGAACGACCTGACAATATGCGCATGTCCACCCTATTGGGATGCTGAATATAAAGTTTCGTCGAATTCGAGTCAAACGATCTCGCGCGGAAACGCAGTACCGGAAGGACGGACGTCCTTACGAGATGATACTTAAGTGGCTCCCTTACGAAAAAAAGATAGTGTTAAGTGTCTTAAAATAGCCACCTAAAAGCATGTTTAAGCCACATAAAAGACTTACCCTAACTCTAATCAACTATTTTCAACTAAATTGTCCGTAAACATAAACCACTTAACTACTCTCCCGTTAGTGCGGAAAGACCGACGGGGGGATATTGAGTATGATGGATAAAATCATCGGAGAAATTCGTTTCAAACCCGGACAAACTGAATTGCTGTGAAATTAGAATTCTGACGGACGGACAAAGCGGCGACTGTATGTTTCCCCCTTTCGGGGAGCATAAAAATGTCATTTAATGTCTAAACTGCACTAGAACTCTGCGAGTAAGATGTGTCGCCTGAGGGGACATAACTCATGTACCATAAGAGCAATTATGCCGTTTGATGAACCTAACCTCCCTTTTAAGCCAACAGACACTTACCTAAAGTTTTATAATGGTTGCACACAAAAAAACGTCTCAAGTTATTGTCTGCGCAAGCCTTATTTGAATTAATTTTGTTTAAAGGGTGGCATAACTCAAGTACGATAAGTGAGCAAGTATGCCGAAAATCGAACTTAGCCTTCCTTTTTTGCCTACTAACATTAACATTAAATTTCATAAAGATTGAACACACACGTTTTAAGTTATTGTCTGTACACGCCTTTTTTGAACTTATTTTAAAGCGGAATAACTAAAGTACGATATGAGCAATTATGCTGAAAATCGAACGTGACCTTGCTTTTATGCCTACTAAGTTAACAGTTCCATAAAGTTTCATAAAGATTGAACAAGTTATTGGCTGCAAAAGCTGAAGCGGACGCCGGCGCCAACGCCAACAACGCCGCCGCCAAGAGTAACACCCATATGTCGCCTTTTCAGGCGACACAAAAAACTAAAGCAGTTGGACTAACCAAAAACAAACATTATATAAAGACAGAAACAAATAATTAACATTAATTGAACGGTTTGCCTTCGCCAGGTCTCGAACCTATGGCCGCTTGGATAAAAAATCTATCGCCTTAACCACTCGGCCATTCTGACTTTGATCATAAAAGGGATTTTCAAAGCCATATAAGTGATAGACGTGTACTACAAAATACTGATGTTACAAACGCTTTATAATTGTATCCATTTCAATTGTCAATTTTTCATAAAATACAATATATTTCTAGTATATTTCTATATCAGTATTGTAATTTTGGTTGTTTATACATAATGTATTGTTCTTTTTAGGAAGACGAAAAGTACTTTAACGGTTTAAAGCTCTAATTTCGAAGATTTTCAGTTTTTCTTTAAGTTTTTCTAGTTTGTTATTCATCAACGTTTTATTGATTTAATTTATATTTCATGTTTTTAGAAACAATTGTGGTAAGATTATATATACCATCTTTAAACTTATATCAAATGAAAGTTGATTTGCTTTATTTACACTATATTTAGCACCCGATATTTTCGGAATGCATGTAGTAAGCACAAGCAACAAACCGGTTAAACATTAACAGTTTACATACCAGTTATATTAAACGCCCTTTCACCAATTTGAATGATGTCTATGCCTTCAGCGTGTAACTCGGGGTAGGTTTCTCCGTTGCTTAACCGTCTTTGCATGAGGTCCACGTACTCTACAGGCATCATAAATGTGACCAGAAGACTTGATGATGGATCTATACCGGCGATGAAAATGAACTGGATGGGCACACAAAGGACTCGTGAAAGACGATACTTGAGGAGTTGAATATAATCGCTTGTGCAGTTACTGTAGTCTTTCCCTTGAACGTGCATCTTGATGTACTTGTATCCGTTTTCTGAAACCATAAATTACACGAAAGAGTTGCTAAGTACTACAAGACGGTAATAAAACGAGGGGTAACCTCTCCGCTAAAGTAGCCTCCTTTAATCAGAACATTTTGTGCGTACGCATGTATACAGAACATGCAAATATGACAACTATGAGTTAAATTGATTGAACTTTATTATGTACGGAACATAAGCATGTTTCAGGTATGCAGCGGCATAGTAGATATGTTAACATTCGCAAATGTGAACTCAAATGAAAGAAAACAATTTCAGACAGTCTTAAAACACACATATTTTACAACTACAATTAGTACCGTTTTCTACCAAATGCCTGTTGAGTGTATTGTCTGGTCATTTTTTTAAGTAAACACCTAAAAATGATAAACGCTGTCTATTATATGTGAGAGCCAAATAAAATGAGTATAAAACAGACACTAATACGAAGAGGTTACCAATATCTTCCTATTCCCAACGCCGCCAAAAAGTATGATATTTACACCAGTTGTTTGCTTATAAAGTTATAAGTTAGAATATACACACATCGGGGAATCATTTTAAACTAAGCCAAACTCCAGATATCTAATATTTTAATGAAACGAAGTGAATAACGATGGACAATATCGCCGAAATTAGCAAACACCAGCCGAAGTCAACAACAATTTTAACTATTTATATGAAGCTAGTAATTTAATGGAGCAAATTCTTTGCTGAAATACCAGTACTCAGACTGCATTGACACGGGTATTTTTGCAATGAATAAACCGGAATGTTTCATGAAACTAATCTACTGTAATAAAACAAGAGGGCCATGATGGCCCTATGTCGCTCACCTGAGTGTAAAGCATAATAATGGCTTTTAAGATTGTTTGAGATTTCAATACAGCAATAAGGAAAACTGTTCCGCCCCCTGGCAACCATGTTTTTTTAACAAATCGCGAAAATAGGCAAGTTAATATGTGCATGAATGGTCTGGAAAGTTATATTGCGATCAGGCTATATCGCGATCCATGGACCCCGCGAATTGCGATATAGTGATTTGCAGTGTACCAAAGAAAATACTGTCATGGTATCGTTAAACTTGTGAAACACGTTCACGGACTAAAATGAATGTAAATACAGAATACGGTGAGGGCGCCTAATTTGTGCTAATACAGGTTACGAGTATTAGGTTAATGTTTGCGAGCTATACTAGTCTATGTGTCCAATGCTATGCAAGTCTATCGTCATAAACAAGTCAACAAGCCTATCCATATCTATTTTTACAATGAAATGGGCTAGCTGGACCTGGATTAAATGGTCACACCCCTTACACTGTAACTCAGTATGTACTCAAGTTATTAAACAGACAGCATTTTTTATTTATATTTAGTAATGGTGCGCTTGACCACAACCACCCCAGATGGAACCTCAAGCGAGGCATCTATGTATGAAGTTTTATTACAATAGCAATTTTTGTTCTCAAGTCATTGTTCAGAAACCAAAAGTTGGTGCTGCTGTCAAGTCTGTCAGCCCACATGCCCAACGACTTACTCCAATCTAATAACCACACATTTTCATTTGGTTAAAAATGGCTATCTTAGATACTTGTTATAACTTCATCTATAAAGTAATTAAATGATAATGCAACATTTGGAAGACTTGATGCCATAACTACTGCAATTTGTCTTTTTTCTATACTTTTTTTAATCCACTGAAGTCCAACAAATTAAAGTTTAACATAATACCTACTTGTGTGCAATTTTCAACACTTTCCTGATGCAAAAAACAATAACAATTAATAAAAATGCAATGTCTTACCATTGCCCTCTATAACCACACAAAGTTTCATGAACTTTTGTATTTATTGAGCTAATTGCAGGACCCAAATTTTATTGCACAGACAGACATACAGACAGAAACATAGATGGAGGGTGTCCGATCTGATCATGCAACCAGTAGTGGACACATAACTTTCAAAACAAACTCTTAATTAATGTCAGTGACATATAAATATTAAATTTGTAGGCACATGACTAAATTGTGAAGAACTGAAAATATTTTTCTGAAACAGAATCTTTCCAACACAGAACCCAGTTTATATTACGACTTGGAAAAATCATGTGCAAATATTCCATTGTTATTTACAGTGCAGTTTACTGAATTGTCTAGGAAGCTGATTAACCACAGGCCAAGTTCATTGGGCCACATGAGGATGAATAGGTCAGTTGGAAAAAGTTATAGAATTCCTGATATAACATGTATATAGGATAAGAGGTCAAATAAGATTCAAGTAAACAGTTGCTCTGGTTTTTGTGTTCCTCCCTGATGTGATTTTGTGAAGATTATCATAATTACCAGCAGTATTGGGAATATTTTATTTGAATATTCAAATATAATTCTAATATTGGGTTGTTGCTTATGTTCATGCCTCATCACCACTACATCATCATCATCATCGTCATCATCATTATCTTTATCACCATCATCAGCAGCATCATCAAAAACACCCAAATCACAGTATCATAATCAGCATAGCCTTCATCATTTTAATATTTATAATCATCTTCAAAAATAAGCAACATCAACAACAGCTTTAGCAATTTAAACCGAGGTCTTATAGGGTACATTTATAAACATTTACCTGACCTACCCTAAAAAATGCACAGACCATAGAACATTTTTATTAAGTTTGTCAGATATTTTATTGTTATATTTTTTCAATAATTAATTTAGTTTGGTTAAATAAGTGTTTTGTTAAGATAGCATCCACTTTACAAGGAATTTGGTAGAGGGTCACCAAATGAGCATCTATGTGAAATCAGTTTGCAATCTAGCCAGTGGTTTTAGACTAGAAGATTTTCAAAGTTTTCAATATAGCCATATTAGGAAAACTGCCCCGCCCCCTGGCGACCATATTTTTTCATGAATCAAAATGATTTCAAGGAAATTGGTAGAGGGTTACCCAAGGAACATTTCTGTGAAATTATTTTGAAATCCAGTCAGTGGTTAAGACGAGATTTCTTTAAGTTTTCAGTAAACCCATATAAGGAAAACTGCCCTGTCCCGTAGCGCCCATGTTTTTTTAAGGAATCAAAAGGATTTCAAGGAATTTGGTAGAGGGTCACCAAGGAACATTTCTGTGAAATTATTTTGAAATCCAGCCAGTGGTTTCAGATGTTTAAAGTTTACAATATAACCATATAAGGAAAACTGTCCCGCCCCCTGGCAGCCATTTGAAGGAATTTGGTAGAGGGTCACCCAAGGAACATGTCTGTGAAATTATTTTGAAATTCAGGCAGACGTTTCAGACAAGAAGATTTTAAAACTTTTGAATATAGTTATATAAGGAAAACTGCCCCGCCCCCCCCTCCCGGGCGGCCATTTTTTTAACGAATCAAAATGATTTCAAGGAATATGGTAGAGGGTCACCCAAGGAACATTTCTATGAAATTATTTTGAAATCCAGCCAGTAGTTTTAGACAAGAACATTTTTAATGTTTTCAAATTAGCCATATAAGGAACACTACCCCGCCCCCTGGCGGACATGTTTTTTAACGAATCAAAATGATTTGAGGTTATTTGGTTGAGGGTCACCCAATGAACATTACTGTGAAAACCATTTTCAAATCCAGCCAGTGGTTTCCGACAAGAAGATGTTTTAAGTTTTCCAGTTTTTAAGCTTTTGGTTGCCAGAGTTTTCAATATATTTTGATAAATTGAAGGAATTTGGTAGAGGACCATCCCAGGCACGTTCCTTCCAAGTAAGATTAAAATCCATCCAGTGATTTCAGAGGAAACGTTGTCTCAAGTACAATGTGGACGACTTACGACGGACGCAGGACACAGACTGACCACAATAGCTCACCATTGAGCATTTCGTGTACAGGTGAGCTAAAAAGAGTCCCCAAACGACAAGCCCTTACTTATATATACCATACAAGCAGCAAGTAGCATGATGCACTCTAAATAGTGTAAAAATATTTCTCAACTAAGGAGAAAGTGTAAAACAGTGTGCAAGTATTTTTCAATTAAGGAGAAATAATAAATCAGCTTCAAAAATCACATAAGATAATTACTTGAGTTTCCAAATTCAAATGTAAAAGTGAGTCCAAAAGTTACATGATTAAATGATACTGAATAAGTGACTAACTAAACAGTCGAAAAACTACAGAAAATAATTAACCCTTTCAGGCACTAGATCACATGATCTAAATCCTATATTCTGTTTGCTTGTTTACAACATGAATTCTAGCTATTGATTATTGTTTAAATCTTTTTCCTGACTGGATGGCAAGACAGACAGTGGACAATTTTATTGCTGCACACACAGCCAAAATATAGGTCAGAAGCAGGCTATCAATGGTTAACATGTGTAATGATGCTGACCTCAAATAGAAGTATCATGTTGACTCAGAGTGATGCATTGATTTTACTGATAAGCAGATTCCACTATCTGGGTTATATATGTGAATTAGCTACGAAGGGAAATAACACATTGCTGGCAATTAACTTCCTAATAGTTCATTTACCTCTCTTTACCAGGTGAGTTATTCAGGAATAGATGTATTGGGGATCAAAGGAGGGACAATAACTCTGGTGTTCTTGGTCCGATCGGGCCCATTATCGAACCCGTCCAAGATTTAATGGTTATACACAAACTGTGCAAGTTTGGTCAAGATTGAATAAAAAATGTAGTCTTTATCGCAATAACGGGCCAAATTGTTGACGGCATACGGACGACGCCGGAGAGGTCCCCTATACCCATAGCTAACCGAGCACTTCGTGCTCAGGTGAGCTAACAAAAACAAAACGCATAACGCACCTGGTTCGCTGGTTGCAGGATAGAAGTACAGAGTGTTACCCATTTCTTTCGAAAAGTCAATTACTTTTTCAACCAGATCAATCCGTTCTGCGACTTTCAGTAACATTTGTAGATACACCATGTTTTCCCTGTTTAGAAAATTTTTCATTGTCAACAACTTGAACAGCGTGCGTACATCTTTTATCGAGTCTAGGACTGTATGCGAAATTCCACCATGCCCTGTAAAAAACAAAATCAAATTGGGAACAACATTCATGATAGATGTATTCATTAAGGTCACTTGACAATAGCTACAAGCAATCCTATCATGTGTATATAGTACTAAAAGATTTTTGTCTTATATCAGAAGATAACAAGACACTGTGTTCGATAAACACACATGCTCCTGAAGAAGTGCTGGATAGCCCATTTGAATTATTCCAAATTACGTCAATGTCAAAGTATGGTTTGGTGATATGGGTGGATGGGAATGGTCCAAATTAGGTCAAGGTCAAATTATTGTTTGGTGATATGGGTGGATTGGGAATGGTCATAAGCAACAAGTGTGTAAGTATCCAAATACTCCAGTAAGCGGTGCTGGTGCTAGACGAAACAGTAAAATCTAGTAAACCAAGAAATAGCCCATTTAAATTATTGTTAGCGCAAATTAGGTCAAGGTCAAAGTGAGGTTGGGTGATATGGGCGGATAGGGAATGATCATAAGCAATAACTGTGTAAGTATCCAAGTAGTGTAGTAAGCGGTATTGGTGCTAGACGAACTAGTAACCTTGTTACGGACGGACGAAGGACGGACGGGCAGGACAATCACTTAATGCCTCCCGCATCAAGATGCGGGGGCATTAAAACAACATGGATAACTGACCATCAAATAGTACTTCATTTTACTTTGCAATGTATGTGTTTCACTGATCCGCCAAGGAACCTCATTTCTATCATGTGTTGTGCAACTAATAAGTTATAAAGCTCAAAGCCATTAGAACTAATCGTAAATAAAGATTAATAAAGCATAATTCAACATCAGACTTCCGGATTACCAGAAAATGTTATTATTTGGTCATTGGTACAATTCCAGCATTGCAAGACAACTTAATCCAAGTCCATTCATATTTTCGTTTGCGTTAAGTTGCCAAACAACGGACAAAACAACACCGTAAATAACACCCTCGGCGGAGGTAAAAGTAGACCAAACGCAGACTATCATTCGTTACTACAACCAATAATGATGTCAAGGCAATATTCATACATAGTCAACGGTATTCCTGGTTCTCCTAAAGAAAGGCCCCATAGTTGTTTTTTATTTTGTTAAACCAACATTCCATATATTTTCATTACGTTTCTAGGTAAAAGTTCAAATGCTCCGTGTCTTCCTTTGGCCAACTTTGAAAGATCTTTGCAATGGTATGTTCTTTTCAAGAACATCTTATTCAATTACTGTGCTTCCAATAACATTTTGTACGTGGTTGCCAGAATTAGGAAGTTACAGTATAAATAAATTGGTCTCATATCACTTCCCTTGTTAGAATATAACTTTTCATATGTCCTTTTAATCTGCTTTACAACTTATCACATGTCCGTAGCCTAACAACACATCACCTATTACAGTTCAGTAGTTTCTATAATTGCTTCGCCAACCTACGTATTTACATCTCATGTGATTCCATATGCTGTATTCCAGGTTGTTTCTTCGTAGGCTTCCATAGGTTGCGCCTGATGACCGTCTAATAAATATGGATCTTCATACACGCATCTGCAAAAGTTGCGGCTTGACGTGCATCTTTGTTTGATAACCAATATCATATCTGCCTTTCGACATTTCCATAAATATACCACTTGCAGACGTCAATGGACATATTTAATGGTAACGTTGCAATGAAAGCCTGGTAAAGCCAGCGACTCAAACCAAGCTGAAATATGACATAACATATCAAAACACTATCATGCATATTTTTTGCCAATTGTCCTACGCTTTTAAATGTAATGTTTTAACAACCTGCAGGAGCACTCGATTTTAATGCTTAAGTTTTTTTTAAAGCCGCATACAATCCTGGTAGTCTTTTTTTTATAATACAAAACATCACATAGTATGTTGCCAATATGGGCAATGTTTAATGTACATTCAATCTTCTCGTCATGTGGTCATTATAACAAACTATAAACCTCTGCCAAGGCGACTCAATCCCCATTTGTGTTGTGAGTTAAACGGCATAATTTTGCAATGTGTTATATCTTTCAATAATGAAGAATCCTTCCAAAACATCGGGATCCAGGCAGTGATTTGGATTATCACTAAAATCTTGTCGTGTGTACATTGTCCTATTCCCAACATTCTGATGCATCTGCATGCAAATTTGCTCAAAACTGATCTCGTAAACTTGTTCAGTGACAGACTGACACATCGATTCCGGTTAAAGCACGACCTGTTTTGGCAGAGAGAGTTAACGCATGAAAAAATGCGCATTTGTAATAATCCAAACTGCTGAGATTCCTTACATCCACTTGTTATAGTCCAAAGTCAAAGCTACTTCGAAAACTGGAAAACCGAATCCAGCTTTGATGGCGAATCACTGGACACACATCTAAAAGTGATTGTCCATGGATATGCAGAGGGCCAGGTAAGGGTCAGTTACTCTGGTTACAAAACTACATGGACAAGTTCACATAAAAATAATCACGCTGTAGCCTGTAGCTATATATCCACATGCACATCTTATACCGGTCATAGCAACACGCTTGATGATATTACATTCGTATCTATTAAGGTATGACATTGCAGCTGTATCAGCAGGACAGAAACGTTTATTAACAACCTAATGTCCTTTATTTCAGGCAAGTGACCATGTGCCCACACAACACCGCTCACCATATGTAAAAGAAGAACATATGATTGAACCTCGTGTCAGATATAACCCATGTCAGAGCCTTGGAAACGCCAAGACAAAGCTTTGGGGAATTAAACCGGTTTGAAGATCTTATATGGGTAAATGATTTCAAACGTTTTTAATGTATGGCCATGGATAAGCTAACCAATCAACCGGGCAGAAAGAAAACACTATGTGTTAGAAATGCACCATTGATTTTCTTCAGAAATATTCAAGCTTTCCAATATATACTGTTTGTGCTATCAGATGATATAATACACGTGATTTGTTACGTTTTGTAAATCAAAAATCAATAAACATACCTGAGCACTGGTACTTCATTTTGTCCAAGTCTCTATTACCAATTTGGTCAGCTAGCTCGCCAATGAATTTATTAAACTGCCAATCATCTGGGGGGTCAGGGAAGACCACGGGGTCATTAGCCTGTTCTGTTTTTTGGAATGTTTTGCCCAAGTGTTCTCCGGAGTGATCAGTCGTTGACATATCTTCCACTGAGTCTGTAAGTCTATCCACGTCTGTCATTATAGTTTTGGTTGAATAAATGTGTCTATGAATTGTTCTGAAAATATAACGTTTTTGAAAAAGCATAATTCAGACTTGCATATGTATAAAATGTATTTCTCCTACAACACAATACTATTTTAATCGATGTTTCAAATTCTACAATATCAGAAGCAATGTGAGTAATACTAGCCTGTGACTAGTTTTTTGGGATACTTTAATCGGTTTATACTTAGTACCAGAATTACATAGATATTAACAACAAGAGCTGTCGGAGGACAGCGCGCTCAACTTTTCTTGTGCTTGTCAGAGTTAAAGGCATTTTTGTTCTTAAATAAGAAACATAGAAATACCACGAAAACCTAAGTTTTCGAATGAAATGCATTAATGTCGGCACATTAATACAATTTAAAGTAATGATGACCTTGACCCCATACGCCCCATATGCAATCGCATGCGAGGTCTCGATATAAGGTATCTTTTTATAAAGTTTCATTAAAATATCTCAATGCGTTCTCAAGTTATTGAGCGGAAACCATTTTTCTATTTTTAGTAACAGTGACCTTGACCCCACCCACCCCATATGCAATCCCTAGCGAGGTCTCGATATAAGGTATTTCAGAATTAAGTTTCATTTAAATATCTCAGTGCACTCTAAGGGATATTGAACGGAAACCATACTTTCTATTTTAGTAACAGTGACCTTGACCTTGACCCTATACGCAATCGTAAGTGAGGTGTCGATATAAGGCATGCATGTATTAAGTTTCAATAAAACATCTCAATGTTTTCTCAAATTATTTAGCGGAAACCGTTTGTCTATTTTTAGTGACCTTGACCCCACCCACCCCATATGCAATCCCAAGCAAGATCTTGATAAAAGGTATGTATGCATAACGTTTCATCAAAATATCTCAATGCGTTCTCAAGTTATTGGGTGGAAACCGTGTTGCCCCACCCACCCCATATGCAATCCGATATAAGGTATTTATGTATTAAGTTTCATTAAAAAATCTCAGTGCACTCTCAGGGATATTGAACGGAAACCGTTTTTTATGTTAGTAACAGTGGGATTGACTTTGACCGTATATGCAATCGCAAGAGAGGTCTCGATATAAGGTATGTATGTATTAAGTTTCATTAAAATATCTCAATGCGTACTCAAATTATTGAGCGGAAACCATTTTGCTATTTTTAGTAACAGTGACCTTGACTCCAACCACCCCATATGCAATCCCAAGCAAGGTCTTGATATAAGGTGTGTATGCATATAAAGTTTCATTAAAATATCTCAATGCGTTCTCAATTTATTGAGCGGAAACCGTTTTTCTATTTTTAGTAACAATGACCTTGACCCATACCACCACATATGCAATTCCAAGCGAGGTCTCGATATTAGTAATCTATGTATTTAGTTTCATTAAAAAATCTCAATGCGTTCTCAAGTTATTGCGGGTAAACCGTTTTTCTATTTGTAGTAACAGTGACCTTGACCTTGACCCCACCCATCCCATATGCAATCCCAAGCAAGGTCTTGATATAAGGTATGTATGCATCACGTTTCATCAAAATATCTCAATGCGTTCTCAAGTTATTTATCGAAAACAGTTTATCTAGTTTTAGTGACCTTGACCTTGACCCCACCCACCCGATATACAATCCCAAGCAAGGTCTTGATATAAGGTATGTATGCATAAAGTATCATTTAAATATCTCAAGTTATTGAGCGGAAACAGTTTGTCTAGTTTTAATAACAGTGACCTTGATCCCACCCACCCAATATGTAATCCCAAGCGAGGTCTCGATATAAGGTATATATGTATTAAGTTTCATTAAAATATCTCAATGCGTTCTCAAATTATTGAGCGGAAACCGTTTTTCTATTTTTAGTAACAGTGACCTTGACGTTGACCCCACCCACCCCATATTCAATCCCAAGTGAGGTCTTGATATAAGGTATTTATGTATAAAGAGTTATTAAAATATCTCAATACGTTTTCAAGTTATTGAGCGGAAACCGTTTTTCTATTTTTAGTAACAGTGACCTTGACCCTACCCACCCCATATGCAATCCCAGGCGAGATCTCGCCATAAAGTATCTATGTTTGAAGTTTCATTTTTACAATAGCTTAATCCGTTCTCGAGTTAGAGAGCGGAAACGAAAAGTTGAGAAACTAGCTTACAGAAAAAATGTAACCTGTCCATATAGCTTAAATGTAAAATTTCTAAATGTAAAAGGTCCGTAATTTTGACAAATTTCAAACTAGAGTTATCAAAATTGGCCTATGAGTTCATTTTAATATAGGGAATAAGTGTTCTAAGTTTGAATGAAATCCCTCAAGCCATTCCTGAGAAGCCAGCTTACCGAAAAACTTTAACCTGTCCATATAGCTATATGTAAAATTTCAAAGGCCCAGTATTTTGACAAATTTCAAACTAGAGTTACCAAACTTGGCCTATGAGTTCATTTTAATGTGGAAAATGAATGTTTTAAGTTTGAATGAAATCCCTCAAGCCATTCCTGAGAAACTATCTTAACCAAAAACTTTAACCTAGCTCGGACGCCGACACCGACGGCGACGCCGCCCCCGGGCGAGTATAATAGCTTGCCTTTCCTTCGAAAAGTCGAACTAAAAATGTCACACGATGACGATGTTTTGCCCGCGTACGTTATATTATCCTTTTGCTACAAAGAAATCGATAGAATAACAATCCATCGTATAAACTTGAGCTATATACTGTCGATAATTTAGATCATGTTTTAAATTATCCGATAGCTATTTATAGATCGGAAGATGATCACGAGTGAGAGTAACTCAAGTGCAACAAATAGTTATTTTCAAAAATTAAATTGCAAAATAATTATTGTTGTCTTGTTATAAACATTAAAAGAAATAAAAACAATTGATAAAAAAGTGGTTTGTTCAATAAAAACTCGATTACATCATGGACAATGTTCGTTTCGACGAAGTGCACGCGGAACCGCAGTCGTTTTTATCCAAATAATGATAGCAACAATGTCAAAATTGGAAAGACTAAATTCTCAAAAATCCATTTTTATGCAGAATGTTGCACTTATTCTTTCAAACCATGACAATCAGCCTCGCATGATAAACTTGATCGTCATCCAACACTCACATAATAATCTTTTTATTTAAATGTATTATTCGTGTATCTCTAATTGGGTGCGTATTTATTTGGTTGTTATATCTATGTGTGTGTAACCTGATTGTACATTTGAAACACAATGTATCCCTATGAAGTAGTAGTTTGTTGTTTATGCTTTGAGGTTAATGTTTATTTACATTTACATGTATTAGGAATAGTTCTAGGGGCTACGTGTGAGGTCCGGGCCAAACGTAAACCGCTTTAAACCCCCAATGCGTGTTTGCATGTACCGTTTCAAGGCCTTGACTCAAGTGATATTCATATTTGGTGTGTGTTTTAGTATGGTTCATATTTTGTATCCATTTGCCTTTTAGTGTATAATTCTGGTCCAAGTCGAGGTTTGGCGCCCCTGAAACCGGATTAAACGCGCAATACTTTTCATTGACCGTTCCAATGCGATGCCTCAGTTTTTATTCATATTTGTGTTTGACAACATTGAATACGTTTACATTTGGAACTATTATATTGCCCTTATTATATACCTCTATACGTGGGTGTAAATAAAGAGTTTATTCTGTTATGTTCTGTTACGTGTTTTTGTAGTGTGCTGTGTTGTTTAAGTAATTGGTCACTTGCCTTACGTACATGACATTGTGTTGCTAATTAGAGTTCTCTCCTGCTGTTGCAGATGGACTTTCACTTTATTATAACAATGTTTGTGTTGGTATTGTAACAATTAAATTCATAATATAACAAATACGTTTCACTTGCACAGCTCAGTCTTAAACCACTCTGCATACAGTGTCAGGTTTCTTTAAACAACTCAAGTCTGATTAATTGCACTTGCTGTACTACATTCTACATTCCTGAACATTGCGCGTTTATCTGTGTGCACTCGTTTATCGATTTTACCTCTCTTAAGCCTTTCTTCATGCGTGATACTTGACGACGTTAAACCGATTACTGCAACGCTAATCGTTTATGATAACAAGTATGCGTATTAACAGATCAACACTAACAATACTTATAGTAATATCAATATCATCAGTATCAGCAAATTGCAATTTATGTTGTAGAATCTATGAAAGAAGTTTTAAATGTAACACAATTGTACTTTATAAAATACTTTTCACGCCTTCAAGTACGTACTTAGTATTAACAATAATAATATAGTGACATTTGTTTGATGAACAACGCAAATGGCATTTGACAAAGAAGTTCGGTGCAAACTGGCTTAAGCTGAGTGCACATCATATGTGATCGAGACTTAGTTTAATTTCTAAGCAAGAACTATTCGAATTTCTACCCTCTTTACCTCCTATTTAATATCCGTCTAATACTAATTTACAGTTCTCACTCTAAAGACATTTTTCATATAACCCTGTTCATTTCATAGCAGTCGTGTTTAATGTAAAACGAAGATGCAAACATTTAAATACTAATTTAAATATCAATTACAAAAACTCTCTAAACAAATGTATTTAGTTCATAATTAGTATATACCATGTTTTTAACAGTGAAATGTTGTATTTTAATACAGAGTCACATTAAGATTGAAAAATGAATAAGACTGTTTAAACACACGGTCCACATGTTCAATTAATAACTGCAACACCGTTTGTTCAGTTTTGCACTTCTTATAAACTTGAATTAAAAAGTTAAAAAACATTTTGTCTTTATTTCTATATATGACATCTAACAAAAGAAAAGGGGTTCTGATCATTCGATCATGTCTAAAATGATGATTGTAATACAAGAACTTGAAATTATTACTCTATATTTTAAACTGAATATAACTAGCTTTAACCCGAAATCATTGCTGTTGAATACCATAAACAAAACTTCCGGTTTGAAATAATAATCCAGAACATACGACCTCCAAAGTAATTTTCCAAATTATAAGTGAGTTGTTGTCAGTGAGTGTTTATCGCCATTCTCTTTTAAGTCAACTTTTCAAAGAAAAACACATAAAATCTATAGTTAAAAATTAATCGTAAACTGTTTTGTTTCGTTTCTAACCAATACGCCCTACTGAATAACCACATCCCGCCATGTTTAGTGACATGGCAAGAGGAAATGTTCCTAAGTATGTTTAAAATCTATACAACAGATAATTGAATACACGTATACCTTAAATGAATGAATCTTGCTAATCCGTCCAATTTCCCAAAATATAATTATAATTCACAAACAAAGAAAAGAATTGGTTTAAATGTCCTAGTTACGAAAATGAACCATGTTTTTGAAAGAGAAAAAGAGTAGTAATGCGCATGCGAAATACCGCTTGTTAGAAACCATATTTGCTAAAAATAGATTTTCAGAAAACAAAGAAAGGTAACTCTAATGCATAATACTTAACATCGTAATGATATCCCTTGTATGTGCGTCAAATCAGATGTTCGCTAAATTACGAGGCTTGTGTATGGCGTGTCAAACAATTCAAATTTAATCATTCCATAACTATGTGGTTAAGTTAAATACTTTGTTATATGAAGTCATTTCATTAGTGTGCCATTCTATAAATGTGGTGTACCGTTTCTTTATGTTCTTAAATCGAGCAATAAACGACTATTATTATTGATGTTATTGATGTTAGAAACCTTTAAATCAAATCTTCTAGTGGTCCCATTTTACAAATAGAAGTCGCATCACAGACGCACACATATATCCTATGACAGGTCACTAGCGTGGTTAATGAAATGTAGTATTGTTGTACAGTTTTACGTGGGTATTCATTTTTATCATATTTACCGTTGGCAGCGGATCTGATTGGCAGGGGATCCGGTTTGAAAGTCTTACATGTACCTGTAGAAATTGGTATGGAAGCACTGTGTTATAAGTTTATATGACCTGAAAACCTTTCGCAAACGCACACATGTCATTTTTAACAGGCATCATACAGTGAATGGGGTCCCAAAAGACGATTTAGCTAACTCAATATATTTTTATTGCACGATGTTGCCGGTCTATTCTCGTTGGAAAGATGCGTTCCTCTACTACCAATATTTTTTAAATAACAAAACAAACAAGACGATCAAGATAGCCTTAGGTCGCTCAACTGAATATATAGCCATATAAGAACAACTGTCCTGCCCCCCCACCCCACCCCCACCCTGGTGGCCATTATTTTTAACCAATACAAATGGTTTTCAGGAATTCGGTAGAGGGTCACCCAAGGAACATTTCGAGGAATAATTTTGAAATCCAGCCAGTGGTTTCAGACATTGTCAAGTAGATTTTTAAAGTTTTTAATAAAGCCATATACGGAAAACTGCACCGCCCCTTGGGGGCCATGTTTTTTGACAAATCAAACACTTCTGTCAAATTATTTTTAGCCAGTGGTTTCAGACAAGAATATTTTTAAAGTTTTCAATATAGCCATATAAGGAAAATAAGGAAAACTTCACCGCCTCCTGGCGGCCATGTTTTTTAACGAATCAAAATAATTTGAAGGAATTTGCTAGAGGTTCACCTTAGGAAAATTTCTGTAAAAGCTATTTTCAAATCCAGCCAGTGGTTTCTGACAAGAAGATTTTTGAAGTTCTCCAGTTTTTAAGCGTTTCATAGCCATGGCAATGAGAGTTTTCAATTTATTCTTACAAATTGAAGGAATTTGTTAAAGCACCATCCCGGAAACATTCCTGCCAGGTTTGGTTAAATTCCGCCCAGTGGTTTCAGAGAAGAAGTTATTTGAAGAAAAATGTTGACGACGGACGACGACCGACGGACACAGACTGACCACAATAGCTCACCCTAGATCACTTCATGCTCAGTTGAGCTAACAACTACATGTCATTTGAAAAAAATCGCAGCATTTATTCGCGAAATTTACAAGACCACATATTAACGTGGTCGGGTTTTCGTTCCATTTATTATATATATTCTATAACTTTCAATTATAATCATAATCAATTTAGCGCACTCCATATGTTCGATACCAACGCTAAAATATGAGTTCGTTTTAAACAGCTATGTAAATACATTTTGTTGCGTTAGATGTCATCGCTTAAACGCATTTAAATTATGTAATGGTCATATGACCGAATGCTCTTATATTAGAGAAGTATGTTCTCATCGCATCGGTAACCACTCCGTTAAAAATAACCAACAACGAACCCTCTCCGTTACGTTATCTGTCCGCTCCGTTATAAATCAACATACAAATTTACCGAAAGGTCAATTTCACGTTCATATATATTCTTCTGTCGCTAAAATTCGAGTTTTATTGGTTTCACGGAACATCCTGGACACTGAACTGCTCATGAATTTCACTATATAAAACAGTCTGTTTTCTATAAAAGTGAAAACAGTTCTCAAATCTGTCTAACATTTGCTAATATTAATGAAGTTTTGTGTCGTTATTTCCTTTGTAGAATTACAAGCCAGTATATTCTGAACGCAAATTAATTTACAAATGATTACCCATTGTATGTATGTGGTTAAAGATAACATAATTATAAGATATAATAATAAAAATGCCATAAACCTAGGGGACGTCACAGAATAGGCAGGTACATGTAACCTCTTTATGAGGAAACGGTACCCTCTCCGTCGCCACAGCTTTTATTGATACTTTCGTTACAAAACAAAACAAGTAAAACATTTTAAATGTTGCAGTATGTAGTCTGGAATCATGAGTACTGCGTTATCGATGATCGACATGGCGAATGCATGTTGATTTTCGTAGATTAAATACTTGAATCCGTATGTTTTATAATTCACCAGACAAAGGTATGGCATTAAACATAACTTATACATTTTAACTGTTGCATGCCCTTTGAAGTTTATTAAATTTAATTGTTTTCCATTTGAAGACGAACTTTTTCGTCATCAACTCTTATTGGTTTTGATTCACAATTAGTCGGAAATTGGGTACTGTTATTTGTGTCAATTCGCAAAATGGCACATACGTATCGATTGTGTACTGTTACGGCAGTTCACGACCAGATAAATTAATGTGAGCAATTTTGCCTTGTTAGCTCGACTATTCACGGAATAGTCCGAGCTATTCTACTCACCCGTTCGTTGGCGTCGGCGTAATGCTCTGGTTAAAGTGTGCGTGCAAGTTCCTATCTCATCTCTGTAACTACTTTAGATATTCAATTAAAAGTTTACATATGTCTTCGGGGTCATTATTTAAGGTCACTGACCAAGGCCCATAACTCTGACCTGCAGTTTAGTAGAATTATGATGCCCCTTTTTGTACTGAGAATTCAGGTTAAGATTTGCGTGCATCAAGTTCATATGTCTATATCTATTCAATTCAAACTTGACACATATCTTGAGAGTCATTATATTAGGTCACTGGTTAAGGCCAATAACTGTGAAATGCATTTTAGCAATATAACGTCCCTTTTGTACTTAGAAATATTCAGGTTAAAATTTGCGAGCACGTACATACCTCTGTAATTACTACAGATAGTCAATTGAAACTTTACACTAAAGTCTTTTCTTTGGGGTCATTATCTAATGTCACTAACCAAGACCCATAACTGTGACAAAGAGGTATAACTTGTTGAGCGCGCTGTACCGAGACAGCTCTTCTTTGAGTTGATATGAGACAGTTGTTGCACTGCGTCTTGTAAATATTGTCAGATTATAATTAATTGTCACTAGTGAATTATAATAATTACACTGTCGTAAAACCCAGATCTTTTTAAACACGGTTTTCTCGAGCACTATCGAAAAAAAAACCACGGAAATTCTTTAAAGTATTTACATTATGAATGTCATTAAGTTTGATGAAGAATATAGATATGTAATCGGTCTAGTGTGTAATGTTTCTTAAAAGGAATTCACTTTTGCAGCTGATACATTTTAATCCTCTCTGATACCCACACAGAATCCAACTTGCTACTTACAACAATGGGTATATATCTAAGCAGTGTAAGACGATACGTAAGGCTAAAGCATGGGTGATAACAAGCCACTACAAAGTGGTTTAAGTACTGGACGTATGACTAAGAGGACCCCGGTACGAATCTCACTGATCGAAAATTTCCAGCCAGTAGTCCTGAATGAATACATCAAACTATTGCATCGGCTAATTGGAAAATATTCACCCTACACTGGTCCAAAACGACAACATACCAATACTATAGCTATAGAAGATGAATTCCTATCAAGTTACGAATACTAGTGTCAAATCTAATAATGATAATACACAGTTCGCATGAAATTATAACGTTCATAGTATTATAGCACTGCTTTTAAAATAGTACATGTAATTTGTATTTTATAGAGCAATAAGTTTGTCAATGTGCAACGATGTAAATCAATACAACTTTCGAGTGCCCCTTATAAATTCGTACACTATATATACGTAAATAGCCACATGGACGGCGTACATTGCTATGCCATATTGACCTGATACTCGCAATAAATTTAGCCTGGTATTCAAGTCCAGTGTCCGGGCGGTCAGTCTGAGCTATAAACTATTTATCGTCCCTTGAAAGCCAGAAATGTTTTTCAGTTTTCAAACAACGTAAGCTTCGATTTTAAGGACTGTTTTGCTTTTGACCTTTTCCGGATGCTGCGGTAAATTCTGGTAAAAGGCTCTGTGCCCGGGGTCGCAGATGTAGATCCTACACGGCGACTGGGTGTCCAGTGTAGAATCTATTTAACTTAACCTAACATTAATTGATTGGAACCAATGTTTGTTATTGTGCTTCGCAATAGTTGTATATGTAACATGCTCAGTTGTACTTGAGTAAAGCCATGTGTTATTACTTTTGATAGTTTCATAAACTATATGTTCGTATTGCCATCGGCTTAGATCGAACCAATAAAATTATATTAGTAATAATAATAATAATAAATGATAATAGATCGAATCAATTCAATTCGATTAGTAGCAATAATAATAATAATAATAGTTTATTAAAGTATCATTCATACATGTCAAACTCTATAAATACAAAGTAACACATTTGACACATAAAGCCACTCTAAATAGAGTTCTACGAGACTGAATTCCTGTTATACACAATGTCTAAAACACACATGTACTTAAAATCTCATGTATCTAAAACACAGCATCTGTACTAAAACAAAGCCTCATATACATATGTACAATTAACAAACAGATGGATATATTACACAGTTCTATTGTACAACTAAAACACTATCCGATAAACTATATATCGCCCCTTGAAAGCCAGAAGGGTTTTTCCGTGTTCACACAACGTAGTCTTCGATTTTAAGGACCGTATTGATTTTGACCTTTTTCCGGGTGCTGTGGTAAATTCTGGTAAAATGCTCTGTGCCCGGGGTCGCAGATGTAGATCGTACACGGCGACAGGGTGGGGCTTGTGGACCGGATGGACAACAAGGGCCCCTCGTGTTGGATGTCCAGTTTTACCCTTTTAGGCAGATGGGGCTAAATATTTCCATTCCGTTTGTGTCTGTAAAAATAGAATATTATCAGTGTAGAATCAGTAAAGACGCATTGGCAATACTACGTTTACGCTTCTTTTAAGCATCTGTTTTCGGGGTTATCTCTAGATTTCACATTTTCATTGTTTATTCGGCGATCTGTCAATAACATTTTTTTTAATCGTCACAAAGAAAGGTAAATAATCCGGACTCACAATCCTTCCATTTACAGGTGAACAGCCGAGCAAGCCAGATGAGCTTCTTTTTATTATATTAGTCAAAATATAACTAAAAACAAACAGACACAATATCATTCTAGAGCTCTTAATATAAGCCTTTTTACAATTATACTTTTCCTTTATTTTTCTTATTGAAATGTCACTGTAATAATTTTCATTAGAAACTAAATGATTCCAAATGATACTGTTATATAAAGCAAAACTCCAGATGAGCGTGTCTGGCGGTGTTAATGACTCGTAGATAAATGAATAAAATGTTACTTACTGCGTTATTTCGTTTACATTTATGTGTACCCAAATCACGATAAAAAAACATCGTTCTAAGCTCTATATATGTCAAAATGCTTGCAAACTGCGTATCGAATCACAATTTCCACCGGTTATCATGTCGCAAAAAGAGTTCTACACATCTTGAGATGAAACAATTTCAAAAAAGCAACATCTCCATATCACTAGCCGTATAGATAAGAACTCGTGTATTAGTGAACTATAACGAAAAGGTTACAGGTACCAGAAACGGCGAGGACACAGATACCAAAAAATGTAGTAACGGAGAGGATACAGGTGCCGATGTGATTCGCATTTTATTATGCTCCCAGAAAAATTTCGGGGCAGCATATAGTCGCCGCTTTGTACGTCCTTCCGTCCGTCCTTCCGTCACACTTTCTTGTCCGGAGTATTTCTCAGAAACTACTGGCCGGAATTCAACGACACTTCATGGGAAGCTTCATTACAAAGGTGTGCATATTACCAGGACGTTCCGCTTCAGTGATTTTTTTCAGAGTTATAGGACTTTGAATATTTCTGAAATCAGTACATAGTGCACAATTCTTCACTTTCATATCCGGGCTATTTCTCAGCAACTACTTTCTGGAATTCAACAAAACTTTATGGGAAGCTTCATTACCAAGAGGAGGTGTGCATACTACCAGGACGTTCCGCTTCAGTGATTTTTATCAGAGTTATGGGAATTTGAAGATTTCTGACATCATTATATAGTGCACTATTCTTGACTTTCTTGTCCGTGCTATTTCTCAGGAACTACTTGCTGGAATTCAACAAGAATTTATGAGAAGCTTCTTTACCAAGAGGGTGTGTGCATACTACCAGGACGTTCCGCTTCAATGATTTTGCTCAGAGTTATGGGACTTAAAACATTTCTTAAATTAGTATATACTGCATAAATTATTGTCCGGGCTATTTCTCAGCAACTACTGGCCTGATTTCAAAAAAATTATGGGAAGCTTCATTGCCAAGAGGAGCTGTGCATATTAGCAGGATGTTCCTCTTCAATGATTTTTCTTGGGGTTATGGGACTTTGAAAATTTCTGACATATAGTATATAGTGCACAATTCTTGTCCGGGCTATTTCTCAGTAACTACTGGCCAAATTTCAATGAAATTTCATGGGAAACATCTTTGCCAAGAAGAGGTGTGTATATTAGCAGGATGTTCCACTTCAATAATTTTTCTTACAGTTACGGAACTTTGAAAATTTCTTAAATATAGTACACATTTCTATTGATTTTTAGACATTTTAATATCTATGCCCTTCTCATTGCATTTATATTGCTTGACAAAGCGCATTCGTGAGCATCCATTAGTTTTACTGATATCCTTGTTCGTTTTGAACATATTTAAGACAGTATTTATCGTTCTTGTGATTTTACAAAGGAATATCAGTCGAGAATGCACTGAAAAGGAATTTACTTAAATCGATACACATATAGACACACATTTCAAATTAAATTTGTGTAGTTGAAGACTGTCTGAAATTGTTTTCTTTCATTTGAGTACCTTATTGCATTTGTAAAAACAAACAAACATGATGTTTCACAGCTTAATGATGCTAATGTTCCGTGCGTCATCAATTTTCAATCAACTTACCTCACAACTGCCGTTTTTCTGTGTTGTGTGATGCCTCCGTACATCCAAACCTCCTGATTTAACGGAGCGTGACAGGTACCGTAACGGAGAGGGTGCGTTTTGTATTGTTTTTAACGGAGAGGTTACCAATTCGTTTGAACACCGTGTTTCGTTGACCACATCGGAAATAAGCTTTCGGGCTTTCAAAGGTTCCTAACCACTGTCACTAAAACATCTATTTAACTTAACCTAACATTAATTGATTGGAACAAATGTTACTTATTGTGCTTCGCAATAGTTGTTTCTGTAACCTTCTCAGTTATACTTGAGTAAAGTCATATGTTATTGCTTTCGATAGTTTTATAAACTACATGTTCGTTTTGCCATTGGTTTAGATCGAACCGATTAAATCCGATTAGTAATAATAATAATAATTATTATTATTAATAATAATAATGAAAGTTTATTAAAGTCTCATCCATATATGTCACACATTATTAATACAAAGTAACACATTTTGACACATAAAGCCACTCTAAATAAAGTTCTACGAGACTGAATTCCTGTTATACACAATGTCTAAAACACACATGTACTTAAAATCTCATGTATCTAAAATATAGCATCTGTACTAAAACAAAGCCTTATATACATATGTACAACTAACAAACAGATGCATATATTACACAGTTCTATTGTACAACTAAAACACTATCCGATTAAAACAAAATACATACCATGTCATAAATCATTGTGTTTACATACATGTATTGTAAAAACAACCTAAAGAGAAAGAGTAAAGACATTGTGTGCTTGTTTCAAGAATCAGGTTGCAGATTTTGGCACTGGACAGAATGTTATGTAGCTAATTATCCAAGCCTGACACAAGCAAATGTTCTATTTCTAAATATACATTATTGTATCTACCTATTTCTACATTAATTCGTGCTGTGCCACTTCTGAATTTAGCCAATGCACTTCTATGATTACTATTTAAACTGTATGACAATAGCTCTGATTACAATACTATTTGTTTGAACTTTCTATATAGACGGAATTTGTTTCTAATGACGTAATTTCTACTATTTTCCTTCGAAATGTTATGTAATGTAATCATGTGCGTTTGAGCATAAAATAAATATATCTATTATATACTGGTATTTGACGCCTGCCTGAGAAGACACCGCCTCAAAACATAAACAATTAAGGTAAACATGTAACCTTCGCAGTGGTGGATTTTTATTAGAATACCAAATATTTAAAACTAATTAAAACAATATATAATAAATTATCAGAATATGATTAAATACATTGACTTTTACAGAATGACCATGAAAAAGAACAACATCAATTATATGTCCTGCGTTTAAATTCAAGACAGAATTAAAGAATAACTAACCATAAGAATTGACAGATTAAAACGTATGTTGATTCCATTACAAACAGATGTTGTGTATTATGAGCACGTACTGTTAATGTGTTTGTCGTACTTCTATTTTATTTCACATTAAATATAGCTTGTGCAAATTTAATACATATATACTCTTGGGCGTTTCTTCTAAAGTATTTAAAAATTAAACTCTCTATAAACACCCTTGTGTGTTCATAACCTGATACAGAAACAATCACATATTTGACCAATGCATTCAATCAACGGGATAGATATGGACACACAACTAGACCAAACAATTCAAGACAATTTAAGCATTACGCTTTAAAATGAGCATACACACCGACTGTTATAGCACTAACACTTATCTCATTTCACACAGAATAACGTAATCAATACTATAACACAGTCAACATTTGTTTCTAATGAACATGTAGCGTTCCGAAAACAATACCGAACGCTTTTAAAATTATCACATACTATTTTAGTACAGACAAGATTTTATGAATAATAAAAAAGAAATATATTGAAAATTATTTCTGTTAATATTACTTACATCGACTATGGAATCAAATGCTTACTGACAAAAACGGGTTTTATTTGATATAACTAATCTTATCTTACTTGTTTATAAATAAAATATCAATGCAATATTTCCGTGACTTCAACAAACATATGTTGCACGGTGAACACAAATAATATAAAATTTGCCCAAATTGCTTTTTTGTTTAATATAATGTGAAATATAATCACCTTTGTAAATTTTATGAAGCAGTGTTTTGAATATTGAAAAAAAGTGTACCAATAGTTACGCGTATATCCATA
Organism: Congeria kusceri; assembly: GCA_027627225.1. Lineage (NCBI taxonomy): Eukaryota > Metazoa > Mollusca > Bivalvia > Myida > Dreissenidae > Congeria > Congeria kusceri. The sequence goes on from CM051024.1 coordinate 27,168,159, forward strand.
ATACACTGGAAAAAATAATATTTAACACAAATATACAAACTAATATATTAACGATACACAACAACGACAAAACAAACACAAACGATCGTTTACATGCAAACCACACGAACCACACGAACAAAAATAGTTGGAAAATTCGAAATAAGTTGAAAGTTATAACACGAAAACGCGATAACATTCAGCAATGGTACATTTACTTAAGCATGACAATTTTGCATCTTTAGTCTTTACATTTTCGAGAAAAAAAATTGAAACAAAATATACAAGTTACAAATGTAAATATATCTATATTATTGAAATACTATAACATTTATTTATATGATAATCAAACATGGAAAGTTGCAATGTTTTCATTGAAGTATACAAACGTGCTTGCCAAATCAATCATATAGCAGTTTTACTAAAGGTCTTCAGAACTGCGGAATTCTATTGAACAATGTAGCAACATGAAAACCTTAAATAGATTTTTGTCATGTTAAATCTCTGTATATTGCATATGTATTAACCACAAAGATACAAACAGAACTTGGAAGGTTTACGAAAGTCAACGCACTTTCAACATGTATGCCAAAGAATAAAAATACTGTCAACATCAAGATAAATGGAGTCAACCTTAATACGGCACAGTATCAACCCTGTTCACAATTGTTCTGCACACTTTTAACACCCATGCATTTTGCAAGGTTTTCATCTCGTAATATGTGCATGCTTTAACGAAAACAAAATGCATATTTTTAACTAAATAAATAATATCTGATTGCATTGACTGTGCTATTTTTTAGATCAGAGTACTACTTTACGTGTTAACGCCCAAATTATTTTGTGGGATTACCTTAAATAATTTTGTTTTGTAAAGTTCAATATCATTCTGATTATGCGTGTGTTGTTTGTTCTGCAAAAGAATTATTAGGACTCGTGCCAGCGCCACTTCCGTCCCTAGCTTGAAAATACTTCGAATCAAACAGCGGACTATCCATGCCTGTAGGAAAACTGCCTACAACGGACATCATGCGTTGGTGCATTTCGCTCACTTCTTTGGCCATTTTCGACATGACTGGCCACATTTTCGCGTTATCAATGCCTGGCAGGCTGGTCGGTTCGTCCGGTGATTGTGCCCGAATTGGATGGCTTTTCCTCGACAGCTCCAAGAATTTGTTCCTCATATCATCTCTGCCTACTTCAGCTAGCGCATCCGATATAAACGCTTCTGCAATATGTTTTATGTACTGAATGACAATGTCAATTTTCCAGATCGTTTTAACAGAATTTCATACCAAAGAAAACTTGTTAGAAGAAATTCCTTGCTGACAAATTATATTATATTGCCGTTTGAAGACGAAAGAAAGGCAAAGTAAGTGTTAAGTGACATGGATAGACCTCTACATTGTACTTTCATATTTGTGCATTTAAATATAGTTTGTATACTTACCATATGGGATAAGCATTTGTTTTGTCTCTATCTCTTTGTACAGAATGCCAGCCAAGAAGAATGGTGGATCACGATCCATCTGTTGTTTTATCCTGTCATTCTCAGCCCACGTGTACTTCTTCATTAGTTTTTGTTTTTCCTTGTATCTAAGACGGGGACTTATTTTACGTAGAACTGCCAACGCCGTTTCATTCAACTGTACTCCTTGTTCTGAAACAACTAAAACATGTGTGTTTAATAAGTAATGTCCTGCGCTGGAGAAAGCAATTTGGACATGTGTATCATGTGACTTTATAAAAATAAAATCATGTTTTGTTGGCAGGAAGATTCTTATTCTTCAATAATGTAGGATAGTATATTATGTTGTTGTTTTTAGCTCACCTGAGCACAAAGTGCTAAAGGGTGAGCTATCGTGGTCATTCTGTGTCCGGCGTCCGTCGTACGTCGTCAACATTTTACTTCAAACAACTTCTATAAAACCATTGGGCGGATTTTAACCAAACTTGACAGGAATGTTCCTTTGAAAGTCATTTACCAAATTCCTTCAATTCATTAAAATATGTTTAAACCTCTGGTTGTCATGGCAACCAAAAGCTTAAAAACCGGAAAACTTACAAAAATCTTCTTGTCAGAAACAACTGGCTGGATTTCAAAATAATTTCGCAGAAATGTTTCTTGGGTGACCCTCCACCATATCATTTTGATTCGTTAAAAAACATGGCCGCCAGTGGGCGGGGCAGTTTTTCTTATGTCTTTATTGAGAACTTTAAAAATCTTCTAGTCTGAAACCACTGGCTGGATTTCAAAATAATTTGACAGAAATGTTCATTGGGTAACCCTCTACCAAATTCCTTGAAATCATTCTGATGTCTTAAAAACATGGCCGCCACGGGGGCCGGGCATTTTTCCTTACATATTTATATTGAAAACATTAAAAATCTTCTTGTCTGAAACCACTAGCTGGATTCAAAATAATTTCACAGAAATGTTCATTCGGATACCCTCTACCAAATTCCTTGAAATCATTTTTATTTGTTAAAAAACATGGTGCCAACGGGGGGGGGTGGCAGGGGCAGTTTTCCTTATATGGCTATATTAAACACTTTATACAAATCTTTTAGTCTGAAACCACTGGCTGGATTTGAAAATCATTTCACAGAAATGTTTTTTGGGGGGTGACCCTCTACCAAATTCCTTGAAATCATTTTGATTCGTAAAATAACAAGGACGCCAGGGGGCTGGGCAGTTTTATTCTTATGGCTATATTGAACACTTTAAAAATCTTCTAGTCTGCAACCACTGGCTAGATTTCAAAGTTATTTCACATAAATGTTTTTTGGGTGACCCTCTACCGAATTCCTTGAAATAATTTTGATTTGTTAAAAAAAACATGGCCGCCAGGGGTAGGGGCAGTTTTCCTTATATGGCTTTATTAAAAACTTCTAAAATCTTCTTGTCTGAAACCACTGGCTGGATTTCAAAATTATTCCACATGAAAGTTCCTTGGGTAATCCTCTACCAAATTACTGGATACCATTTTGATTCGTTAAAAAAATCACCGCCTGTGGCCGGGACAGTTTTCCTTATATGGCTATATTGAAATCTCAAACAATCTTCTTAAAAGCCATTACGATGCATTACACTCAGGTGAGCGACCTAGGGCCATCTTGGCTCTCTTGTTTCAGTTCAATATAAACATGTACAACAAATCTATGTAATCTGGCTGTTTACAACCAACATTACGGCTTCTTCCTGAAATTTGCATGACGATGATCTGAAAATTTAACTATATGATGCTATGTCTTTAAACCCTTTTATAAAAAAAAGACGAGATGTAGTTGATACTTGTTTTTGTTTCATTTCATCAGGCCTAAGAAAGTTGCAATTCTGCTACTCTTGTTTGTATCAAACCATTGAGTATTTAAAGGGTACCTAAATTGAATAGTATTCTCTTTTATTGATGTTTAATTTGATTTGCGATGCTATGAGGTTTATTTGCATTTACACTTAAATTTGTTTATGAATAATTCTGGGACAAGTGGGAGGATCGAGCGCCCGTAAACCAGATTTGCATTGACCGTTTCAAGGCGGTGACCCCAGTTTTCTTTATGTGTGTTTTGTGTTTGTTGTGTTTTTGTGATGTGCTGTGTTGTTTTTGGCAAGTGGTCACTTGACATAAATAAAGGACCTCGGGCTGCTAATAAGAGTTCTTCTGTCACAACTGGAGTTTCACTTTGTTTATATTTATGTCACAAACTTGTTATTGAAATGATGTCTGTATTTCAAAAAGGAGGTTGCGAGCTCGATCTCTTCACCACGTTTTATTTTTCATCTGGGAAACATACATTCACTACCCAGAGGCTGTCGCCATAATTTTTGTAAAGCAAGCAGTACATATGCTAGTTTGGCAATGCATAAATTGCTTTGAATTAGTTAGGAGGGATATTTGGCTTTGTAAAGTCTATTCAGAATAGACTATATTATATCATTAATTCAAATAAATATGAAACGTTATCTTATCATCATTCAACTACAGGATTAATTGGTAAGCTATCCAAATTGGTCGGATACCAAATGTACAATACCTTTTATTTTCGACGTCAAATTCTGAATCGTTGCAAGGAGCTCTTCTTCTAGCTTTTCTAACTCAATGGATGCAAGAAACTTGTATTTATTCAACTGTACTTCCATGGCTTTCATAGCTAGAAAGTGCTGTCGCACAGCTAATTGAAGACATCGTTCCCTTTCGATGAAGCATAAGCCCATCCAAGATGTGATCAATTCTGTGTTCTTGTTGACAATGTTCTCCAGCGTTTGCTTACTGTTATTTGTTTCACTAACTGCTGACAGCGATTCTTTAAATTCTTGTATGCGGTTGTTCAATTCTTGGAAATTAATTGTTATAGCATTTTCTTTCTCCTGTTTGTGTAACATTTGCTTAAACGTATTAACAATTTGCTCCATCTCTAACGTTTTTGTTTGTAAATGTCTTTGCATGTTTTCCATATCGTCTCGGATGTGTTTGTCTTCGCCATGTATGCGTTCAAGTTCGTCGGACAGCCTTACCACCTCGAGGTCTGACCTCGCAAGGTTTTTTCTAGCTGTGTTCAGCTGTTGGTACACAGTGGTTAATTTCTGATGCTGATCTGATGCAGACACTTCGGAATCAACTACGCCTAACATGGAACAGTTTTGCAATAAATTATATATAATAATACATAACAAGTCCAAGTTTTCTCGGAGAATACTGTTCACGCACTAAAATGGGAAATGCATGAAAATCTAATTGTTTACAGATTCGTGCCGCATTATCATCGTTATATTCATCATTATCAGAATTCTGATCAACACCAACTCCATTATCATCATCAAGATATTATCAACATCATCATCGTTAGTTTAATCGTTATCAACAACGACCTTATTATTATAAGTTAGATACAAATAGGGTACTTATAACCATCCTTGACAACAGTTTGGTTTAAAACTCACAATCTGCATCTCGTATTCAAGAACATGGACCAGAAGTCTACATAAAAACAGTTTAAGACAAAAGTTATTCTAATATCATAATGCGTTCCCGCGTGTTCAACAATATTAATCATCGGCATATTTTCTTATTAATTCTAACGCAACTGTACATTATTTGGCACACTATATACTGTATAGACAATAAACCCAATGACAATCCGTTCACCCAGTTTTAATGCAACCCATGTATAAACGACTTTACACTTGACGAGCATAATGTAATCAATACGTTTGTGAAAGTACGTGTGTTATGTAAATTGTAGTATTTATACCTCATATAAACGTTAATACTAAAATGTAATGTGAGAAAAAAAGATATTATTTTCATACGAGTGATAACACGCTATAACCTACAGTGCCTATATGAAATAAATATTAAAATGATTAGGGTAAATATATAAAATATTACATAGATCAGATATAGTCAGCAAATTTGACTACACGTTTTAAATTTGTGTAACATGTGATCTTCGGCATATTTACATAATTGTAATCAACAAAGTGTATACGAATAAAAGGAAGTACGAAAAAGGCAGTTTAATTTTTTTTTAATCAACTTACCGATTATATTGAAAACTTTATCGCCAATTTGTATGACGTCTATGTGATGCGAATGTAACTGAGGGAATGTGTCGCCATTCGACAGTCGTCTTTCCATCAGCTCGACATACTCTTCGGGCACCAGGAATGTTATGAGAAGACTTGAAGAAGGTTCAATGCCAGCAATGAATATGAACTGGATGGGAACGCATAGGGCCATTGAAAGGCGCAGCCTAAGATCCTGAATGTAGAGTCTATCGCAGTTGCTAAAGTCGATTCCTTCGACGTGCATCTTGACGTACTTGTAACCGTTTTCTAAAAGTAAAATGGTTTACATTTTAACACCGGTATTGAATGAATGTATATGAATATGCCATGTTCAATGTTTATTTAGTGTTATTACATGAATGTAATTTTCGAACGAGCATCAAAAGAAGCATATTATCGTTTTAGCCATGCTATTCTTTTTGCGACCATGCACTGTTAAACATTTGTGCCTTCAGACCATATAAAACGTGAGCAAGTGCAATGGTGTAAGCTTTTGTAACATCATAATTGAAATGGGAATACTCCATACAAGACACAACGGTAAAATATTAAAGGCATATAACATTTTGTATTTGAATAAATTGTATAAATCCGGTGTTCAAATATTATACTTTACGGCGGATTTTCCCTTTGAACAATCTTGGAGCAGTGCAGAGCAAAAACATCACTGTATTTAAATAGTGTTTGATACATGAACTAGACAAATGCCAACGGTATAAGTAAGAGCAATATATTGCTAAGTGTTGCAGTGTTATTGTTATTATTGATTTGGCAAATGGCGTTTATATCATATTAAAATAATTCAGAAGTTATTATATAAGCAGTACACATTCATGAAATTGGAATACACAGTAAACTTCGTGGAAAAAGTCGTTAAAAAGGCAAGATATGCCTGTATTTAAATTCAAATATTTAACAATCCATATACTCTATGATAAAACCACGAGTTGCACGGAACAACGTATGATTTAAGACACACATGAACGTTTAATTTTAGTAAAACAGTGCTAGCATGTAGTAGATCTCGGTCAAAAACAAGTACCTGTATTGAATTATATGCCTAATACATACCTGGCTCTCGTGTCGCTGGATAAAAGTACAGGGTGTTCCCCATTGCCTTAGAATAGTCAATGACTTTTTCTACGAGATCCATCCGTCCCGCGACTTTCAGCAAAATTTGCAGATACACCATGTTTTCCCTGTTGAGAAATTCCCGGTTCTTCAAAAGCCTGAATAGCGTTCGCACAGTTGTAATTTCTTCTAGGACATGAAACTGAATTCCACCAGCACCTGTCAAATAAGCGTGTATTAAAGTTTATTCAATAGATAACAATACAGGATAAATACCATGTAACTTAAACGCATATACAAATATAAGTAGTACATAGCAGGTTACACAATGGCAAATTCAATAATTAAATAACAGTAGTCGGTGAATAACATAGCATAGACGTGAGAACGGGGCGTTTTTCTATGCTAATTTTCTAGATTATATTTGGGTTTATTTGGTATATCCGCCGACATATTTCATTGGTCTCCGTTTGTATTTGTTGTTATATTTTCGTTGGCGCGGCCTTATTTACACCAGGAAAGGCAATCTAACGGTGTAGTGATAACTGTTCTTCGTGAAAGCTTATTGTTTATTAACAAATAGCTACGCTTATTATCTTTAAAGGGACAAGGGCCCTGTTCACAGATTGACGAATTGAAAAATTTTCATTTTTTGTCACCGATTCCAAAAATAAAAGACCAGTGTATACAAGGGAGAAATATAACACTACGGACTTAGAAATACACTGTAAAAACTGTTTCGTTTATGAGTAGTCATCAGTTGAAATTGATAAAATTATAAAGCGTTTGTAACGCTAAACGATGGGATAATTTGGAGTGTTTCTGTTGTTTTCGTTGATACTGTTGACATCACGTGGAACACTTACATAAATAATGCAAAATGGAATATGAAAGCCGGAATGGCCGAGTGGTTAAGGCGATATACTTTTAATCCGGAAGTCAGGGGTTCGAACCCCGGATAATCCAATGTTTTTTCTTTTCGTTTCTAAATACTTTTCTTGTTATTTTACTTGAGCTATTTAATTCCGATGCTGAAATCTGTCAAGTTAAGACATTTTATGGCATACTTTAAAAAATGCCAAAATATGCAAACAAGTCCCTTTTAACTGCATATGCTACGGCAAGTCAAAACAGAAACTCAAAATGTTATTCAAATTCATCCTTGTTTCTGAAACTAGGTCGTTTTTTACAGCAATTATTCTCAGCCCTGCGTTTAATTCATTATTAATTCTTACAGTTTCGCTCTGATTTACAAACCAATACATCAAGGTTTATGTGCACATTGCTGTTATACAACATCCTAAGTGTCGTTGCTGTAGTAATTACATATGTTCAAACGATTACATATGTCATCGTGTTTCGTGACGTCACAGTCTCGTTGTAAATAAACATCAAATTCAATGCGATTGGCCGATCTTTTTAAAATCAATATCACAATATAATTCATAGTGCCGGGAACGAAACTAACGGCCAAGTTTATGCCAGCTCTATAAATTAAATAAATTGAAATGAGACAGCAAAATACAATACTAAAGCTTGTACATTTGTATTAGTTTATCGTTGCACGTGTGGCAGAAACTATATGTTCAGTGTTCAGTTATTATGTTTCCTTCTTCCTTATCGGGCACAGTGCACAAAAGTTGTGATTATTCATACTACAGTTGTTAATTCTGCTAGAAATGTGTTTCTACGCGTGCATAAGAACCGGCTTGCATGGCGGTGACCCATGTTGTCATCATGTTCAAGTTGTCTGTCTCGTTCGTGTGTTTTTGCTTATAATGTGTTACCTAGGCGGTCACTAGCCCTAAATATCGTTTATTCAGTTATAGGAGTTAAACTTTCACTGTGCAGCTGGAGTTACATTTTATAACAATATTACAACTTCGACGACATTCATTATTTTATGCTCCAAAGGGGAGGGCATATAGTATTTTAGACTTATAATTCAACCGCCATTTAGTAGGTCCGGGTGCAAAACACATTTCCCGGACAATCTTTCCATCATACACTATGTCCGTCCGTCCGTCCGCTACTTCGTTTCCGCGCGAGATATCAGGAACTGATGACTCGAAATCAATGAAACTATAAGCAGCATGCTTATAAGGCGGACATGCGCATACTATCAGTTCGTTCCGCTCTGATGATAGCCCTTTAATTATAAATAGGACATTTTCATATGATATTTTCGTTTCCGCGCGTGATCTCGGGATTTTATAACTCAAATCTAATGAAACTTTATATGCAGACTACTTCGAAGACAAGAGTGTGCATATTGTCATGTCGTTCCGATCTGCTGGTTTTTCAGAGAGCTTTTGCCCTTTTATATTAAAAATAGGACATTTTAATATATTTTTGTTTCCGCGCGAGAGTTCAGGAGCTAAAGACTCGAAATCAATGTGCATATTGTCAGGTTATTCAGGTCTACTGATTTTTTTAGGGAGTTATTGTCTTTTTTTATTATAAATATGACATTTTAATGATATGTTTGTTTCCGCGCGAGATCTCAGGAACTTATAAGTACAATGAAACTTTATATGTAGTATACCTAATAAAAGAGGACATGTGCATATTGTCAGGTCGTTCGGTCTGATGATTTTTAAATGAGCTGGTTTGTACAGCTCATGAATCAGGTCCCTACGTCGAAATTCAGTGTCTAGAGGTCAAAGTACTTATTCGTGCTTTGACTTGCAATGGATTTAACAACTACTCAGCACAAATGTTAAACCCAATGAGATGGCGTAAAGCGGACATGAATTAGGTCCGTACGTCGAAGGTCAAGGTCACACTTTTAGCTTGTCGGGACTATAACTTGGAAACGGATTGATGGCTGGTCCAATTATTCGGGACAAAAGTGTGCCTCAATGAGACGCCATGTCAAGCGCATGAACTATGCATGTAGGCCAAATGTCAAGGTCATATTTAAAGGCAAACATCGACATTGGCTTTATTTGTCCGGACTTAAAACGTGACCATGAATGTTTTGATTTTGAAATCACTGTATTCAAATGTTTGCCTCAACAAGACAGTTTTTCTCTGTATGAATCAGTTCTATATGTTAATGGTCAAGGCCACAATTAGAGGTCAGAGCAGCATTGCGGAGCATCCACTGGTTCTACCAATAGTCTTGAATGTTTAAATATTTAGTCACATTTACGGTCACTGATCAAGTTTCTAATTTGTTTAATTTGTGCTGCACCGCTCCACATTTTGGTTGGCTGCTCTGGTTGTTCTCTAGTAGTATTGTTGCGTTTTCCAAGTTAAAGATTGTTCAATTCAGTGGGGTGTTTTCAATGATTTGTGAATTTGCCCTTTTCTGTGAAATTATAAAAAATGCGCCCTAAAACGCCAAAATTGTGAAAAATATGTTTTATCATTATAACAGGGAAATACAAAATAGTATCAAACAATAACTAGTGATTGTGTTGTATGTAATCACACTTAAAGTACAACACGATATTTTTAAAGTATGATCTTTACATTCATGAAACCTTACTTTGAAACATTCCAGTTAAATTTCTCTCTTTTGCAGATTTGATATTGTCAATTATTTTTGTAATTTGCAAAATGTTCAATGGCTTCACTTGAGTCAGACGAAGAGTCAATAGGAATGTCACATGATTGAGATGTAAAAGGCTCATTAAGGAACAAAACAGGGGTTTCAACGATGTTATTTTGGTCACCACTATCAGTATGTGATTTTGACTGACTTGCACCCGTTACTGACAGTAAATCTACTTGTGAAGACACTAAAGTTGTGACTGTTGAACTACAGCAAAAATTGTCTTCGGGGGCTTCACTGTTTTCTCGCTTAAAATTGCCTGTTTGAAATGATGACTCATTTTCCTGTAAGATAAGCTTGTCAAAATTTTCACATAGTACTGAGATTTTTGTGAAACATGCATTGCGATTACTTAAAAAACAAACAGGAAGAAAATAATCCGCAGTGCTTACACTTAAAAATCTATCAAACGCTTGATTCAATACAGATTATAACCCAATGAGCGTTTACAGTGACCCGGATGAGCGCATGTTTCACTAACCGACTGGTTCACGAAAATATCGATAAAACGTGACACGAGTCGTGTTAAAATCGAGTAACCTTTCAAAGCGGTGTAGACATAAAACTATAACCGAAATCTTATCCTGTGTAAACAAAATTCACAAAATTAATTAAGATTTCGTATTTTTTCATTCACATTTCTATTTGTGAATATTGGGCCAAAAATTGTGAAAAAGTATACTGTTTGGCTTTGTGACAGGTACCAAATGTCGGCATGAAAACGAGGTCAAAACAAACGCTGCCATCTGTCCAATTTCTTTGTGTTATTAAAGGCTACCTGTCTGCATTTGTATATATACAGGAACCTGGATAATGTTTTACTTAAGGTGTAACGATACACCGGTATACAGGCCTATCACAATATTTAGGCCGATTTAAAATAGTGTTCGTTTCCCCTACCACCAACAATGCTTGAAAGGATGATTAGGTCGGTAAACACCTTAACACACTACTAGTTGGACCAAGAAAATATTTCTGCGAAGAAATAAAACTAAGGTAAATGTCGTGTTTTTATTTGACAAGGATTCGATTCAAATAACATTAGCATGTTTTGTAATGAGTGTATTTTGATCTTTCATAATTCATTTGCAACGCTGCAATAATTTTGACATGTCCATATGAAAATATTCCAAATTGGTTTGATGGAACATTCGTGCAACTTAAGTACTTACTGAAATTAACATTAGCACAAACTATAAAATGTTCATACCTGAGCACTGGTATTTCATTTTTTCCAGGTCGGTGTTGTCAATCTCGTCAGCAAGTTCATTGATGAACTGATTAAACTGCCAATCGTCTGGGGGTTGGGGGAAAACCACCGGGACGCCAGCCTTTGGTATAGGTTTCTGATATGGTTTGGTGCCGTAGTCACCGGAATCATCAGTGGTTGAAAAGTGGAAGTCTTCCATTTTGCCGGATATACCTTCTATGCCCGAGATACTGTCGTTCGTGTCATTGTTCATCTTGTTGATGAACCGACGCTGAAATGTATGACCTGTGAACAATATTGCAAGAACACCAGAACTCTCAAATCCAGTGTACAACAAGTAGGTCATACTTATGTGGAATAAGATCGTCAGTCTAAAAGCAAGCACTAAAGCACTTCTGTTTCAGGCATTTCGGGAAAACGTTTCGCATCACATATTTTTTTAATAAACATTTATGAAAATTCTAGTTTATTATATTTAAAATGTGAGAGTTATACGATCTTAAAACATAAACACTCCAAGATTAATTAAGGAATGTCAAATAATAAGATTAAATACACGACGTTTGTAAGCACTAACCGTTAGATAGATTGTTTAAAGCTTCAAATGAATGCTTGGCTTCCGACTGGGGGACATACTTGGGAAATAAAAGCTTACATACTGTAGTAATTTAATTTCATTCATGTTTGTGCTGGCTTACGCATGTCCAAAACTATTGTGCATAAATATTCATACAGCCGTTATACCAATCCAATGAAAATTGAAAACCAAACGATGTAAACAAAACTTGCAGCAAAAAAAGTTCGTGAACTTCATTAGACGATGTCCTATATGTCACGGTGTGTAAACGACGGAAATAAAAAAAGTTTCATCAAAATGATAATGTTTATTATTTGAAAACGGCAACTATTTTAAGATTTACACATGGTTACTAGCTTTTTATATGGCGATGAATTTAATAGAAAAAAACATCGATACAATGCCTGAGAGGTGTTTCATCATGCTTCTTGATATGGTTATTGTGCTAACTGGTGCAGTCACCTTCAAATTGCTTGTTGATATGATCATTGTGTTTACGGATGCAGACGTCGTGCTTAGTGACACTTTCATCATGCTTGTTGACGATGTCAGTGTGCCAGCAGACAAAATGCCATCACGCATTTTGACATATACAACTTGGTATTTTACAGTGGCGTACTAAATCTTGCAGCTGTGTCGTTTGGTATATTTGCTGCCAACGTTTGGTATATTTGCTGCCAATAAAACATCTTAATACTAATGCTTGTTGTTTTCTTGTATCGTACTGATTTATTTCAAACAAATATTTATAAGTGAATAACTACTTTACACATATAGTCTTTAGACTTTGAATTTGTCTTAATTCCTACAACATTATACATGACACGCAATCAATAATGCCACTGGATTTTTGTATTCAATTTGTTCAAAACGACAGATTGCTGGATCGTTGGCCATATTTTAAAGTCTGTCCTTTATAGTTAACTGATGGAATTTTAGGGGTTTTGTGATTTTTCTTTTCTTAGATTGGCAAAAAATAATAACTGGAACACTCATTCAAGCCCTTTATAAAACACTTGCAATAACGAATTTAACACGTGGATTATATTTATCCTTGACAATGTACACAACTATTTCCCGACAAGCTAAAACATATAGTTTTAAATTTAAAGGGACATTACACTTCATACAACCCAATTAAATTGCTAAATTAATTGATAATAATTACCACCAGTATCATATTATGATTTGCATATATAAATAAAGTCACAATAATATGTACATCGATATTTAGATATAGTGACCGATACTCGAATTTATTGTACACAAAATTTAAACAAACGATTTCAAGCCGACCATATTGCTTGGAATCATTAGACGTAAACTAAAGTATCATAAAATAGTTTAAAGGGACCTATTCACAAACTGGCTATAAATTAACATTTTTTTCGTGAAAGATCCCCCCCCCCACCCCCCCACCCGCCCCCTAAAAACTATCCAAAGACACTCCTGGTTAAGAAATATATTCGAAAAAGATATACTTCAGTGTAACCCGTTCGCTAAATGAAGATGCTTTTGAATGACACTGTCCCTTTAAATTCGAATGATTTCAGTCAGATTTTGGGTAACGAATGAGCGCCACGTGGTATCATAATTCGTTGTGCCATATTGTATCTCGCATTATGCTTGGTGCCTACTTACATCTCGCTTAGTGGTAAATCCGATTGTCGTTGTGTTTTGCGTTCTGAGTGTCACTGAGCATTAAAGGGGCGTATCGACAGTAGATCGACAATAGCATTAGCAAAAATAAAGTTCATTTATTGACAATTAATATTAAATATGATGGCGTTGTGTCTATGAACAGTTGACAATAATATACATGTATATGTTACTATATACACAGTTAGCGCCGGTGACAATTTAGCAGGCGCGGGAAAATAAATAGTAGAGCCTAGTAGTAAAATCGATATGTATGAAATGTACACGGAGTACCATTTCGCACATGCGCAACATCGATAAAAGTCGTGTAGCGTAGTACAGTTTCATTGAAGTGTGCGATTTTCTAGGTGTGCGTTCGAATCCAGCTGGAACCGTGAATTAAAAAAACATTAGACATGTTTTTCTTCACGACTGAATCAATATATCATTGCTACTAGAAAACATAATTGCAGCAAAATGGGAATATGTCTAATATGTGTCTACATTTATGGGAAATATGGTCGATATGCCTCTTTAAGTTGACATATCGGTTAGACTAGTGGCTATTTCATCAAGCTCGTCAGAATTCATAAGAAAGAATGGAAAGACTATCATTTTTATGACATGTAATTTTAAACCGGGCATAATACATCAACAAACATGTTGGAACACTCAAAGCATGATTAAATTTTTACCTAAATACCACTCCATAGTTTTATACGTTTAATGTACTAGAACATTCAAGTAAAAAATAATAAAAAAGTAAGGTAAATTTATACATGTCGAACTTTCACTGAAGTTAAACAATTGTTAAACACACAATGCCACTTTTTAGTTTAAGTTTTTTTTTCATTTTTAGTAAAATCAACCAAGATGTGTTTTTTTTTAATCAAATCATTCACGATGCTATGCAATGCAATATGACTTTAACACTACACGATCTTTCTCCTAAAGCAATTATATGTTGGTATTGGCCAAAGATTTGAGAGATTCAACAAAATAAGAAATACACAAAAAGTTTCTTTAGTAACTAACCAAACATTCATTAGCTCAGCGTCGTAGCCACGCTGAGGAACGAGAGGCAGCTGCCTCGACTAAAATTTACAGACCAAAATAATTAAACATAATAACATACTTTGAATATCATATAATGTCAGAATAATGTCACTGTCAGTTGCTGCATATTCACAGAAATTGGTGCAATTGGAGGCACTATTTTCGCACCATAATGATATACCCAACATTTTACCAAATTTATTACTGTTCCATAAATTCCTTATTTTCTTCGAAGTCCTCATATTAAACAAAGCTTTGCATTTTACACTTCTTCGATAATGTATCATAGAATTAAGCATGTGTTTTATTTAGTGTTTGTTTAATTAATTCCATCTTACAAGCATGCGTTATAACGAACAGAACGCATTAACAAGAGCTGTCGGAGGACAGCGCGCTCTACTTTTCTTGTATTTGTCAGAGTTACAGGCATTTTTTCTAAAACAAACAGCTTGGATAGTAGTGGCCAATTAAACAAAGTGAATATTGTTCTCGAGTTACGTAGTCAGTGGAAAGCATTATTCTAATTTTCGAAACAGTGACCTTGACCTTGACCCCACCCACCCGATATGCAATCTTATGCAATTTCTCGCTATACGGTATCTATAAATGGAGTTTTATTTTTAAAATCAATTTGTTCTCGAGTTATTGAGTAGAAACAGTTTTTGTTCTATTTTATGTAACAGTGACATTGACCCTCGACTCCACTCCCCCAAAATGCAATCCCAAGTGGAGTATTGCTTTAGGGTATCAATGTATGAAGATTCATTCTCGAGATAAGATAGAGAGTGGAATCATAAGTTGACGCCGCCACCTCACCCGCATATGGTGTAAAAAAGCCCATAATTTTGGCAAATGTCAAACTGGAGTTATCAAAATATGCATATGGGTTCATTTTAATACAGGGAATAAGTGTTTTAAGTTTGATTGAAATATCTGACGCCATTCCTGAAAAACTAGCTTACCGAAAAACTTAACCTAGCCCGGACGCCGACGCTGGGGCGAATAGAATAGCTTGGCTTTTCTTCGAAATGTCAAGCTAAAATTTATATAAACCTGTGTTACTATATTCTCGATCTACGGGGGACGGGGGGCATGCACCCGGACCCCACCCTCAGACTGCTTCGGCTTAAATTTGCCTCTGGCTACGCCACTGATTAGCTTCAACACAATAAACAAAAGATTTTCAGAATAGAGGAACGGAAATGGTGATTAATGAATAGAAACTTAAGTTCTGAACAAAATAATGTTCTGTTAAATATGATTATCTATGAAAATGATAAACACACAAATGTCCCCCCCCCCATTTGGAATTTGATATCCCGCCCCAAGGCGCCATGTTGATGACACGACATTCTAGAAATTACCGATATCCTACTTAATGTTACTCGAACAACATACCTTACAGAATAATCCACGTTTTTTGATAAAGTGTATCCAATTTAAATAGCTGAAACTTAGGAAATGAATATTTTGTAATATAATCCTTCAGATTAACGTTAACATGTTTTCAAATAATGATTTACGCCAAATTACGGTTTATCTTCCTACTACTGCACCGTGCAAGCGCAAATGCATTAATATTATTTCTAAAAATAACCAGTCGTTTTCTGAAAATAAAGACCTTTAACCCTAGCCACCTAAAAGTGGCAAATAAACTAGCAAGGCAGCTGAATGAATTAACAGGTTATTTTGCAGATCAAATAAACATAAAATAAATTAAAATACATTATTTTGTATATGTGATTAAAGCGTACGAGTTAAATAATAATTGCCTATATCTGTATTTAATAAATCAAAACATCGATATAAGATCTAAATGTCATTTAATGTATCTGTTGTTTAACGGTTGTATAATACTTTTATACTTGTAAACTTTTATTTCGGCAAAGCATGGGAAAATAAATGTAGCTCTAATTGTGCAAACTGATTTTTTTTTGGCAAAAATGTAAACCATTTAGATAAAGTTTGCTCTTAAGTTATAACTCATGAGGAATGCATGGACTTTTCAGATATTGCAGAATCGGTCCTAAACACTATTATTTAATTGATTGTCTTAAAATGTATTGTTATAAAATAGAGTACGTTGTACACTAACTTGATATTTGCCAGTATTTACTGTGTTTGTTTAATTTGCATACTTTTCAGAAAATATACTAATTAAACCTGTTGGATATCCTCAGTGTTCGTTAAAGATTATGAATACACGTTTCCGAGTAATTAGATCCATGGATAAAATGAGTTTGATTTTAATTTACCATTCACACAATTTACGTATTCTGCAAAAAGGCGAAAGGATGGCGGTTGTCGTTGAACATTATAAAAGTAAGCACTGCAAAATATCCTGTACATATATTTTGTGCCTTCAACTAGCTTTCTTACAACTATACGTAATGGAACTTCACTAGTCAAGGTTCTTGTTTAAATGAAAAACGGTCGTATTCATTGAACTGTTCTGTACACACGTTACAATGATTTAAAAGCGTATAAGAAAGACTACTGTGCCCAATATTTTAGTAACATTATCACAGTTATATCCCTTTGTTCGAATTAGGATTGCGAGTATAGCCAATAAAAAATATTGAAACTAGTAATTAAAAGCGTTATAAATTCAGGGGGATCGTGAAATTAAGAAAGGTTAATGTATGTGTATCTTTGTAGAAATAAACTATTCTTTTGAATATATTACGGGGTTAAGGATTGTAGTATTGTTGAATACTATTAATCACGTTGGAAGAACACTGAAGCCATAATTGTATTTCATGGTAACCCCAATCAACGAAAAAGGATAATAATAAATACACCAAAATGTTTTCAAATGATCGAATTATTAATATTAATTGAACATGAGTTTATATCAAATACGGGATTCAATAGTTTGTGTGTACATCTTAATTGTTTTAAAATACATCCTTGACAAATATTGCCGCACAGCAAAACCTTCGAGCAATGCGAATGCACATTGACCCACCGAGTTATAGGCCATTCACCCGCGGAGATAGGAATTGCCGGTATAAAAATGTCTTGTAAATTTCCTTCTCGCTGTAAGTTTTCCAAGAATAACCAGATATAATCAATTTGCGTTATGTGATGGAAGTTGCAAAACATCCCATCGCTTTTTGATTGCAATCACATTGGAATGGGTTCACTTTATGTATTGCTATTCGACATAAGTTACCTTTTACTGTTGTAATTGAAAGATAGTTGGCTTCATAGTAAATTTAATAATGTGTATACAACGATTATTTATATTTAATACAAAAATGCAACAACAGCAGCACAAATGTGACTAAAGCATCCTGTATTACATGACATAGTCCCTGACTATACAATTTCACAATTAGCATGGCAGTTGT
Organism: Congeria kusceri; assembly: GCA_027627225.1. Lineage (NCBI taxonomy): Eukaryota > Metazoa > Mollusca > Bivalvia > Myida > Dreissenidae > Congeria > Congeria kusceri. The sequence continues at coordinate 27,186,171 of CM051024.1, forward strand.
TGATCCATTACTACCGGTAAACTCTTTATATTTGGTTCGAACAGTGCCACTTGGCTAACAAAATCGAGATCGTATAAAGCAGCGGAGCTTACACATTGACAGTGATACAAATACAAATGTAACATTGAAAGAGCGCGAATCAGTAATAGCCTTTCCAATGTACAAAGTCTACCATAATACAGCTGTTATGCTTTGGAACACTGAAATTGCAAGACACTGCCACAACGTAATCCATTGCTGAACTAAGGTTTATGGGTTACTATCCGGTTAAACGGTACTTGTTGATTTTATACGTTTAGTCATGTGTAGTAAACATAATCAACAGATAAAGGTTTGCGCAATTAAAACTGTTTGGATACGCTTAATGTTAAGCGTCAACTAAAACATCCACGTCAATGACATATTTTAGAGTTACCATAATTCACGTCAACGACATATTTTAGAGTTACCATAATTCGCCACCTTAGGCCAGAGTTTTTGTATTGACTTGTTCTATTAGAATTTTGGAAGTGTGTCCGGTTGGAGGAGGGGAAAAAAAATTTCACAAATGTAAATGGGCAGTGATTTTAATATCTTTATTAATTATTACTTACACAAATCATATTACACAACATTAACTTAATCACTGCATGTTAACCATGACCTTAATACCATAATAATGACCTAAAAATGCAGTGTCCAAATAAAAACTACTGTTAAATTATGCTCAAAATTAAATACTGTACGTCAGATATCGCTGGACAGTGGCCATATTATGCATAACAGCATGTTTAATTAAGAGAAAACTAACTCAATATATCTTATTAAAAAATCAATATACACCAATGAAATGTGTATATTATAATATTTATATAAAATAAAAAATGTGTATGTAATACAATGATTGTAGGATCTTAATTTGTATTTACTGAGTACTTTCTTCTGACTTGAAGTGTTTCATGATGTATAAAATACCAGACTGGAAGTTCATATGAATAATACAGCAATATACAGTCACAATGCAGGTTACATAAAATTTAGTCATCTCTTCTGCGTTTTTGTGTTGTTGTTTTTTGCATTCCGTGTAATAGGTTGAAACACTTTCACAAGGTCATTTTTATGATATCGGTTACATTCTACAAATTTATTTTTTTTTGCTTTTTGGAAAAAATCGGGTCGGCAGATCCGAGAACCAAGAAATCAACAAACTCTCTTGTCAAAACAAATACATAAATTAAATTAATAAATAATAAAGTATAAACATATTAAATATACGTTGTTTGTTTCTTTTTGATTTTTACCCATTTGATTAGCATTATGCGTGAAAGAAAAAAATAAACTGTAGATAAAAAATTCAACATAAACATTAAAAACATTTGTTTGGATCAAAATTTTTATCAAAGAGGAAAATAAATCGAAATTTAACAAACACAACCATAAAAATGCACAGTTTTACAGATTTGCAAATACAGGTTTAGAAACAACAGGTTTCAGTCAAATAACAGGTAAGTTGAACAAACGTCTCTCTTTTTTTTTGACAAGGAAGCCACCCGAAAACCAAGCGAGCATGGTATGCAGTCATCTCGTGGAGCTTCAAAAGAATATCATACGAACACCTCGAAAAATCTGCGACCTGCATTAGATTGACCCCTCTGAGATCAGAATGTCCCATTTAACATCGTAACAATCCCATTTTGAAGTACGCAAATGACACGCTAGATGCCAAGCTCAGGATGATTTGCACGATTTTCGAACATTTATCCCTTAACACTGCGCTACAGGGCGTACTGTATATCTTGTCCAACCAGTTTGTCACTCGGTGTCAGGAGTTTCATTAGCAGCGGAAGCAAAAACGTTTTTAAAATATGAAAGAAACGTCATTTAGCTTTGACTAAAACAATTAAGATTTTCTTCTTGTTCACAGTTCTATGCAAATATTGAAATAAGATGCATAAAAAACTGACCTTTTCAATTTGTGTCACATATTGATGAAAAGCATAGTCTGATATTTTCGGCCGATGCACACAATATTCGATATTTTGATTAATAGTAAATAATAAAAGTCGTTAACCTTTTTCTAGTCTTAATTTTAAGTTCCACACATTAAGTTATCATTTGCCGAATTCAAATGAATTTCTTACACAAAACGTTTCAACACGAAGAGCAAAAAAAAGGTGCTGCTGAAATATTTGCTCAACACTCGGTTTTAACATGCATGCTATACGGGGTGACCGTGTAAACATTGACTAACATCAAGGGGCCAAACGGGTCGGGTCGTGTAATTAAAAGAAAGAAAGAAAACGTACATATAGAACATTGCATTTCAAATATAAAAATAAACATTAATTATTTAAACATATTTTACGCCTACAGTACGGTTCCAACCACACATATATATGAGTGCTTATAAAATTGCAACTATCTGAAAACTCATTTAGCCTTTTGTCATTAATCTCAACTGGAAAACGTTTAAATATTTCCGTCTATTGCTACGTACGGATAAAAACTCCCTGTTTAAAAACTTACGAAATATAAACCAAAACAAAAGTAAATCAAAAGAACAAGTTATCACTATTATTTAAGATACCGCTATAAAGCATATTAATGAATGACATGTACACAACGCCACTGTAGTGCATGGGGCGGAGCCTACTTATCATACTTCAATGTATTGATACACGAATTGCAAAAAAATAAATCCCAAATTATTTTTCTCTTGTAAGGTAAAGTTTTAAAGTATTCACGCAATTATAATTGTAATTATAAGAATTGAAATGCTCTTTTCGGCGCTTCATCGATGTATGAAGGTCGTTGTTTGTATCTAATTTGTACATAAAGCCTTCGGATTTATGCAAATTAGATACCACAAAATTGACCTTCGATGAAGCGCCGAAGAGAGCATTTCAGTTCTTGAATATTATTTCAGCTGTGTATATAATGGAAAGCATATAAAAGAAAAAAGTAGTTTTTTCGTGATTTCTACATTTCGTGTATTCTTGAAAAATTAATTCGCGCGGTTTAAAAATTCGCGCATTTTTTCTATATTTTTGAAATCACGCAAAAGAAAAAAACATGCGGGTTCTTAAATTTGCGCTATGATCAAACGAAAGGTGGGAGAACTTGACAATCGAAACATATATGAACAACCTTCGTATAGCTTGAAACAAAATTATACCAATGACCTTTATGTATACATGTATATAACACATCGATTTTGAATAATTTATTAGTATCCTTATTGGGATCGCACTAGCGGGTTCAGGGGGTAGGGGGAAAATCCGGCGCCCCCCCCCCCCCAAAACTCCCGGACCATACATATATGGGCATATATAATACGGTCAAAACTCGATAAAAATATGCACAATTTTTTTTCGCTCGCTCATGTTTGCACAAATGTTCACATTAACTTCAGCAAAACATACCCGACCTAGCCTGCACCCTACGATTTCTGACGTACATCGTACTACCGGCGCCAAAATTCAGCGAATACTATAGACAATGGTTATATATACCTTTATTTGTGTATGATATTGTTTTATTTATAAATTCATATATAATATAAATATGTCAGATGCAATACAAGTAAAATCAATGACTACTTTCGAGTTTAAACAATTCTGTCTCGATAAATAGTTTAACTCCCAAAAACCTAAATCGACAAACTTTTTGTTCAATGTTCTCTTAGCAATAACACCAAATTTCATATTGTTATATGCATTAAAAAGAAAGAATTAACGTGATATTATTCCTGGCGATTTCATTTTCTTCCGGCACAAAATGTCAGCGAAATTGACACAAAATCGGCATCACTTGCCTTTTTAGTTCACACCGCAATCATACGAGTATCTTTCACAATATTTCGTGTAAAACATGTTCGTTTGTCTGTCCGTTAGTTCGTTTCGATAAAAAAAACAATGCGTAACACATTTTAAGACAATTGATGAGCATGGCTGTGAACGTGTGAGTTATTTAATGACATTCACTTCGAAAAGAGACCATTACACTTCGGTAAGTAAAGAATACAAATAATGTTGAAAGATGTTCCTGATATATAATGTCAAATACGTATTTCGTGGATTGGCACATCAAACCATGACAATTTATTGCCAAAACAGGTTCATGACATACAGATGAATTAAAATGTCTATCAAACACAACACGATGAAGAATGAATATATATTATGTGAATTTGACGACGACGATGATGATGATGGTGGTGATATTGTGCAAAAAAGTAGTATATATCATTGATACGGATCTGCAGCTGATCACTGCAGACCCGCAGACAACATAAAGGGGTCATAACAGCACGATCAAAAGTTTAGCCCCCCCCCCTAACCCGAAATCCTGGAACCGCCCCTGGATCGTGCTATATCGAAATACCATTTCTTCACTGAACATACAGTTCAGGCATTGCTTAAACACGTGCAACACGTGCACGGACCAACCCAAGTGTTTTATAAATAAATTCAAAATCCGAAGTTAAGTCATGTTGACACTTGTTCACGAGTGTCTTGTAAATGTGTTGTACTTACTCTAGCTGGTCTAGTTTTACGGGCACGGACCGGGTTAGGTTCCTGAACACCGCCCCAACAAACTTCGTCACGTCATAACTGGCCTGACAAGGAAAGTACACAGGTAATATGAATTTATCCGAAATTGGTTAGCATCCGAACTGAGTCATGCGAGATCGAAAGTTTTTAAAGACAGTACAAAATTTAAAACAACTTGACAAGACAACTAATTATGACTATGATAGTGTATAACTGTTACTGTGATTGTTACATTGGATTATATATCAACCGTTTCCAGACACGCAAACCGAACATTTACAGGCATTTGCATACTTTGGTCTTTTTTTTCATTAACGCATTTATAGCCAACCGTAGGAATATTTATGTTTGATTTTAATACGATGATATGTATAGAACACTTAAATATATTGTATATTGACTTCCAATTTATGGCTTCAAAGAAACATTAAAACATATACATATAGTAATTGCAGAGAGAAATCAGATGGTAAAACCTCTTAAAGGACGAATGCAAATAATAAGATTGACAAATTGACAATTTTCATCAAACGTTTTGCCACTGATTCTTAAAAGAAAAATGCATATTCACGAAGAAGCGAACAGCCACACCTGACACAGAAATAGAAATAATAGAAATACTTTTTCGCATATATTTTTAAGTATTTTCGATCATTCAGCAATAAGTTCCGACTATTAACCGACTTGTCAAGATTCTTGAAAGTAAAAATAAAAAATAGACTGCAGTGTTTCAACGATTAACATTGTTTAATGTAGTTGGGAAATAGATATGTGTCGTATTTATATAACAATTATAAACTAACACAGGTCTTGACTTGTATTGGTTACAAAACCTCAAAATTTATTAAAATTACACCAAACTTACAAAGATAAAACAACGTTTAATGCTAAAGGTCTGACGAAATAAGGAATACAAATATAATAGTATGAACATTTATTCATTTCGTTTAAGTCACCTCAGCATGAACTGCTTTGTGAGAAACTGACATAGGGGACCTATCGTGCGTCGTCTGTCTTCCGTCGTCATACAATTTCGATTGGAATCCATTATGGGCCAAATCGGACCAGGAAAACAAGAGTTATTGCCACTCTTTCGTGAAAAATACAACACTCGCCTTTTCAAACAGAAAGACTTCAGTATTCTTATTTCTGGAACATTACTCCACTGTTTAAGTATGACAGTATGCCATATGCCGACGCCAAAAATCGTTTACATCAAAGTTATGACACTTTATTTGATGGGAAGAAATGTAATTCCTAGGTAGAGACTTATCAAACAATCCTGACAAAACGTCCGTATTTTATGTTCATCAGATCATAGCAGAAACTTTGGAGTTATGTCCGTTTTTGAACGAAAATGCACGTATTGCATTTTTCCACAGTGATTTTATATTTATCCCATCTTGATAACACTTGCAGAGGCATAAAATTGCCTAGACCAGGCCATAACAGTGTTATGGGTTATTGACGGGGTGAAAAAATGCACAAATGGGCATAATGCAAGATGTATCATTCATTTTTCATCAATTCGGTACCAAACATTCATTATCTGTTATATGAATAGTTAAAACTTTATAGCAATACGAACATACAAGATAACAGGCGTTAACCGTTACTTAACAACCCGACCAAATGGATGAATTTAAGCAGAAATTATGCAACAATATAACGCAGTCTAAAAACTGAAAATCACATGCAGCTGTCATTTATTGTAAATGTGTCATATATATTTGCGAACTTTATATGTGCACCAACAGTATACTTTGTTTTCATTATTCCTATATTAGACTGATATGCATTTTAATAAGTTACTTTTTGAAATCATAGGCGCGTTATCTATGGTTTAAACAGGCCATCCCTACCTTGACCTTATGTACACAACGGTCAAAAACAATTATGTATACGTTCGTTTATGCTATACTATGTAATTTCACTGCGTTCCTATCAGTTCGCTACCCACGTTTTACGTTTGTACCGTTTCATTGACAACGTCCAGGACAACGGTTTATATGATAAGAGCGAATACTTTATATCAACAAATTAGAATGACTGACCAACGCAACTACTAACTTTAATAAAATTCAAATAATAAAACGATGTCACATATACAACTTAGTAAAGTGCATTTAATATATGAAAGACAACAGACGAAATTCAACTCGTTAAATTATGTTCTAACTTACTTAGATTTATAACCTACATTTTGATTGGACCTGCTGTTGTACACAGTTGGAACATGTGCATAGTAGATATCCATATAGGGTAATGCTGGCTATAGATTTGGAGATGGCAGAGTTCAACAACTAGCCAATCACAAGCCAGGAATGGCGTCCATTAAGAACATGCACTGAATGATGAAGTGCTTCACATAATGGGTGCAATACAGCCATTGTATCAAAATAGATTACATTTAAAAAAAATTAACGCAACGATACAATAAACGATTCATGACAACAAATGCAACACATTTCGGAATTTAACCAAACCAATAAACAGTCAACATAATTAACATCAGCAAAACGTGTCACGCAATATCATGGACATACGATAATAGCATGAGTAGCTTTTGAATTAATAACTTTTCTTCATTATATGATCTTTTTTGCAGATTGTTTATACAAAAACAAACAACCTGTTTAATGTAAAAAACACATTCAATACAAAATATACGAAATAATATCCACAAATCCAAACCCAGATAAAAATATATACACAGTGCTCAGTCACCCTCACCAGACGAAATTTGTCCTGAAATTCAAGAAACTATAAGACCAGGGTGGGTGGCTTCCAATGACATAGTGTGTGGTTTGCAGTACAATAAAGGAGTACAACAATATTTATGCATTAATTCAAATGTGTTTGTTCAATCTTGTGGTAATATTTTAATACACAACTAGTTTCTAATTTTACCGTTTATAATCGTATGGCAAAAGAAGCATTCACAAATAAATACAACATAAATTTGTAAAGCACGTTAAATAAAAAAAGTGAACAATTTTTACGACATTTCAACAACATGAAATGGGTAAATTATAACTACAAATATAGTTCATCAGTGTCTTGTAAATCAAGAAGGCATGGCTTTTTCTCCTTCTAAAGTAGGGGCCGTTTTAAGGCGTCATCCCATCAGAAAAAAATCTTACAAATCATTCAGTTTTCCCCTAAACCTACATGTAATCTTACCGAATGATTTTTTATTCCCCAGCTATGAAAAACTTCACCCAAAATGAGGGCAAAATGCCCCATCCCAAAGAGGTGTAAAAGCCCTGCAAGAAGTTTAATTCAGTTTATACTATCTCGTCGCAGGTTTGGTTGACATGCATGTACTTCCCTTTTCAGTGACGATCTTTTTGTCTCTTCTTCAAGTTTAAAAGCGTTAGTTGTTTTATAAGATGTCATTGATTATTTAAACAACTGCTACATGTATTTGGAATTGCCCTAAGTTTTAAGTTCATGGTTGTCTATTTTTATTACAAATCACTGAGAACGTACCATATTTGTATAAAAACTGTTTGCTTTCTTGATTAAAATCTGTCTGCAAACTCCCAACACCATAAAGGTATTTTTTGTGTATCAAATAAACAACATATTTCACTCAATGTAACTTTATTCCGTTTATGCCATAGCGTGTGCCGGTAAGAGACATGATTTTTCATTGATTACTTCTTTAACTTAATAAGAGTCCAATTTAATCAATTACTTCATTAATTTAATATTAGTCCAATGCCCTTTTTTTGTAACAGATCGCACGGTTGATGACCTAGTTGTGGAACGATGAATAGAATTCTTCCAGGATGAAAGAAGGTTTGTCACGTTCTCCCGAAATTTCTTTCCGATATCGTGTATATACGTAAAAGTTGAGAGCGTAATTAGTTTAAACCTATTTATTTTAGCTCGATTGCATCGAAAGCCTTCTCGAGTCCGTTTCCTGGGAAGAAGAAATAGTACTCGGGTGTGAAAGATCTTGCGAACGCTCCGTGAGAGGGGGATCGAACCCCGGACCTCCCGGTCGCAAGGCGGACAGCATATCCACTACACCATTGCGTGATTCAGGTACATACAATACTAGCATGAGTACATGGCTATTTTTCTCTGGACTAAATTTAGATTATCCATGATGCTCAACGCCCACAGTCAATTACTTAAATGGGATGTGTGTTAACAGGAACGGTGTCTAATCATAAGCATATTCATCCTAACAGAACGAATTATATCATTCTGTGTTATTTCCCGTCCAAACGAACTCCGAAGTTTAATGGCAATAATTATGCTGGCTACTATGATAACAAAGTACGGTGTCCATAAGAGGAAATACAGTCAAATACTGTAAAACCATTATTACTCGTCGGACACTAATTTTCGTGGATTTTCGTGTGTCAGCTCAACCACGAATTCAAATGTACGACGAACGTTTATGTCCGAAGTCTTATATCCGAAATTATTAGAATCTGCACTACTGAACAGAACAGAACAGAACACGACATTTATTTCACCCATGTATACAGCATATACAATAAGGGCAATATAACAAAGCAAAATATTTAGTAAATTATTAACTTCCGATAATTTTAACGTTCGACAAAATATAATAAACGATATACGGCGGGTACTTCCAATGATAGGATATATACAAGGATAATAATAATAGTAATAATAATAATAATAATAATAGTAATAATAATAATAATCATCATCATCATCATGATCATAGTCAGAATCATAATCATAATCGTAGTCATAATCATAATCATCATCGTAATCATAATCATCATCGTAATCATAATCATCATGTAATCAACGTCATTATCATAGCTATAAAGAAACAAATAATAATACAATTCGATATGAGCAAATTTTAGCCAGCAATGTAATAATACTTTTTTAGTGGTTTGTGACCTTAGTTGTGCGGTGCTTTCTTTCCTTTAGCGCGCGGCGTTATAGATTGCAAATGAAACACACACAAAAAACAAAAAAAAAACGTGTATTACAAGTTTTACATTTGCGTCAAAAAATTGTGACGTCAGACTAAAAGGGCGCAACTACGTTTGACCCATGTTTGAGTGAGTGTTACCTCCCTTGATAATTATTTACTGTAAATATTGACATGATGTTAAATTATACATAACTATGTTTGAAAAAAATTAATAATTGTATGTTGCTTACTTCTCGAAAGAACAGAAAATACTGACAGAATAATTGAAAGGTACAGATTGCTCAATTGTCACGCACGTATCGATATTCGCAGTTTGTCACTTGTTAATTGTCATGCGCTTACTTGGCTTCGTGTCAAACTTAATAGGACCCACTGTTTTATCACAATTATACAAGACACTATGGTTACCACTATGAATTGGACTGTTTATTGCGATACTGGTATATTGCACCTATGTTTAATCCCGCAAATTGGTATGGTGTTGTTACACTAAGGACCACGTTATCGCGGGATTGAGACGATAAGATACGGACAATGCGGGTAATTGGCATGTTGTTGTTTTAGCGGATGTCAACTGAGCGCAAAGTTTGTTAGAATAAACAAAAAGCACATAGATACAGTATTTTTTTTTAGGTTTTTGGTAAAAAAACTCGAAATGCACGAATTTAAGATCCAACGAATATGCCCGATTTTACGAATCCACGAAATTTGATGTCAACGAAATTAAATGAATCCACAGTACAAGTAAACCTTGTCCCATGCAGGGCTTCTAGCATACATCAACCGAGAAGTACCGTCCTCGAATACAAATTCGACCGCTGCCACGTACCGCGTGAGCAGTGTCGCTGCTATCATGACTGAGGTCACGATTTCGACAACAACGACCCTTCGTACCGTAAGCACTTGCTTCACTTTCAGTGGAATGGTCATGCTTGGTAATCGTTCTATTGATAAAACAACGATCATCCCTACAGATATACTGCTGTCTGACTAAAGAACCCATACAGAATAACATCGGTATTGACGGATTTATATAATCCACGGCCACTCTACTGAATCCTAAAACGATCATCAGTAACGGACCTATAAGAGTCACGCACAGATCTATGGCTGCAAGAACACCGAACAGGACACTTGTAGTGGTGATCGTATATTTCGACTATGAGAATCAGTATGTTTCACAATAGAGGAAGCAGACAGCGGCATTAAAAGGTACGTGTAGGTGTCTGCCACAAGCCTGATCTCTCTTTCATAGTTGTAAGTTGGGTACTCGTATTGGACGCGTTGATCATTTTTGAAGTTCGGGCATCGCATGTACATGCGACAAATATAAGTCGAATGACAGTTCCTTTTGTATATATATGGATCTTAAGTATATAGATATATATTTTGATAATTTAAGAAGTAATAATTAAAATAATGGCACCAAATAATGTAGGAACTGACCAGATGAAACGAATCTCAATACGATTACTACTATAACAATATCTCCTTTCTGCTACGATTACTAGTATATAAATATCTCCTTTCTGCTACGATTTTTACTAGTATATCAATATCGCCTTTCTGCTACGATTACTAGTATAACAATATTTCCTTTCTGCTACGATTACTAGTATGACAATATCTCCTTTCTGCTACCATTACCAGTATAACAATATATCCTTTCTGCTTTAATCATTTTTTCTCCAACTTCAAAGGAGAACCAACACTCGATAATACTCATGTGCCATTGTTTAACCTGTATTGGATCATAATCGATTATTATTTTTATGCTGTATAATGTATTGCTCAATTATCTACATCTTAATATTCCAGCTTTCGTGTTAAGTACTGTACACATATTTCAGATATCAGCCGAATCGCGGGTTGCTGTAGTTCGGTAATAACTTCCACGAGTTGCACGATTTCTATATAGACACGCAAACCGAACATTTACAGAAGTTATATGAAAACTTTGATAATTTTTCCATTAACGCATTTATAAATAACCGTAGGTTTAATTTTTTTGATTTTAATAAGATGATATGCTAGGCCGTTTGCTACCAAGATATTTACTCCCAGGGGGAATTTATTTTTTTCTGAAAGCCACATATTTACTGAGTTTTTAGCTCACCTGAGCACAAAGTGCTCATGGTGAGCGTGTGTGATCGCCCATTGTCCGTCGTCCGTGCGTGCGTGCGTGCGTCCGTCGTTAACTTGCCATTCAAACGATATCTCCTCCTGAACCACTTGGCAGGTTTTAACCAAACTTCACAGGAATGATCATTGGGTGACCCTCTTTCAAAGTTGTTAAAATTGTTACGGTCCGCTGCATATGTAGGTCACCAGAGCTAAATATTGATTATAAAAGTGTAAACTTAAAAAATCTTCTCTGAAACCGCAAGGCCCAGAGGTTTCATATACGGTATGTAACATCCTATAGTGGTCCTCTACAACGATTGTTCAAATTATGACCCTGGGGTCAAAACTGGCCACGCCCCAGGGGTCACATGGTGTATATAGAATATATAGCAAAATGACTTTAAAAAGCTTCTCCTGTGAAACCGCAAGGCCCAGAGGTTTCATATTTGGTTTGTAACAGCCTTTAGTGGTTCTTCACAAAGTTTGTTTAAATTAGCCCCTGGGGTCAAAACGGCCACGCCCCGGTGGTCACATGGTTTATATAGAATATATAGCGAAATGGCCTTAAAAATCTTCTCCTTTGAAACCACTAGGCCCAGGGGTTTCATATTTGGTATGTTACATCCTATAGTGATCCTCTAAACTGGCCACGCCCCGGGGGTCACATGGTTTATATAGACTTAAATAGCAAAATGTCTTCAACAATCTTTTTCTCTAGAACCGCAAGGTCCAGAGGTTTCATATTTGGTATGTAACATCCTATAGTGGTTCTCTACAAATATTATTCAATTTACGCCCCTAGGGTCCAAACTGGCCACGCCCCGGGGGTACATGATTTATATACACCTAAATAGCAAAATGACTCTAAAAATCGTCTCCTCTGAAACGCAAGGTCCAAAGGTTTTTTATTTGGTATGTAACATCATATAGTGGTCCTCTTCAAAGATTGTTCAAATTATGCCCCTGGAGTCAAAACTGACCACGCCCCGGGGGTCACATGGTTTATATAAACTTAAATAGCAAAATGACTTTAAAAATCTTGTCTTGAAACCGCAAGGCCCAGAGGTTTCGTATTCGGTATGTAACATCCTATAGTGGTCCTCTATAAAGATTGTTCAAATTATGCCTCGTGGGACAAAACTGACCAAAACCCAGACGTCACATGGTTTATATAAACTTATATAGCACAATTACTTTAAATTCTTCACCACTGAAACCGCAAGGTATAGAGGTTTCATATTTGGTATGTTTATGTGGTCATCTACAGATATTGTTCAAATAATGCTCATGGGGTCAAAACTGGTCATGCACCGGGGGTCACATGGTTTATATAGACTTAAACAGCAAAATGACTTTAAAAATCCTCTCCTCTGAAACGGCAAGGCCCACAGCTTTCCTATATGTAGTACGTAACATTGCATAGTGGTCCTCTCCAAAGATTTCAAATTATGCCCCTGGGGTCAAATCTGGCCACACCCCAAGGGGTCACATTGTTTATAAACTTTATATAGACTTAAATAGCAGAATGATTTTAAAAATCTTTACCTGAAACCGCAAGGTTTGTTCAAAATTGTTCAAATTATGCCCCTGGGATGCAAATAAGCCACACCTCGGGGATACAAATTCCAATTGGGTTACAAGGTCTCAGGTGACCGTCCTAGGGCCCTCTTGTTTACAGGTTGGCCTCACAGTAGGTGTTTTCATATTTTGTCAGTTATGTTATTTTAAGTAAGTCACCATCAAATTTTAAATTTGAATTAAAGATTTTTTCTCAAAATGCATTGTTGTCTAATATACAGTATGTTTTTCAACCAAGGTTTAAATTGTTAGAAGTTTATGTCATAAGTCATCACCATTTTTAGCTCACCTGAGCACAACGTGCTCATGGTGAGCTTTTGTGATCACCTTTCGTCCGTCGTGCGTCGTCCGTCGTGCTTCAACATTTTCATTCAAACAACATCTCCTCCTAAACCGCTGGGCAGATTTTCACCAAACTTCACAGGAATGATTCTTGGGTGACCCTCATTCTAAATTATTCAAATCGTTTCGGTCCGCTGCATATGTAGGTCACCAGAGCTAAAAATAGATTAGAAAGTGAAAACTTTAAAAAATCTTATCTGAAACCGCATGGCCCAGTGGTTTCATATTTGGTATGTGGCATCCTCTAGTGGTCCTCTATAAAGATTGTTCAAATGACGCCCCTTGGGTAAAAGCTGGCCACGCCCCGGAGGTCACATTGTTTATATAGACTTAAATAGCAAAATGACTTTAAAAATCTTCTTCTCTGAAACCGCACGGCCCAGAGGTTTGGTATTTAGTTGGTAACATTGTATAGGGGTCTTCTACAAAGATTGTTCAAATGATGCCCCTGGGGTCAAACCTGGCCACGCCCCGGGGGCACATTGTTTATATAGACTTAAATAGCAAAATTACTTCAAACATCTTTTCGTCTGAAACCGCAAGGCCCAGTGGTTTCATATTTAGTATGTGGCATCCTCTAGTGGTCCTCTGCAAAGATTGTTCAAATTATCCGCCTGGGATTAAAACTGGCATCGCCCCGGGGGTCACATTGTTTATATAGACTTAAATAGCTAAATGACTTTTAAAATGTTCTCCACTAAAACCACAAGGCCTAGAGGTTTCATATTTGGTATTTTACATTACATACTGGTCCACTACAAAGATTGTTCAAATGAATCCTGTAGTGGTCCTCTATAAATGATGCCCCTGGGGTCAAAACTGGCCACGCCCCGGGGGTCACATGGATTATAGAGACTTGAATAGCAAAATGACTTTAAAAATCGTCTCTTCTGAAACCGCAAGGCCCAGAGGTTTCATATTTGGTATGTAACATTGTATAGTGTTTCTCTACAAAGATTATTCAAATAATGTTCCTGGGGTGAAAACCGGCGACGCCCCGGGGGTCACATGGTTTATATAGAATTAAATAGCTAAATGACTTAGAAAATCTTCTACTCTGAAACCACCGCGTCCAGAGGTTTGGTATTTGGTTAGTAACATTGTATAGGGGTCCTCTACAAATGTTGTTCAAATGATGCCCCTGGGGATCAAAACTGGCCACGTCCTGGTGCTCACATGGATTATAGAGACTTCAATTGCAAAATGACTTTAAAAATCTTCTCCTCTGAAACCGCAAGGCCCAGTGGTTTCATATTTGGTATGTGGCATCCTCTTGTCGTCCTCTACAAAGATTGTTCAAATGATGCCTCTGGGGCAAAAACTGGCCACGCCCCGAGGGTCATATTGTTTATATAGACTTAAATAGCAAAATGACTTTAAAAATCTTCTCCTATGAAAAAGTGAGGCCTAGCGGTTTTATATTTGGTATGTAATATTGTATAGTGGTCCTCTACAAAGATTGTTCAAATGATGCCCCTGGAGTAGAAAGTGGCCACTCCCTGTGGGTCACATGTTTTATATAGACTATAAAAATCTCCTGAAACTGCAAGACCCAGATCTTTATACTCAGGTAAGTGGTTTAGTGCCATTTTGCCCACTTGTTATAAGCCATTGTGATGCCTTAGACTCAGGTGAGCGACATAGGGCCATCGTGGCCCTCTTGTCAAAATCAAATCTTTTTAAACAACAATACCCAAAGTGGTTACGTATGCTACATTAAAAATGTTACATATGAATTTGGCATTTTTAAAGTGACATATCGATGGTATTTCCCGTCAATATAGACACGTATAAAAACAAGGAATATTTCCAATGTTTTTAACAATATATTTTCCTAGTAGCATTCATGAATTAATTGATGGAATTGTTAGGAAAAAAAAGCATATACAATTCCAAAAATTGGTGTTTCGATACACGGCAAGATTTGAACACAAGCCTACAAAATCGCGCACTTCAATGAAAACTTTTAGCAAAGAAATAACAACAACAGAAAACATAAAAAAACAGGGCCAATTTGAGGTTTCATTGTGTTTTTTTGTAATAACATCATTATTAAAATTGTCACGTAAATAAGAATTAATAATTACGTATTTGTATTGCAATTGCCAACATAAAGAAGTGCGTTGTTTCGCAATCAAAACACCAAACGTTCTGCATCTTTAATGAAAGTGAACTTTCATGGTTACATAATGACATTATATAATTTTTTATTTCATGCTTAGTGATGAAATATAGAAAAATATCACTGAATAATTATCTATATCATTCATGGTGAGGGATTACTGTTTTAAAATTGTATTTGATTTAAACTATATTTAAATTAATGTGTTGTCACCGTTTATCATACCGAATTACCGACAAATAAGTGGTAAAGATTAGTGATAGTAAAGATTAAGAATCCCTCTCGCAATTATATCCAATATAGTGAAATGCCTTACCTACTAACATTCTTTTGGGTGTTTTCTCCGTCGTTTTGCGCAAAGGATACTAACTATCAATGTTTTGCGGGTACAAGTTGTACTCACAAGGCATTGGAGGTGGTCACCTTGGTCTAAACTTAACTTTAGCAACCAAAGTTTGTATTGAATCTTTTTCACTTTATTAATTCCCACTGACTACACTTGCACTTTATTTACTATTGCTATGAACAGTAATCTCCCTTTGTTTACTATTGCTATGAACAGTAGTCTCCACGTGTTTACATACATTTGCTTTCTTGACGGTTCTCCAAAATCCAATATTAATCTAATGTACCCTCAAGTAATTACATATGTTCATTGAAAACATATTTATATATCGTTTTGTGTGTATTAATTAAGTCTTCATATTTCGAAATCACGCTTAAGTATTAAATCCGTCAATGTGCTTTTGTATGACGTGTTCAGAACTTCAGCGTTCAATTCTCCACCATTTTGTTTTCTTATTCGACCTCTAATATAAATGTGTTGATAAATCCGAATATTCAATAAAAAAAAAACACAAAAGGTATAAGTAATCCTTTTCAGAACACTCGTTCACAGTAAAAATCCGGTAGGCTTACGTATTAAAGGCCCTGTCACACTGTGGCGAATTTAAGCTACGAGTTTGCGCGAGTTGTAACTCGCCACATCTCGCCTGGTGTCGTATAGATCTTGTACACATGTCGTCCTTTGTCGAAGTGATGTCTACTTATGTCTTCTTATGGCGCCAGAACTCGCCAAGTAGCGGCGAGAATTTTAAACCGTTTAAAATTCTCGCCGTTTCTCGGCGACTTTTTATTCTCGTACACGTTTCGTAGACATGTCGAAGGAATCTCGCGCTCTCTCAAACACACTCGATCACATTCCGTAGACATGTCGTCCCTTGTCGTAGCGTGTCGCCGTACATTGTTGTTCTACGACATAACACGAGTTTGCTGCGCGTATGGGAGACGTGCTACGATATCGTACGCATATCTCGGCTGAACTCGTGATTAATTTGAGTATCGTACTTGTGTTGTGTCGATGTCGTGTCAAAGTTGAAGAGAACTGGAACAAATGTCGTCTTGAAACAATTCAGCGACCAACTCGTCCACTTTACGGCGAGTTATAACTCGCCAGAACTCGTAGAGAACTCGAAGCTCAAATTCTCCATAGTGTGACAGAGCCACGCGCATTTAATCATCTTGAATTGCTTGCGAAAACACAGTGCGTTTGAATCTGGTGACCGTGTAAACTATTGTTTACATCATAGCACGTATGCACACGCTATATTTAGAATATGTGAATTTCGGAGAACGGAACGCACTTTTACTTTCAATACGTACTTTATCATAAATATATTTAAACCTAGCATTAATGAGTGTTAACATATGATTTAAAAGCTGAACGTTATTACAACGACAACGTGTATTCAGTTGCATGTATCAAATCTTAAATATATTCGAAAACCTGGATTCTGCGTTGCCTTTGATTATTCTATACAACATAGTAGACTGTTGTACTGAAAACGCGTCACCATTATAATCCCTAGAGCCAACAATTTTGCGGTTTAACTTGCTTAACTTATCCACGGCATAGTTTACGTTTGTTAGCATCTAAACCTGAGGCCATACAAATCTGATAATATGTTTAGCATCCTCATGAGTTTTCGAAACCTACCAACCAAGCAGGAAAAATCAGTCGATAAAAACCGTTTTTCTTTCACAACTTATTCATGGCAGTGGTACAAGCCGAGGCAAATGTTTACTTGCAAAACTGTTATATAATCATCTTTATATTGGGAACATACAGTATTTTTACTGTGTAAATATACTAGTTGCACGCTATGGTTTACAATATTAATAATATAAAAACAAGTCTTTTTTTCTCTTTTTTACATTGTTTTACGCTTTCGAACTCGATCTCTCACATTGTCAAAATTGTGTTTTTTTCGTTCAGGCATCCGAAAACTTACCTGCCCGAGGACGCTAAACATAGAATCAAATTGGTATGACCTGACTAATTGAATGTGTTTTAAAGCTGCTTGGTCATCTGTTTTTATCGTTTTTCATCAACTGAATTGCGAATAAAAGACACTTGTGACCGACCGTTTTCCTTTGTATTTTCTTGTAAAGTGATCATGTGTGATACATTTTGCTCAGTTTGTGTAAATTCTATGTATTGAAATGGATGGTGTTAAATAAACATGGCATATATGCATACATTAAGATTTTCTACGAAACGTTCCAATGACAGAATTAATATAATCAAAACGCTGATCAAAAAGAATGTGAATTATGAGTGCATTTTGCTACAAAGGAAACATTTGTTTGAATGAAGTTCAATTTCCCACGTAGAAATTTGATGTGGCTTCTTATTCAATATTAAGTGAAAAACAAACAAATTTTCAAACTAATTATGTAAATTAATGCAAACGGAAGTATAATCATGTCCGGAAACAAGTCAATCGGCAACGAGTCAGAATAGCATAGACGTTAGGTTAATCTATTGCTAGTGCTGCTTAGCTTACTACTGCCGTACTATCGTTTAAAATTAATACAAATCAGCAATTTGTTGTCAAAATATTCAGAATGAGAATCGGTAACAAGAAATATCACTTTCGCAACGAGGTAAATATTTCGGTTACATACAAGTAAATATAGAGAGTAGGGGGTATCATTATTCTGAACTTTGAAGTAACATTTTTAATAAATTTACTTTAAAAAAAATTGCAATTACAATAAATCACTTGATATACACGTTATAATACATATGACATACAGTATCTGAAATAATTAAAATGAAAGAAAACAGACGTGAATTTTTACTATTATATAGAAGGAGCTTGTCAGATTTCGAGTTACTGACTCGTTGCTTGCAAATGAAAGAATGTGTGCCCCGTGATACAGGTTATAGAATTTACCTTTCAAAAGACCGTTGGCTTCCACAGACAGTCTAAAAAGGTATAAAAACAACAACATTATACTCCAAAGCTGTTATTATTTTGTAATAATATGGTGCATTGTGTTGGTTACTGTAATACATGTAAAGATATAATATTGTTTTAAAGATGTTTCTTATCAGTTTGGTGACTTTACTGTTTATATCTGTAAAATTTAAATATCTGCAATATAATAATAGTAATGGTATTTAAGTGCCAATATAATATGAACAACACTGGTGACCTAGTTTTTGTTTTTTTTTCTGTCTGCAAAAGATCATTTTAGCAAACTATCAAACGTCATCAAAATCTACGCACAACATAAACATCATATACAGTAAACTGCCGCGTACGTCATTAAGACCAACAGTTGCAATGTCATTAAGACCAACAGTTGCAATGTCATTAAGACCAACAGTTGCAATGTCATTAAGACCAACAGTTGCAATGTCATTAAGACCAACAGTTGCAATGTCATTAAGACCAACAGTTGCAATGTAATTCGATCTTCATCAAACTTGATGAAAATGTTTGTAATAACTTAGCCCAGTAAGATGATCAACCAAATCGCCACAGGAACTGCAGAGATATGACCCGTGATGTATATACAATTGGCCTTTTTTAGAAGTTTACGGTCTCTTTGTCCAACAGTTTTCATCCCACGTGATATTTTAAAGATTGCTTTTAACATAGATGGGGCATAACTGTTGAAGTTTAACCCACCCGAGTGTCGAACGTTTATTCGTAGTTTCTTTTTCTTCTGAAAACCAGGTTTAAACATTTGTGTTTCAAGTTTACACTGGCTACCTACCAACTTCATAAACGCAAATTTATAAAAAATATAATTTTTTAAACATACATTTTAAAGCCGTTGTCATTTCCAGAGACTAGGTTGTGAGTAACCAGACCTTGATATTTTCATACGCCAGCATGTGGAACCGTCACAAACCGAGTCTTATGGGATACGAATAAAACTGTGACCAGAAATGCACGGTTTATAAACACGCATTTCCCTTGGAGACCACTGTACATAATAATATCCCGCCTTGCTTGCATAATTCTTATAGTATGCATATTTACACATAAATAAAATTATCGGGCTTGTTTACTTTTCCGCTCTTATTTCTTGAAAACAGTTTGTTACGTATCTTCAAACATATGCTCATAAACCGTTTGACCATAAAAAAAACACTAAACAACAACAACAGAATGCTCAAAGTGGAGAACAAAATACATCTACATATCAGCTCGTCGTTGGCATATCAGGAAGGAAAGCAATCAACAATTTGTAAACGAACGTATTAATCTCAATGACGTAACATCTGTTAGACCCAAATAATTACGGTGATTAGCGATGTCACATAGATGCCCGAATGTTGTTTTGTGTGTCCGTGTCGGACAAAATCACAATTCTATTGACACCATTACAGCGACTGAAAAATTAAACGCGGCGTTAAAACCGTACCATAGTGGACAAGCGACCTGTTCGAAGGTCAGTTTCCATTGCACTGGACGTTAAATATTTCGGAAAATACTCGATAACGAAATTCCATTCATACATTTGTCCACCTTATCAGAAACTCTGTGTTCGCTTTTACATGAACAACATCTAACCGGAATTCGGACGTACTGGTAACCTACTTTTTGTAGCCACTCTATGAGTGAGATTAACTAAATCTTTTAAAACGTTTGTGTCTGCAATTTACGTGAAATACTTCTACTTCTTTAACTGCAGCTACACGTATCTTCCGCATGGTTGAATAAGAAAGACAAATCATCTATTGATATGTGTCTATCTTAGGAGTAGCCTCTCTTCACTCTGAGTTCAGGATGAGAGTCAATTTAGCTCGACTGTGGTTCTGAGAGCTGGTATATTCAAAAAGGTCCTAATGAAATCTTCACTAACGTTCTACTTATAAGGGGATATATCGATGGTATTTCTCGAAATATATACACATATTTCAACCAGCCATGTTCCCATTTTGTCACGAATGTATTTTTCTACTAGCAATAATGTATTCTGCATCAATGTCGGCGTCGGCCAATAGCTGTGTCATTTACGATGTAAATATTCCGACTTTAAATAAAATGTAATATGGAATCCGAATGTTTTGAAGTAATCGCTATTTAATATGTTCACATTCCATTTTAATTTTTTTTACAAGAATATACATGAAGCCGTTAAGTATGTACAAAAATGTTTTACATCGCTTAATTTCAAATGAAGCGGATGAAAAGACAAGAACACCATGAAATCATATGGAAACAAACCCAAACAAAATATGAACAAATAGTTTAAACATATAGGAATAATAAAACTCCAGAGACATCATCAGGAGAGAAACACTTATTACCATCCGTTGGCTATTAGAGGCAAGTGACTAATTGCCTATACAATACAGGACAATACATACAACACAACACAATAATAAAAAATGATTAAAACTAGGGTCACCGCCTTGGAACGGTCAATGCAAAGCATTGTGGGTTTAAACCGGTTTAACGGCATGACGACCTCACATTTAGCCCAGAATTAATCACAAAACACGCACTTCTAAATAAAATTTCACCGCATAGCATTGCAATTCAAATTAACTAGTAATAATAAAGAAAATTATTTCAAATGAATTACAATTTAATTACTGAATGGTTTAAGTTTCCCCAGAGCAACAGAATTGCAACTTTCTGAGGCACGATGAAATGAAGTAAATACAATTATCAGCTAAATCCATTCTTGACAAGATTTCGAGACCTATAGTACATATCACAGATCATCGTTGTGCATATAAGGAAGAAGCCGTAATAAGTGGTGTAAAAGGAAGATTACATACCTTGGTTGTATGTGTTTAATATTTATGTAGCGGCTATCGTTTGGCTATTGGTGTTCGAATCTTCCTATCACACATAAATGATAGACCGCTACATGGAAAATACGTTAATAAGAACACACACCAACATTGTTCTTTTATGCTCCGGCGATGCGGAATCCCCCTACGTTGTGATAGCAAAACAACACCTGTCTGCTTATATTCTGAAACAAATATTCCAGATTTTATTTGGGATAATTTCATTACGACAGCGCATATCAGTTATGTATACAAATAGCGCTTGCTTTTATATAAGTCAAGGTGAAAATGCAGTGTTAAATACTGCATGTATTGCGTCTGCTGCTTTGAACTACGTGCTGCATTTATTCAGGTTCAATCCAATCGGTTAACACGTTGCCAAAAAGCGGTACGAATATTTTACCAAACGTATTATCCATGTTTTCAAGTACATTTCGTAATTGAGAATATATTGAAATGGCTGGACCTGGACCTTCTCATGACCTTTTGTGTTATTGTGGACGACAAAGTACAAATATTTTGACATTTCCAATGTGTTGGTTATACACTTAAAATCAAGTTCAGTATACCATACCATTGTTTAAGCAGTACCGGTAGGTGGCTAAATACTATCAATGACTCTACCATGCCATAGTTTAAGCAGTACCGGTAGGCGGTTAAATACCATCAATGACTATACCATGCCATAGTTTAAGCAGTACCGGTAGGTGGTTAAATACTATCAATGACTAAAGTCTAAAGGGTTAAAACATGAAGAGGTAAATTAGGAATCAGATATGTGTGCATGCAAGCATAATATAACATATCAGATATGTAGCACCACATTAAACGGCTTGAAACCTCTGTGATCAAGAAATA
The DNA here is from genome assembly GCA_027627225.1 of Congeria kusceri. Taxonomy (NCBI): domain Eukaryota; kingdom Metazoa; phylum Mollusca; class Bivalvia; order Myida; family Dreissenidae; genus Congeria; species Congeria kusceri. Next base: position 27,208,763 of record CM051024.1, read on the forward strand.
ATTTTACAGACATGTGTATGCCTGGGTTGGTTTAACACCGTATCAGCAAAAACATCGTAAACAAACAGTTTAGAATTTGGAAGTAAGAGAAGAACATGCGTGAATGTCCTACCAAAGACATCCGACATTGTAACAAATTTATTGAAAATGCCAAACATAACGATTTCAAAATAAAATAATGTTATTCTTGCAAACGATTTTTTGTTAAACGGTACAAACGTTTAACACTGTAACCATTAACGTACACTATTATATTTCTTAAATGGATGTTAATATAGAAGTTAAAGGTATGTCTTAAATGGCATTTTTAACCTCGATCTTCTGATATGTTCTTTTAAAAAATCTCAAGCAAATAAATGTCTTTTTAAGATCTATCCTTTGTAGCTATATATATTTGCATGACAGAGTGTCATTACCCAAAGTAGATTTCAGCGTTTTAGATAGTGGCGTGAAGCGACAAGTTTGGTCATTAGATGTTTAGATACAATTTTCAAAATAACAGCGTTTTGACGACATTTTGTTTACATACCCATCTCCCATTAATTTGTGTTATCGTTCAATAATACACATAAAGAACATACAAGTGATATGTAAGTTTAGATGTTGATAAAGGAGTTGATCTGCGTCTGGTAAACCAATATTTAGATCAACAATCTAGTTCGTTATTCGTTGGCATATCGTACTATATGTTGTATTTCAATAAATATGCGTTTATTTTCGTTTGTGAAGCGCTTTTTATTGCTTCAAAAATTTAGTTCGTTATTCTTGGCATGGGTGGAAGATGCATCTTTACATTTCGTGTCATGTGTGGTTTTTGTCTGTCGTAGACGTTTCCCGTGTGTGTCACTTTATCATTATTTGTAGCACGTAAACATTTCGTGTCATGTGTGGTTTTTGTCTATCGTAGAAGTTTCCCGTGTGTGTCACTTTATCATTATTTGTAGCACGTAAACATTTCGTGTCATGTGTGGTTTTTGTCTGTCGTAGAAGTTTCCCGTGTGTGTCACTTTATCATTATTTGTAGCACGTAAACATTTCGTGTCATGTGTGGTTTTTGTCTGTCGTAGAAGTTTCCCGTGTGTGTCACTTTATCATTATTTGTAGCACGTAAACATTTCGTGTCATGTGTGGTTTTTGTCTGTCGTAGACGTTTCCCGTGCGTGTCCCTTTATCATTATTTGTAGCACGTAAACAATGTTTGGACCTATTTTTCGGACAGAGATCAGTTCCGTACACATCCAGACCTTTTCGTTATTAAATTCAGTAGAAAAAGCCAGAACATGAAACATATGCTGGAATTTAAATTATTCAATTGATTTTCAGACCTAGTATAAAATTGGTTAATGTACGTCGAACCCCGGGAGGACCAATTCTTTTCATTTCTTTTTGTTTCTAAATACCTTTCTTGTTATTATATTTGAGCTTTTAAGATCCGATGCTTAAATCTGTCAAGTTAAGACATTAAATGGCATACTTCAAAACATGCGAAAATCTGTGAACAAGTCCCTTTAAATCGTAGAATTTCTATGTATTCATCAAGTATTGTTCTTCTATAGTTTTAAATTTATATAAAGCGTGCTTAGCAAAGTCCATGCAGTAATAATTACAATCCAATCGTGACGGAACTATACAAATGAGGCGACCCATCCCGTTTATTTTCCTCATATACTTCGCTAACATTTACGATACTACGAATTCGCAATTTTAGGGAAAAGGAGTGTGTACGAGCGGGTCCCATCAGAGTGTTGCCATTAAACTGCTAAAGCGATACTTCTGTTATAACTAAACGCCTTAGCCACTTAATGCTGTACTGCGAGATGGTTTGCATTTACACGGTGTTAAAACGAATCGGAAACGTCTCCGTTAAAACTAACCAAAAACGCATTACGGTACCTGTCCCTCTCCGTTAAATATCAACACGGAAACTACCGGTAGGTCACTTTCACGTTAATATAATGTAGTTTTTTATCGCTAAAATTCGAGTTTTATTGGTTTTACGGAACATCTCGGACATTGAACTGCTTATGTATCATGGATTCTACTTCATAAAACAGTATGTTTTTTAGAAATAGTGAAAACAGTTGTCAACTTTGACTGACATTTGCTAATGTCAGTGATGTTTTCTGTCCTAATTTGCTTTGTATAATTAAAAGCTAGTGTTTTCTGGACCAAACTTAGTTTTAAAATGATGCCACGATATTTGTATGTTGTTACCGATAGCACATATAGTAGAAAAAATGATATAAATGCCATAAACTTAGGCCACGACACTGAATAGGCAGGTACTTGTAACCTCTCCGCATGAGGAACCGGTACCCTCTCCATTGCCACAGTATTTATTGATACTTTCGCTACAAAACAAAACTTGTCAAACATATAAATTGTGCATTATGTAATGTTTTATCATGATACTGTGTTATCGATGACATGTCTAATGCATGTTCATTTTCTTAGATTAAATACTTGCATCAGTTCTTTTATAATCCACCAGACAAATGTATGGCATAAAACATAATTTCTAGTTGTTTCCTGCACTTTCTGAAGTTGAATTGTTTTCCATTGAAGACTAGCTTTTACGTAATCAACTCTTATTGAATTTGATTCAAAATTGTTGATTATTTGGGTACTGTAAGGTGATTTAAAGGGGCGTGTCGACGGTATATACGGAAACGTATTTTCCGAAAAGTAAAATTATATTTTAAGAAGTGTTATTAAATGATTGCTTAACACATAGGTCTCGTTTTTATAAACAAACATAAAAATGTTGTTTTTAATAATTATTAAAAGTGGTCACCGTGACACTTTTCGTGGATGCGGGAAAATTAGTAGTAGTAGTTAAATCGATATGAATGAAATGTACATGAAGTACCGCTATGTGCATGCGCGCTATTGATAACTGTACTGTATAGTGGGAGAGTTTCCATTGAAGTGAGAGATTTTGTAGGCGTGAGTTCGAATCCTACTGGAACCCTGTATTAAAACACACATTTTTGAAATTGTTTTTACTTTTTCGTTACGATTTCATCAGCATATTATTGCTACTAGAAAATTATACAAAAAAACCTACGGGTGCTGGACGCTCGACTTCCTCGTATTTGATAGTACTCTGGCCTATTGTTTATAGAATAGGTTCAGCACTGTGATGAAATATGTTGAATTGTAAGTATATACCTCTTACGGATAATGAAAAATTTGACATACAATTCTAAGTTGAAAAAAATGGCAATAAATCCACCAAAATCCTTGATATACTTACCTCATCTTGTCTACAGAATGGGTTCATAACTGTGATGAAGTATTTTGAGTTTCACGTCAATATATATTGTGACATTTGACCTAAAGCGAAAATTCTAAGTTGAAAAAGGGGCAATGACTCAAACAAAATGATTGATAGAGTTACCTCCTCTTGTTTACATAATAAATTCATTACTGCGATCAAGTACTTTGAGTTCTAAGTCAATACCTCATTAAACGATTAAACGATTTGACCTTAAGCGGAAATTGTAAGTTGAAAAGGGTTTGACTTTACAAAAATCAGAATTACCTCCTCTTTGATAGTTATTGAGAAATTTTATATTTACAAAAAATTGTCAAAAGATGCGAAGTCTAAGTCCAAACAAGGGCATACAACTCTGGAAATGCAAATCACATGGTTAACTGCCTTGGATTATCCCTTTGATAGTAAACAAGACTAGTATTGAAAGTTTCAAATGGATACCTTTGATATTCTTGTGAGAAATGGACTCTGACAAAAAGCTTAACCAAAAAATGCTAATGTTACTTGTTAATACGTTTCTATATTTACGGGAATGACCGTCGATATGCCCCTTAATTCGCAAAATAGTACTTCGGTACCAATTTTTTTCAGTTAATCTATGACAGTTGTTGCACTGCGTCTTGTTATTATTGTAAGAGTATAATTAATTGTAATTTGTAAATAACTACACTTATTACAAGGCTTATTGAGGCACTCTCGAGTCCGTTTCCTGGGTAGAACCTGTACTTGGTGTCTTTGGGGGAGATCTTGAGTACGCTCCCAGAGTGGGGATCGAACCCGGGACCACCATATCGCTAGGCAGACACCAAATCCACTACGCCACCGCGACCTCAAGCAACCCAATACATCGATAAGGGGACATAATAATTATCAAAACAGTTGACAATTGTAGGATTGTGTATTTAAAGTCAAAGAATACATGCATTTGATATAATTAACAAACGCGCATTTATTGCATACACAATATACAAGTCATATTATTAAAGTACATAATGTTTTACTTTGTAAAACTTTATTTGTTTACCAGTACTAAATGCACATACTTATGCCAGTAACTGGCCTACTTGAATCAGAGGTAAGGGGAGAATTGCCGTAGAAATAATTTCATGACCAATCCCCACACAAGTTATATTTTCTTATAATAATACTTTTTTCATTTTCTGGCGTTTTTGAGGAAAATGTCACTGTAATAATTTTCATTGTTGTATTTGTACTGAAAATCACGTATATCGTTTTAATTGATCATCAAAGTGGTAGAGTTCTACACATCTTGAGTTGAAGCGGATTTAAGAAAAGAAACATCTCCCTATCACTAGCCTATAACTAGCCGTATAGATGAGAACTCGTGTGTTAATGAACTATAACGGAAAGGTAGCACGTACCATATACGGAGAGGACACAGGTACTACAAAAAAATGAATTAACGGAGAGGTGCCGGTGTGATACTAATTTCACTGGTTTTGCACATATTTAAGACAGTATTTATATTTTTTGTGATTTTTACTAATGAAATATCAATTGAGAATGCACCCAACAGGGGTTGACAGAAAGCGATACACATATATGCACAAACTTTAAATGTAAATATGTGTTGTTGATGACTGTCTGAAATTGTTTTGTTTCGTTTGAGTTCCGTAGTGCATTTGTACAAAAAACAAACATGCTGTTTCAAAGCTTAATGATGCTATGTTCCGTGCGCCATAAATTTTCAAGCAACTTACCTCCTAACTTCCACTTTTCTGTGTTGTTCGATGCCTCCCTACATCCTCCTGATTTAACGGAAACGGACAGGTACCGTAACGGAGAGGGTTGCGTTTTTTGGTTTTGGTTAGTATTAACGGAGAGGTTACCGATTCGTTTTAACACCGTGATTTAACTTCCTCTTGTTTACGGTCGATAGCTGTGTGTTGATTCTACACCTGTATGCAACATTTATACTTTAATAAAATATGTTTTTCTTTATCAATCGAAATTTTTTTCATCCAATGCTTTTAGTGAAATAGGTGTAAGGATTTGAGAGCACGCTGAGTCATTCTGTATAAGAGTTATTTTTCAATGAAATAAGCTCGCGTATGATCTACTTTACTATCCTAAAGATGCGATACTACTAAAAACGCGATACTACGAACAACTCCGTGTCTCCCGTGTCGACTCGTTGTATTGTGTTTTGGCTGTGCTGGCATATACTTTTTGCTCCATTCTGTTAAAGCAGATGTTTACAACACACTTGTCACTTGGATTGTCTTTTCAGCATTATAATGATCGGATAAAAATGATTGTTTTCGTTATGTTATTGTTTATAAGTAAGAAATTTGAGAAAGTAGAATACTCGAAGGAACATTAATAGGTGGTTATGTTATTATGGCTTTTCAGATAATGGGGTTCTACAAAGCCATTCATATAGCGCCCTAAATACTCGTATTTCCGCAATGGACCGTCTAAACTTCTAAACTAAATCGAACTGTATATTAGTTGTATAGAGTGTGTTGCTTGCTATCAGCCCTGTATGTATCGTATACACCCTATAAGTAAATTAAAGGTCACACCAATAGGGTCAAGTGGGTATTTATAAAATAGCTAGTTTGTTTTAAGCTAAGAAGAAAATTAAGAACAGTCAGATTTGTATATATAATTTATATAAAGATTAGGCATTCGTTGTAGATCTACAAGTCTTTGAATTATTTGTATACATATTCTTTTTGTTGACAGGTTAGTTCGTCTGTTTACTCTTAAGAAATATGCTACAATGCACTAGAACCAGCTTTGTGCGCGCGCATCGAGGAAATTGCTGATATATACATTGAGGGATTGCCCATCGAATGTTTAATGTCGCAAAAAATACACAGCTAGCCATGTGTTAAATCTCAATATAACATAAATAAAACCACAGAAACATCAAGCATAACAATATTGAAATTATGTACCATTTCCTCCTCGATCAACTGATGCATCGTAAGAGAAACTTGTCTATGTGCAGATTAAAAGTGCGCATGAACTAAACACACTTCCCAGAAATCAACATGTCTGATAGTAAACATCTGTCAAAGCGCGCGCGATTTCCCGGTATCTTTCTCGGTACTAACCAATGAAAATTGCCCGTTAAATATTAGGCATTAAACATGCAATAAAACACAAGTGATTACACCGAAACATAAAATGTATTTGTAAAAATACAGGCGTCCATGACGAAACATTAAAAGGGCAACATGCAACATTCTGTACCTTGTGTTTCCACCGTTCGGTTTGTTATAATGTATTACGTTAGATTAAATTACTTTAAGTCATGTTAAACTTTGTTATATTGTATTATATTATATTATATATACTGAACAAAAGTGATAACGCACTAAAATGGAAATTGTTGAATTTTATAAGAATTTCAGCTGCGCCATGGTAACCACGAAATCCATTCGTATTGTTTCCAATATTTTGGTATGAACACATGCATTTTTAACTCAAATAATCAAAACTGCTACTTCAAGCTGAAATTCTCATAAATAAAGAAAACACAACAATTTCCATGTATTTCCATTTCGTGCGTTATAGTGTTGTGTAGTGTAGTGTAGCGTAGCGTAGCGTAGTGTAGCGTAGCGTATTGCAGTAAAAACGTCCATAGCAAAATTTGCGACGGCGAAGAAAACGTGACCAAAACGGTGCTCCTTCAAACACTAAATGTTCATTGGTTGAAGTCGTATTCTTCAGTTCGTCGGAACTAACATCAGTTTCACGTAATGTCATTATATGTTACCACCTATTCAGCGTTAGCATGTAACATGATTGTATGCGATAAATTACTCTAAGCAATCCCAGTGGTTTCCAGACGTATACCTGGACATATCAAAGATCACTAGAAATTGATACGATACAAGTGCACACGAATAATTGATATAAAACACTGCACATTTGATAAACACAAGCCCTTCGTAAAAGTACATCCTGTATGCTTATCATCTAACTGTGAAAACGTTTGGTTGCCGTGCGTTAATATCGGAATAATTCGTACAATCAATATAGCAATGTTCTATGTCTCTTGATACCTACCAAGGCCATACGGAAAAGATAACCTAACCTGTGCTGTCGAATCACGCTTTTGGTGTTTTTCAATGAGGTCATTTTCTGTTTTAGAGTTACTACCTCCGCCAAAGTCCAAAAGAGCTATGTTTTATTTCCGGCGCTGGTTTGTCTGTTAGCTAGCTTTGGGCGTATCGAAGCTTAATACGGTATAATATTTTCACACACAAAATGATGCCTGTCATTGGAAACCCGAGCTTAAAGCATGTGCGGCCGCACAGGCTGATCCGGGACGACACTTTCCGCTTGTATGGTATTTTCAGTTTTAAGGAAGTCTCTTCTAAACATATATCTATTGTAGGCGGAAAGTGTCGTCCCGGACTAGCCTGTGCGGACTGCAAAGGCTGATCCGGGACGACACTTTACGCACATGAATTACACCCGGTTTTCCCACGACGCCCCTCAAAATATATTGTAAGTATCTATTAAATGACTGCCTAACACATGATTTTCGTTTTTATAAACAAACAGTAAAATAGTGCGCGGGAAAATAAGTAGTAGTAGTAAAATCTATATTAGTGAAATGTACATGAAGTACAGCTAGGTGCATGCACATTATTAATAAAACTGTACTGCATTGTGGGAAAGTAAAATATAACAAAATCAGCTTCGCCGATATTTCAGTTATAAAAAAAAGTACTGTGGTTTATAAGTTTTAAATGTGTACTGTGTAGTAAAATATATTATATGTGCCGGCTATCCGAGTCCTGTTTGTAAAACTATCTAAAATAATTTTAGATTTAGAGTTGTTTATCGGCTAATAAACAACAATTTGGAGTTCTGATGCGTATGAATTAAACCACGAAGGCGTTAGTATCGGAGCGACAAATCGGTGTTTATTATCCGATAAACAACGATAATGCGAATATTATTTCGATTCTAACATGACATGACAACATTTTCTGCAATTACAATGCGAACTCTATTTTAAAGTTTCGGAATTATTTTTTTCAGGTTGTTTATGGGTAGTTTAACAACGTTGAATGTTGTTCTTTGTCTATAGAAAACTCTGCGCGTGTCATGTTAGAATAAACAATGACATATAAACGGTTTAGTAGTAGGTTACGGCTTAGTTTAGATCAATTTAAAATAAGTGCATATAGTTTCTGTCGTAATCTACGCAAACGAGTTCACATGTACTATGCGTTAGTGTATCGTATTGGTGCGATGCACCAGTGTAACTCATTGCCAGAGATGGTTGTTAAAATGGCGATGTTATGTTTTATTTTGTTTTTGTTGTAGATAATGACCATGACATGTTGTTGTATAGTTTAACTGTTTTGACGGCAATGATTAACGAAATGCCACAACACGTGAGACCTAAAATGTGTTACGGTTCGAAATGAATATAGCGTTTAATTGAGGGGTTGGCGATAGGCGGAGTAAGCAATTTCAAACAGGTGATAATTCTGTGGCGCCAGTGATATTAAGTAGATCTGATTGCTCCCTCAAATGCACAGTCACGTCACGAGTACGCACCATTCAGCGCATGGAAGTAGCCATCGTTATGTTGACTAGATTATTTATTGTACACACTACATTATTGTCTATATTTCAGTATCGTTATTGTAATGCAATATCGTAGCAAGACCGAGGATACCAAGATGTCATTGTCTTCAAGTCATTCCAATGTCAGAGCAGTGAACTGATAACTGCAGGTTAATAAATATAGTTCACTGAGTGCAATGCACAGGCATTTTAGTGTTTTCCGTGGACAGGTATATGTTAGTTTGATACTATTTTATTGCCTTTATCATAATATATATACAAATGATAAACAAATGTGCTAATACAGCATAAAGTAGACATAGTACATAATCAACATAGAGAAATGTGTAAAAAACACAAAAGGGTTGGGTCACAAGTTTTAACAACATTAGATGACGACCCTTCCCAAGAATTTCCGGACTGGTTCGTTATAACTAAATGCATTTATATAGATATATAATATGCACAAAATTAATGTACAATGACATATGTTAGTATGTAAATATATATTGGCAAATGACAAAAAGTGAAACAAAATTATATCATATTCCATGCAGTATCTTATACCGTGTATTTATTAGAACAACAAGAAAAAAGGGAAGAAAAAGGAATATATAAATGATTGAAAATACATGATTAATTATAAATAATAATACACAATTGCTCCACACCACCCGGCTCAACATTGCTTAGATACAAGATAAGTTGCAGCAAAAAAATGTGAATTCTAGTAATAACAATATACTTTTGTAATTATAATCAATTCGCGAATCTATTCGAGGTTTGTATATATCGTTGAACTTCCAGAAATAATGCCTTATTTTGATTATCAGACAATCCTGGAATACCAAATAATAGTTTGTTTGCACTGAGGGGCTGAAATGGGCGCGTGTTAGTAAAGAGAACAAGTCGTTGCTCTGATTAGAGCGGACATTTGAAAAAGAAATGATCGGTATCTTCGACGGGACTATTACACACACATATTGGATTTTCACGTAGGTGATTGGAATGTAAATTGGCATTTAAATCACTACATTGGTTTCTGAACCGTGCATGTAGAATTTGTTGTTTTCTTTCACCAATAAGAAAAAATGAAGGAACTGTAGGAGGATTAAACATTTGTTTAATTGTGTTTTTAAAGCCCAATAGCGTAGATATCGAGCGAGTGTCAACATCACGATCATTCCAAAGCTTAATCGACGAAAGAATAGTAGAATTCGAATAGATCGCTAGTCTGCGGACAACTGTTGCGTAATTGCCACTACTTCGTAACAAATAAGAAATGTTGTCAGACGGTGCTGGAAAAAGATTGTTTAGATACTGCAGTAAGAGACCTTTATTGTGTTTATATACTAAAACAAGTTTTGTATTTTTCGTCTGTCATTTAGAGAAACCCAACCGATTTCTTTTATAAGAAGAGTAGTTTTAGTTGACCTTGTTAATCCTGTGACAATTCGGGCTGCATCCAATTGAATTTTATCTAATAATTCCGTTTCATATCTTGTACAATTGTCCCAAACTATAGACGCGTATTCTAAAATGGGTCTTAAATATGAAATGTACATTTGATTAAGAGTTTCGCGTTTGAGTTTATATTTTAACATTCGCATGGACCCAAGTACTTTTGAAGCCGATTGTGTAATAGTGTCAATGTGTTTATGCCACCAACCATCTTCGCTAAGTGTTAGACCGAGATGCTTGTGGAATTTTACAAAGGATAATTGAGTTTCGTCGAATATTAAGTTGGGACGGTTTTGATTTTTTGAAAGGGTGAAAAATATTACTTCCATCTTAGATGGGTAAAAATTAACTAGCCATTTCTTGGCCCATTGATTTATACAGTTTAAAGTCATGATTTAGAGTTCTTTCAATAAGAGCATTGTCATAAGAAGAAACAGATAGTGAACTGTCGTCAGCAAATAAGCGACTAATGCTGAGAAGTGATTCAGAGATATCGTTAACATATATTAAAAATAATGGTGGCCCTAATATTGAACCCTGTGGGACCCCAGCATTTATATTTTTTTTTCGAGAAAAAGACGACCCAATGAATACTTGTTGGGATCTGTTTGCCAAATAACTGGATATCCATTCAATGATATTCCCAGAAAAGCCTAGTTCTTTAAGTTTTCGTATAAGGCCTTTGTGCCAAACTCTATCAAATGCCTTACTAATATCGCAATAAACAACACAAGTTGATTTTTTTTTCGTCAAAAGATTTACCTATTTGATTATACATGTCAATTAATTGGTAAACTGTAGAATGTCCTGGTAAAAAGCCTGACTGATTTTTGTAAATAAGTTGATTTATGTGTAAATAGTTGTAAAGGTATTTTAAAACTAACCTTTCAAATACTTTGCCAACACAACTTATGAGAGATATGGGTCGATAATTCGAAGGAATAAATTGTTCAACTTTTTTTAATAGGGGCATAACATTGGCTTCTTTCCAACAAGATGGAAACATATTTTCACGAATCGATCTGTTAAAGAGTATAGACAGTGGCTTACTGATTGAGTTAGATGTTTCTTTTAACATTTTATGACTGATACCATCAGGGCCATTAGCTTTGTTGATGTCTAAGTTACTTATAACATCGATTACATCCTGTTCGGAAATAATGATGTTGTCCAGAATAGTACTTGTTTTGCTGTTGAATGGAGGTAAGTCATGGTTAGTTTCATCAATTGTAGATATAGAGGCAAAGTAATCGTTAAGTGTATTGGCTTTTTCTATCTCTGACACTGAATGCGATTCATCTGGGATCAATAACGGAGATTTACTGTTGCAATTGTGTGCATTTTCTTTGACTAGCATTTTGACCGTTTTCCAGTATTTACGAGGATTACTTGTTTTACAATCAGCAAATCCATTTTCTAGAGTGTTAAAAAAGCATTCTTTTGCGTATTTTTTCATATTGTTAACTTTATTTGATGATGGAGTAAAAGAATAAGCTAGTTCAAGAAAAGTGTGTGTAAATCTAACAACAGTTTGATCTAGATCACCCGTATTTAAAAAGGTCCAATCGTATGACATAATGGCAGCATTTAACTGACTGAAATTTGCATTCTTGTAGCGCCATACTTTTCTTTTATATGGAGCATTTTCGTTTAAATCGATGTCAATATATATGTAAGTGCCATAGTGATCACTTACTGACTTATCAGTTTCAAGGATTCCAGAATGTAAATGCTGCAATGTGTTCGTTATTGCAATGGGATCTATCAATGTCCGAGTGTGTTCTGTTACTCGGGTTGGTTCGTTTATAACGTTTCTCATGTTGCTCAGATAAAGCATGTGTTTAACTTTATGACTGGATGGATTCAGTTGATTTTCATTGATGTCGCCAACAATAATAATGTTATTACAATGATCATGAGCTTTTTCTATGCATGTTTGGAATCGATCCCAAAATTCAGTGGCGGTATTTGGAGGACGGTATACATTACAAATTAAGTAAGATCTAGAATGGTCAAAAAGTTCAACCCATATAGATTCCGGTAGTATTATTTCCAAATTTGAAAGCCTCGTTGGTCTAAATGATGACGAAACATATGCTAATAAGCCCGCGGAATGATTAGTGTTATCTTTCCGAAAAACGCAGTCATGGCCTTCTAAAAGTATGCTTTCATTACTAATATCGTTCGAAAGTTTAGTTTCCGTGAAACAAATAATATCAAAATGCAAGAAATTGTTCCGAATATATTCAAATTTATTACGAATACTTCTGATGTTTTGGTGAAATATTGACAGGCAGGAATCCCGCGAGGATATATTAGGTGGAACAGGATTAGTTTCAATATCTCCAGACAATAACAGTAGCAGAGGAGACCAAGTATACCTGTCAGTACATGCAAAATGTTCTACCCAGGAATTTATATCAATTAGAGTGCTGTCTGTTACTATGCAAGGACAGTACAAATAAAAACAAATGTCTCTCAACAAAGAAATATAGTGAAGACATCAGCATGTACACGTAATATAAAAATATAAACTCCTAAAAAGTGACAACAGACTGATTTGATGGAAAAAATACATGCAATTAGAAAACAAAATATGTTTTTTAATGGATACACATGTTTGGTATACGTTTTAATGTGTCGCTGCGAACATGCATAAAAGCCCCAATAGTTGATCTATATTGCATGATATCAATCATCTATGTGGGTAAAGATGCACACTAAGTGAGACAATCAACATAAAGGGAGCTTTAAAACAAACACATGAGAGCGGGTGGGAATATACTACGCAAGTGGAACAATTGGGTGCATTAAAAGACGTTTTACAAAACAACTGAGCAAAAAAGAATATATAAAAAAACAATAAAAATAAATAGGGGGAGTGGACAAAAAGGGGTGTACATTACAACACTTTTTTACGAGAAAAAACAATTAAAGTATGTATTGTATAAGTACAACAAACACCAATCAATACATTACAATCAAGTCAAATCGGGTATTTTAATCCGATAGTTACGGGACTATATATGCACTATCAAAACACTATGGGTATTAAATAGAAAACGTGTTAACTGTAATCGTAAATCAGGCAAAACTATTTACAATCCATTTACTGTGAAAAATATTTTCACAAGACAAGACAAGACAAGACAGTTTATTAAGATTTGTACATAGTACATCATCTAAACACATCATAATCTTACATGCATTTTGTCACGTTATATCATTTTAACATTTAATTATGCTCATAAAATATTTGTAAACACGGATACACATAAACACATAAAATAAACACATAAAATACAGAGATAGTTGTATGAATAACAGGAAAACAACGGTCATTTTTAATTAATGTTTTTAGTGTAAAGGAGGACAACTCTGTGTAAGTTACACAGTAGTGTTCAGGAAGGTATTTCTTATTTTTAGCGCTTCTTTAATATACTTAGCTAGCATTATAAGTTCATTTTTATTATTACTTTTTAATAATTGATGAAATTTGTGAACAGACGGTCTATTGTAGTAAAATCGTTTTATATATATATTTTTTTTTTTTTTTTTTTTTTTTTTTTTTTTTTTACAAAGGGCATGCATATGACGCCCGTGCAGCGTTTGAGGCTACAGCGTTTCCCACGACACGCCACAGCTATCAATATTTAAGTGTTAATAACATTTACGTAAACATTATAGCAATGTTCACTATATAAAAACAAAAGATCTTTGGCAAAACGCTGCTTAATTTTTATGTTATACATTTTGTAATAAAGATTATAGTATCAATAAAGTTAAGGTATAATCCCCCAAGTTTGCAAGTTTTATAGACCCTGATTTAAGCAGACGATTTTGTCTTTACAGCCTTGTATTGCGGAGTAAAAATCAATTTTCGTACAAATAGACCGTTAAATAACTCTTGATTACATCGTTCATGGAGAACACATACATATGTGTAGCGGACCGGGATAACGAAAGTCTGAAAAACCCGTGTTAACATAAAAATAAATGTGTATTCAATAGCGGAGTTCTACTTGTAAATAGAACGCTTACTAAGGATGCCGTTTATATTTATAATAATACAGCAAAAACATTTGCATAAATTTAAATGACGTAAACATGTGTGAACGGTATGATTTAAGGAAATATGTACTCATGGATAGTGCTTTTAAAAGAGATGTTATGTTCAACGATTGACAGTGTGTTGAAGACATGGAGTCAAGGTGTAGCACGATCGAACAGTTTTGTTTACGTGAAGAAGTCAGTAATGAGCACATCAGTGGCGAACGCTATTCGCACCAGAATTGGTACACGAGAGTTCATGGGAGAGCTGGGGGTGGATACGACGGTTCCTCGCCCTTGCGGATAGCAGCTATGGCATCGAGGTCTTTGATTTGAACTTTCCGTTCATGGCCGTTTAGCGACATTAGTCCATAGATGTTGCCACCAGCAACCCAGGTCGAGATAATCTTCCGATCGCGTTTGAGTACACGGCTTCAAAAGACAGCTGCGAGCGGAACGGCGTAAGAGGGTCTTGTACAAACAGACCATTTCCAAAGGACTTTCTGGCATTGAAGACACGTTGCCTGGCTTTGGAGTTTGTGAACTTTACAATTACACGCCTGTTTACCCCGGTGCGTTTTGGACCTAGGCGATGGATTCTGTCGATGTCGGCAGAATTAATGTGCAAGTTTATTTCCTGGGCTTTGTCAAGCAATTTTTGCTCGACGTTTTCGTTGATGTCACCGGTGTCTCCTGGAAGACCAGAGATCTCGAGCATCATTCGGCGACCATATTGTTCAAGATCGTCACGTGCGAGGTTCGTAGACTTTATACAACTTCTTAAGTGGTTGTTCTCCGTGCGCAGTGCTTGCACTTCTGACCGGAGCTCATTTAGTTCCTCATTTATCGCACGTTTGATTTCACTTTTAATTTAGCGCCCTATCGCAACCGGAAACCGGAAACCATTCCAGGTATATGTGGTTAAGCCAGTCAGCTTTGGTGTTACATTTGATTAAAAATTTGACCATTTCAAAGCACTGCCATCAATTTTAGTATCTTTGAGTTTTATGTTCATTTTGTGTTTATATTTCGTGTTGTAAACAATGTAATAGATAGGAGGCGTGGGAAAACCTGGCTTAATGCATGTGCGTAAAGTGTCGTCCCGGATTAGCCTATGCAGTCAACCCAGGCTAATCCAGGACGGCACTTTCCGCCTACAGTGGATTTATGTTTAGAAGAGACTACCTTAAAACAGAAAATGCCATAAAAGCGGATAGTGCCGTCCTGGATAAGTCTGTGCGGATTGCACAGGCTAATCCGGGGCGACACTACGCACATGCACTAAGCCCGGTTTTCCCACGACACGCCACATTTAGATTTTGATAAAGGTGTTTTTACTGCTGATGCACTTCGGTGTCATTATGTAATATATGTTAGCGTAATATGTTTGTTTGTACCATTGTGTTTCAGAGAGACATAATTAACATCTTACTGTTTAACCAAACATTCGAAAGCAAAGGAATGGTAATGTAATAAATCTAAATGATATGAAGCCACAGCAGCATCACGTATCATCTTTCGTACCATATTTCAGAGAGTTTTCATTGTTTTGCGGTATTCAATAAGTGTGATATTAGATCGGTAAATGGTGGGCAGAGCCTAATATGCAAGCTTACCGTGCAATAAGTAGCGTGCTGTATATTGAAATTGAGTTGTAATTTATACGAACGCTACTAATTGCACTGAAAATATTGCACTGAGTGGACACATTGCGACAACGCTAAATTTGGAAATGACACGCATGCCAAGCATGTCAGACACCACGCGACATCTAGGAACAGCCCATTGGGATCGGCATCGTAGAAAGTTGCGATGTGATTGGTGAATATGGTATAAAACATTCGTAGCACCCTTCGGGCTCGTAAACTAACTAATATATTTCGGTCAAATTGTGCTACAACTTTTACTTATTACATTATCATGTTCACAGTACGACTAATGTTTTGTCATGCGATGCGTGAACATTCATGTAACTCGTGCAAGAAACAAACCTTGAATATTCAAATTGCTGTACACAACTGACAGACATTGAGTAGGACTACAATAGATTTTTTATTCGAAGATGCGCTACGGGCGTAAACATAAAAAAATATATTGAATATGACTAGCCATAAAATAAAATGCCATCTTTCTCTGACATCAACAATATTTATAACCCCTATTAAACATTTCAGAATGTTTATTTCGAATGATGAACTAGATGTTGTCTCAACAAACGTTTAACACATCAAAACCATCTCGCGTCGATTGTTTCGTGATGATTTATGCAAAATATTATATCAGCGGCAAATGAGTTTGTGCATGGGTGAACAAATTACATTGAAGAGAATTTTTATTTAAATACATGGCGTTGCGTAACAGACAGACTATCGCGTTACAAATCAGTGCTACAGTAAGTTACAGTACTACATATAAATGGATATCATACATTTTAATACATACTATATCACTTTATTGCTATAAATAATGACACCCATTTTAGGGAAATTTTCTATACACTGAATGCTGTATTCCTGGTATCCCATAAAATGGGTTTATATGAATTTATATAAACGGCCGTGGTCATTGACTATGTGCCCTTGGACTAATGTGGACCCGATCATGTATTTTATTTTGTCAAAACAACTTTGATTGCGAGTTTCTGTAGTAAATACATTGAGTCCCATTTAAGACCTTTTGTACAATCATATAGCAAGAACTTAAAAATTCAAGAAAAACAAAACAAAACAAAAAGATTTTATTTCCATCCGGCAATATTTGTCTGTTTGTAGCAACTGCCATATGGGTCTGCTTCTTAAGAGTGGTTACGTTTTTGCTGATATTTAAGTGACTGATTAACTGACTTTACTACATTATATTTTTGCTGATATTTGAGTGACTGATTAACTGACTTTGCTACATTGTATTTTTGCTGATAATTGAGTGACTGATTAACTGACTATACTCAATTGTATTTTTGCTGATATTTGAGTGACTGATTAACTGACTATACTCAATTGTATTTTTGCTGATATTTGAGAGACTCATTAACTGACTATACTCAATTGTATGTTTGCTGATATTCGAGTGACTTATTAACTGAGTTTACTACATTGTATTTTTGCTGATATTTGAATGACTGATTAACTGACTATACTCAATTGTATTTTTGCTGATATTTGAGAGACTCATTAACTGACTATACTCAATTGTATTTTTGCTGATATTTGAGAGACTCATTAACTGACTATACTCAATTGTATGTTTGCTGATATTCGAGTGACTTATTAACTGAGTTTACTACATTGTATTTTTGCTGATATTTGAATGACTGATTAACTGACTATACTCAATTGTATTTTTGCTGATATTTGAGTGACTGACTTTACTTTATTGTATTTTTGCTGATATTTGAGTGACTGATTAACTGATTTTACTAAATAATATTTTTGATGATATTTGAGTGTGACTGATTAACTGGCGTTGCTACGTTGTATTTTTGCTGATATTTGAGTGACGGATTTACTGAGTTTACTGCATTGTATTTTTGCTGATATTTGAGTGACGGATTAAATGACTTAACTACATTGTATTTTTGCTGATATTTGAGTGACTGATTAACTAACTTGACTACATTGAATTTTTGCTGATATTTGAGTGACTGATTAACTAACTTGACTACATTGAATTTTTGCTGATATTTGAGTGACTGATTAACTGACTTTTCTACATTGTATTTATGCTACTATTTGAGTGACTGATTAACTGACTTTACTACATTGTATTTTTGCTGATATTTGAGTGGCTGAGTCAGTCAAGCATTCACATCAGAACTATCGTATAACAAATTTCCAGCCGCAGAACCTGAAGGTGATACAAATTACAGCTGCCACCAACAGACAGATATTACAGGAAAAAAATGTGTTATTGTTTGTTTTTCTTGAGGTTGTTTCGTTTTATGGCAAAATATACATGATCGTTTTGCTGAGTTGACTTTATATGCTTTCCAGTGATTTATAGACAAATATCAATGAAATGGCAATTCACTGTTTTTAAAACAATGAAAATTATCACTTTGGTAATTTTCACTGTTTCACACTGGTTCCAGATTTAATACAGTAAATAATACGGACCGTCAACGATGCCGGACTCAAAAATTGTGAAAGGACGTCATTATTTTGACGTTATGAGTCCCGCAAAATTTTCCAGTTAAACCCATTTAAAATCTTAAAAAACCGTGGAAAAAAGCATAAAATTGAAAGAAAACTTGTTGATTTCGGTGCTACCCGTGAAAATATCATTTTCTATGAACACTCGTGAAATAAAACACGACCTTACACCGAAATCAACAAATGCCCTTTATATCATTCTACATAAAAGTTCTACGATGATTGATATTGTTTATACATTGTGTTGATTTCAATGTTAGATCGTTATCTTATTTCATGAGTTGCCATACTAGCTTCAGCATTTCACTTGTTGCGCACCTGCGTATAAACAAACGTATACAATCATACTCATGGTATTTCTTCTCATCTTGTAGCAAAACACATCCGTTCTATTTTGAATTCGAGGTGTTCATCATTGTTCCCGTATGTAAGCAGGTAGATTGATTGTGAAGCTGTTTGGTTTACACTGAACGCTTTCGAGGAATCTAATGTAATTATACAATATAGTAACTGGACTATCATGTGTTAGCTAAAATTGAATTGATTGTAATACCATACTGAGTTACTGAGTGTGTGTCCTTGTAAAATATGCCCATTAAAGCTGCGAGGAAGAATTAACAGACATTTCAAGATTGTAATTTATAACCAAGATCACGTGCGACTATTATCAGTGATATCGGACATAGTGCGAATTCAGCACTCCTAAATTATCAAGATAATTGGAAACGCACCTGCGTTGCAGATAAGCATACACAACATGCAATGAAAATATATCTGAACGAAACAATTCAGGCTCGGTAAATATTTTTGAACAAGGCATTGCGTCTCTGTTTTGATGTCCGCAGTCTGTGCATGAACAAGGCATTGCGTCTCTGTTTTGATGTCCGCAGTCTGTGCATGAACAAGGCATTGCGTCTTGTTTGATGTCCGCAGTCTGTGCATGAACAAGGCATTGCGTCTCTGTTTTGATGTCCGCAGTCTGTGCAATGTTTGTAACCCAATTTAAATATTAAACGTACATATCTTGCATGAGTTACATGCACGATCAAGGTTTACATATTAATAAAATATTGTACCTTCCGTGAACCTTTAAGTTATTGAAAGATCAGAGCTCGATTTTATATATTTACATTTTGCAATACATGCATTCATCACAATGATACCAGGAACAATATTGCGCTTACATATATATGTAAGAAAATGAATCTTCAGCCTTATCGGCATTAGATAAAATGTTATCAACATCTAAATGTCACGTGTTTGAGGCAAATGATCAATTGTCTGTTTCTAACACTATTTAAACAACGCGGAAATCACGACACAAATATAAAACGCATACACATGCTATACAAATGTTGCAATGGTCAATGCAAATCGTGGTGGGTTTTCAATGACAATGTTTAACTTCCTAAGATTGCAAGGCGGTGATTGAATATTGAACTGCATGTATATGCTGCTATGTGTTTAAAGCTTTTCTTGAAAGAAGAGATGTATCATGTAGTTGATACTTTTTTTTTTCATCGTGCCTCAGAAAGTTGCAATTCTGCTACGTAGTAATACGATGGTAAATAAATTGAATAAGTATTCTCTTTTATTGATGTTTATTTTGAATTGCGATGCTATGCTTTATTTACACTTAAATGTATTATAAATACATCTGGGTCATGCTTCAGGTTCGGGCGCCCGTAAACCGGTTTAAAATCCCAATGCTTTGCATTGACCGTTCAAAGACGGTGACCGCAGTTTTAATCATGTGTGTTTTGTGTTTTTGTTATTTGTTTTTGTGATGTGCTGTGTTGTTTTTGGCAATTGGTCACTTGCCATAAATAAAGGACCCCTCCTGATGACGCAGCTGGAGATTCACTTTGTTTATATTTATTACATAACGAATAACGCTCGAAAACGTAACTATACAAATGGACTCATTTTTAAATTGTGTACTTTTTCGCACCGTGTTCAGACTATATTAAAGAAGATAATCGTATCATAGATGTATACAAAGATACAGTGTTCGTTGATTACACTAACGAATATTAAAAATAAAAAATTACACTAAACGATCGTCTAAGTGGACTTTTAACAATATCCACAGTAATTTTGACCAGTGTATTTGAACATTGCAGTTTTTGTAATCGGGGACACTTTATTTATTGTATTTATTATATTTAGCGTACACACCAACGCATGTGAGCTAGAAACTCAAGCCGGAATAACGCGAAACTGATAAAAAAAATGAGGTAATAAACTATATGTTTAGATTGCCAACTCACACATTTTCCGTGTATAAATATTTAACGTATAAAAAAATGCATTCTTATTCCTAACCACAGCTTTTCTGTTTTGTAAATACATACCTAGTTGACACACTGTTATTGAGGGTAAATTCGCATTTGTCTCCTACCACTAAAAGATTTTTATAAGTAAACCCAAGGCGCGGATAAACCCAAGGGTCGGATAAACTGTAACATTCTACGCTTCTCATCCTTTATCCGAGTGCTACATGACTTGTACACATTTTGACGGTCTACTTTTTCCACGGCGCGACGTTACTCGTATCCTTTATCCGAGTGCTACATGACTTGTACACATTTTGACGGTCTACTTTTTCCACGGCGCGACGTTACTCGTGCCATAAGCTCAAATACTGAAAAATGCTGTTGCAATGTATCTGCACAAAACAGTTTATCAAGCCTCAGTGCATTGGGTTTTGCTTTACACCTACACGATTACGGAAAAAAAACACTAAATTACAGTTTTTTACAGTGCAATAAACTTATTCGCAATCAACTACTTATGGTTATATTGTATGTTTGATTGAATATTGACGATACAGGCCACGAATTAAAACCTATATTCGGAAACCATTGCAGTCTAATGTATCGTTTTAAGAAAGCATTAACTATATTTCTCCAGCTGAAGTGTTCATCGAATTTGATATCGATCAACGGATGGCGCATTGTTAGACCACAAACTGATTTTTTTTGCATTTGAATACGGTCTTTGTTTTATTACCTTTTCAGTTTCTTTACAAAGTGCATTTTACGAATTTTTATTGTGGTGTATTTCCTCTCTTGTGACACATAGCAATTTATCATGCATATTAATCCGAATTGCAGGATTCGCAAACGAAAGAGACACGAACTGCACTTATTTTTTCGATAAATGCATGATCAGATTATAAACAGTTTGTGTTATATCGTTACATGTATCAGCAAACCCAAATTCGAACACTCAAGCAAAGAATGCGATTTATTAATGTCATAAAGTAAACATCTTATTTCCCTTGCAAGATCAAAGCGAAATCGCAATGCTGTTAACATGTACACTGCAACATGTAACATATGGAGAAATAATAAGTTGGTGATAAACAAAACATTTTGTTTTGCTTTCCTAGTTTACATTTCAAGGTCATGCGCATGTATCTGTTATCCAAATTTACCCTGTCCTTGTTTGTCTTTTAATGTTCATTGTGTGTGCACATTTTTGCCACCTTTCTCATTTTTTGTGCGTAGTTGTCTAAGATCATTTTTGACCTAGTTTTTTTTTCTGTGTATCAACGAAAAGCTTGAAATAGGGGCGCGTTAATTAAGCAGCGGTAAAATTGAATACCATGATTCTATTGGGCACTTTGTTTGCGCTGTAGAATTTTAGGGAATGCAGACTTGCAACAATATTTGTTGCATACATTTTGTGATTACAATTTACATAATTGTTAACATAACCGGTTAAAATAAAAATATAATCATATCTTCGACCTACACTCTAGAACTGAGCATAAAAAATATCATTGTATGTCATGAACAAAATGTTATATTCATTGACATAATGCAATAAATATAGTTTTAGCCTCTTAAAAACTCTTAAACCTTTAAATGCATGAGCACGCTTCGGAAAGAAATGCACGTAGCTTGCCGTATATGTATCGATACTGTACTCAATGCATTCATTGCCATTCACGCATTATTTTCTGTGCTTAGATAATAATTATTTTAAAATCCGAAGAGCACACATACTTATTTTTAATGTTTCAAAGGTAACATAAAATAATATAACAATATTTTCTTAAAGGGTTCAATATGATATAGTATAGTATAGAGTGTGATTTATTGTCTGATAGGAGATGGATTATAATAAGTATGACTTGAAAAGATTTTGCGACAAAAATGTTGGTGATAAAAATTATAACACCATGCATCTGAACCTACAAAATTAACGCAACGAAGGGGGTGGGGGCATGTTGAAACAAGTATTTTACAATGGAGAGCTATATACATGCATTATGTGATACTGTGAATTCATTTAATTTCGTTGACATGAAATTTCGTGGATTCGTAAAATCGGGCATATTCGTTGGATCTTAAATTCGTGGATTTCGAGTTTTTACCAAAAACCTATAAAAAAATACTTTATCTATGTGCTTTTTGTTTATTCTAACAAACCTTGCGCTCAGTTGACATCCGCTAAAACAACAACATGCCAATTACCCGCACTGTCCGTATCTTATCGTCTCAATCTCGTGATAACGTGGTTCTTATAGTGTCTTGGATAATTGTAATAAAACAGTGGATCCTATTAATGGCAGTTTGACACGAAGCCAGTTAAGCGCACGTCTCCGTCGCCTAGTGGTTAGGGCGTCCGCCTACGGAGCGGGAGGTCGAAGGTTCGAGTCCTACACAGGGCCTGTTTTGATATTGCCGGTTGCCTACCCAGCAGCTAGTTAAATCAAGGGGTACCGATTGCCTTCCTGCCAAGCGCCCGGCATATAGGATAGGAATCGGGAGTAAAGATGTTCATCAGTAAAAAGGTGTCTCATAAGTCAAAACTGGCTGGCAGTTAATCGCGAGGGGTGACACTATAATAAACAAACACTTTACTTTACTTTACCTTTCAATTATTCTGTCAGTATTTTCTGTTCTTTCAAGAAGTAAACATCATACAATTATTTATTTTTTTCAAACATAGTTAAGTATAATTTAACATCATGTCAGTATTTACAGTAAATAAGGATCAACGGAGGTAACACAATCACTCAAACATTGGTCAAAAGTAGTTGCGCCCCTTTAGTCTGTCGTCACAGTAGTGCAGATTCTAATAATTTCGGATATAAGACTTCGGACATAAACGTTCGTCGTACATTTGAATTTGTGGTTGAGCTGACCCACGAAAATCCACGAAAATTAGCGTCCGACGAGTAATAATGGTTTTACAGTAGTTTGAATGATAATCATTGTAATAATACTAATTTGGACTTCGTGTAAATGTATAAGTACGAAAACATTATGGCAGTAGCAGTAGACTCTTATTTCCCGACGACCAAAGAGCTACAAGAACTTGGTTTTGCTTTTGATTCATCAGAAGAAACTAAAACAATAATCGCCTTACCACTAAGTTGTCTTTGTAAAAGGAGCACAAACAAATAAGGCATGTCGTGGGAAAGCCGGGCTTAAAAGTGCGTAAATTGGTCGTCCCGGATCAGTCTATTCAGTCCGCACAGGCTGATTCGGGACGGCACTTTCCGCTTTAATGTTATTTTCTGTTTCAATAAAGTCTCTTCTAAGCCTAAATCCACTGTAGGCGGAAAGTTCAGTCCCGGATCAGATAACTTCAACCAACCAATCAAAAGTAGTTATTTTTTATAAGGACAGTTAGATCAAGGTCGCTCGTGTTTTATTGCTTGTTTATTGCAAAGCATTTTACAGGCAATTTTCATTGGTGAGTATCCAGGGAAATACTAGGAAAACCTCGCGCTGCATGACATGTGTTTGTCATGAGACAAGTTTTATTGTGTGCATTGTATTTACTGTAATCTTTTAATCAGATTATAAATATAGCACGCAGTACTTGGATGGGTTGAACGCCGAACAATAAAAATAAGTACAAATTTGACCTCAGATGAACTATTTTTGACTAGGAAAGTATATATTAATGACTTGTTGTGTATATGTTTTCTTCGTATTAAATTTAAATATCTGATTGGCAAATGCGCAGTGGAAACCTATATATCGAACATGAGACCTTTTATAAATTTGCTTATCACACAGTGGCTATTATATTTGTTTCAAACATTTCAACTGGATACTATTGTGCAAAGTTGTGAGTTAGCACTTCAGGTTTGCCATAATATTATACTGGTTACTCATAACATTTGCACCAAACATTTTGAATTTGACCTCAATTTGAGCTCTTTGGACTGGAAAGGTCTTACAGAAAAGTGTTAACTCATGCAGACGTAGTCATCAAGTAAATGACTTTATGTTTGCTTCATTGTACTATAATTATACGGTCATTGTGACACATGAACCAATTTCAGTGGTCAGAGAGTGAAATAACATCCTTGAAGACCATTTATGTTATTATATTGTGTACCTAAATAGTTTAAAATGTACCGACTTGAAGTATTTTTTATAACGCTAGAAAAATGTCGAAGAATAAATAAGCGACATTCAATATTATTTTATTTCGTAACTGGAAAACGTAAGTAAAACGTTTATTAATAGATACCGACAAAGAACCAAAAAGAGAATAGGTCTTAATGTATAATCTCGCTCTAGATGCTTTAGTAATATGTTATGAACAGTTTGGGTGCAGTTACAAAATTGTGCTGACGTGTTTTAGGTGGGTTGGTTATTGAGTGAGTGAGTGAGTGAGTGAATGTGTGGGTGAGTGAGTGAGTAAGGGAGTGTGTGAGTGAGAGTGTGAGTGAGTGGAGTGACAGAGTAAGTGACTGACAGAGTGAGTGAGTGAGTGACTGAATGACAGAGTGAGTGACTGACAGAGTGAGTGAGTGACTTAGTGAGTGTTTCAAGAAGTTGCAATAAGTGTTGATTATTTAGTAAGTGACTGAATTACTTATTATTTCATGCATCGTATAAAGGACTGGCTTATCCGAACGATTTGACATTACATTTTATCTATTTTTTCTTTAAACCGGTAAGTTAATGGAAAATAACAACTTGTTCTATTGCATTAACTAATATGAATAAATAAATAGCTGGTATTGAAACTGAGCATGTTAAATAATTTACTGATTCAGTATATAGGTATCGAGTTAATTTTAATCCAATACTGCGTACTGGTATTATTAACTCACTACGTTGTTCATGCTATTTTTTATTTTAAGACTGGTCCCCTCGACCTTGTGATTTCGTACATGCATTAGCAAAACAAGTCGTATCGGATAAACCTCGAGTAGCGGGTGTATATGAAATTCATCGCGAGCATAGCGAGTCCATAATTTCATATACAACCGTCACAGTCTATCCGACGTTAACCACAGATAATAAATTGTTTCGATTACTGTATAGAAAATATACGAGAAAGACCAAAATAATATCAAGAGACTAAAAGTTTGTTTCATCACGCAAAACAGCTCGCAATATACGAGCAAAATGCTACTACTACTACTACTACTACTACATCTACTACTACTACTACTAATACTACTACTACTACTTCTACTACTACTGCTACTACTACTGCTGCTTCTGCATTGACTACTTTTTAAACAGTATAATTTTAAACTCAACACTGAGTTTATTTGGCCTTTACACCGCTATTTGCGCACGAGAAAAGCAGGAGTTATTTAAACAATACTACGTCACTGTGTGGGATTTATCGAACACTTTTTCTTGTCTCAGATTGGTATGCTGACGGCATGTATGGTCAGGTTGTGATATCTACGGTGTCCTGTTGAAGCCATCGTAGTTTCGTGACTTCGACCTGTGCTTATGAAAGGGCGTCGACGCGCCGACACGAAACGCCGACGCGCCGAAGCGATATAATCGTCGCAATCTCGTGTGTTTTTTCATATGTGGCTATAAAATTGAGCGAAAAATAGGAGAGACGACGTTTATATCGCTTCGGCGCATCGTATCGGCGCTTCGGCGTATCGTGTCTGCGGATCGTGTCGGTTCGTCGGCGTATCGTGTCGGCGCGTCGGTGCCATTTCATGTCTGGGGTCGAAATCGCACCGACAAGATACGCCGACATGCCGAGAGGATACGCCGACACGATGCTCCGACGCGCCGACACGATCCGCCGAAGCGCCGTGACGACGCGCCGAAGCGATATATCATTACCGAAATGATCATTTCACTCGACTGGTACTATCCACTCATTCACCGCATAGCATGAAATAAATAAACGTCGTCTATTGGTATCTTCGCCGAATTGTATAGCCCCAGATAAAAATATAAAAAAAACACGAGATTGCGACTTTTATATCGCTTCTGCGCATCGTGTCGGCGCTTCGTGTTACCGTGTCGAGGCGTCGGCGTATCGTGTCGACGACCTTTCATATGCGAAGGTCGAAGTCGCGATACTACAGGATACCATAGATATCGCACAAGGACATTGTCTACTTCCACAGCGCGAAGTTTAAATGTAAATCACATTGGAGCGTGAATCCATATAATCACCGAATGACTGAAACGCGGAAACTGAATATTTCCCGAAATTTTTTAGTAACCGGATCTATATCTTAGGTCATGCACGGGGATGGAAAAGCATATAAGCGGGTCTTTTAGTAAGGCAGCCCAGGGCCCGTTTTCACCAACTCATTCTTAGACTTAAGAATAAAGAATAGACTTAGACTCAAGGAAAATAATTGTTCGTTTGCAAATAGTCTGGGTACCAATGCCACTTATGTCATTAATAAATCTTTCTAAATGAAGAATTCTTCAATCAGCATTTGTGAATACCAATTAAAATTAAAATTAACAGCGTTTTTATAATAAAATATTTTGAAGAATATTCTTTATTCTTAAGTCTTAAGTCTGAGAAAGGGTTGGTGAATACGGGCCCAGATATGAGAAGCATCTTAAAAAGTTAGGACTTAATAATGGAGTTAATACTGTTGGATTTCTGAATTTTATTGCAATAACCATGGGAGGGTTGGCAGGTAGGCCTATTGGATATTTTATCTCATTTTTGATTAATTTTTGGTCGCAAATATTATGAAAATATTAATAAAGTCATATTAGAATATTAGATGATACAGTTGTAATTATTTGCAATTGTTTTAATTATATTTATTATAATTGTTATTATAATTGTATTTATTATTATTATATTTATTATTATTATTATATGTATAATTATTATTATATTTATATTTATTATTATTATACTTATTATTGTCGTCGTCGTCATTGTTATATCATTATCATTATCATCACCATCATCATTATTGTTATTATTATTATTATTATTAATATTATTATGATTGTCGTCGTCGTCATTGTCATATCATCATCACCATCATCATTATCATCATCATCACCATCATCATCACCATCATCATCATCATTATTGTAATTATTATTATTATTATTATCATTATTATTATTATTATTATTATTATTGTTATATATGGTGTATTTTAATACAACTAATGACGATTTGCACTGTAATATTTATATTATATTGCAATAACAGCATGTTCGGAAACTGTTTTATGTTTCCCTCATGATCTTGCATACTTGCAACTCGTACATACATGTAACTAAGATTTAAATGAACACTTATGACTATAGTCTAGAACGTCACTCAACCTCCACCTCGACTCAAACTCAACTTAGGGAGGCTCGAGGAAGGCTCGAGGGCGCCCTTAGTTAGTGTGAGTCGAGGAAGATGTTTGTATTCACAGTGTTTACTCAGTTGAGAATAGCTGGAGGAGTAACTGAAGCGTTGATATTGATCGACATTGGCTTTCTATACGCCCGATATATTGGTCAGAACATTTACATGTACATAATTTCACGGCAACGTTGCAACGTTTAAATTTAATGTTGTAAAAGCAAACAAAGAAAAAGGCAGGAAGTCTGAAAATTAGATTTGTATGGCATCGTCTTTCTTTATTCTTATTATAATTACAATATTTGTCGGTCTAAAATTGTACCAGAATTACAAAAAAAGACAATGCTGTGGATACGTTTCTCTCAATTGAGATTAAGGTGAGTTTTAAACTATCTATTAAAAATTATATTTAAGTTCCTGTGACAGCACTAGCATTTATTCTGTACTTAGTAATGTGTACACCATTTTTAAATGACGTTGGTTATCAAGTTCACACAAGAAAATGTTGATCTACAATTCGTAATTATCCTAGGACACAGAGCTTGTCATTATGGGCAACTGGCTCCGATTTAACATCAGGAAGTGGCAATTCATCGGCAGATATGTTGCGGAGAACAGAACACGTAACAAAAAACACAGAACCGTGTCTTTCATGAGGCAAACAGACGTTCAAACCTGTGCATTACTAATACAGAAGTATTTGAATAATAATAAATTCAATATCGTACGGGTAGTATCTTGATCAATGCCGCTTTCAAATTCATCTTTGAAAGCCTCAGTCACACATTTCCGATTTTGCCGCCATTTTTCAGCCGACATCGTCAAAAATTAACTGTACCAACAGTCGGGACAGTATTCTGAGATTCGGGGCTCAAAATTCCAGTTTTGATCAAAAGATGGAATATGTCCCGACAGTGCCCTGACTCCCGAATTCAATCCGACAGTGTCTCGACAGTTCGAGACAGAGTCCAGACAGCGTCCCTACATTCCCGACTTTTTATTATTTGTATCATAGCGCTGTCGGATCGCTGTCGGGAGCCATAATCGGGAATGTGTGACTGCCGCATTATCATATTTTGTTTCCCAAATATCCGACTGTTAAAAGGCACGTATCCATCGCGCTATTAGATTTCTAAATCGCATCTTCGAATTGATAGTAATGAGGACAGTAGAGTATCCCTATTATAAAATTCAATCACATGACAATGTTGCGTCAGTAATTATCATTATCTCGGCAAATAGTATTTTCTTCATGAAACTTGGCGACAATGCATTATCAAATAGGCAAGTGCGAAGCAATATAGTATGTTAACACCATAATATTTCATGTAATATACTAGACGTCAGTTTAATTTAGATTTACCGTGAAAGGCTGAAGGCGGAATACAAACAGTCAAACGAATGTTTCCTGCAAACATTCTTCATTACCAGAAATTGTATGTATGGCGGCCGAGGCATCGCAATTTTCGCAATTATCGCGTGTCTGGTGATCCTCCTGCACGGAGCCACATAACAAAATATGATATACCCAGCGGCACAGAGCCACATAACAAAATATGATATACCCAGCGGCACAGAGCCACATAACAAAATATAATATACCCAGTGGCATTTGGAAGTATCTGTATCGTCCAACAATTTGTATCGAAATAGCATGGTGTTTTACACACATGTGCACGTCCTTATTTTATGTAATATGTGTAAACGTTGCGCTTTATAAACAGATGTGGAATATGTTTTATAAGCTTTAATGGAAGCTTTAAAGAAAGAAAATCCAAATTAATTACATGTATTTTCGCATTTTGCTTGCGCTTTTAATTAACAATTTTAAAATTACAGCGCATCCTTATTAATGTAAGTATATATGATGCAGTTTATCGGATCGATACATATATACAACAGTCTAATAGACGATATATAGTTTTAATTGACCCAATCAATGATAATATGTTTATAAAACATTATTGAAATAGAAAACCGTTGCTTTTATTCAAATGACATGCAGTAGTATGCTTCGTATATGCGTAGCTAGGAACTTGAAATCAAACCAAATAGAAGAAATGAAAATTTTAAATTATTGTAATCCCAATAAAAATGTAATACTTAGTCTAATAATAATTTTAAAAAAATGAGCATTCATTGATTCAGGTTGGTAGACAAAAGACACTTATAATATGATTATTGTAAACGAATATATAAATGATCAATCGTTAATTTATTATTACTTCATACTTTCAACAAAAATTATGTCTATTTTAACTATTTATAAACATATTTCAAAACAATATGTGTAATTACATGTATTAAATGTTACAAAATTAATTATTGACAATTTAATTTAGAAGTTTAGTTTTAACCTATTTTTATTATTAATTATGATGATAAATTGAGCAAGTCGGGTTCGTTTGCAGGGTAGAAACAGTACTTGGGATGTCTCTGCGAATAATTGCTGGAACGCTCCCTGAGTAGGTCTCGAACTTGTCGTCTCTCGATCGCAAAGACAGCCGGGCCCGGTTAGCTCAAGTGGTAGAGCGCTGGACTGTCAATATGGCGATCGTGAGTTCGAATCCTAGCCCGGTCACATAACTTGTGTGTGGATTGGTCATTAAATTATTTTTACGACCATTCTCCCCCTATCTCTGACTCAAGTAGGGCAGCTTACAGTTACTGGCATAGGTATGTGCACTTGGTACTGGTAAACCGCTTAGATCGGCTAAGCTTGCCCAGGAAAAGTGTGAGTAGGATAACTGACCGCCGTGATATGACTGAAATACTGTTAAAAACGGCGAAAAAAAACAAACAAACGATCGCAAGACAGTCACCACACTACTGCTATTGACTGCATGAAGTTGAAAACATACTTGTACGAAATTACGGACATACGGACATCGGGCTTAGATGTACGGTTATTGGTCGGGTAAACAATGTTATTTAGCCTGCAAATAAATACCTCGTTCAATAATGCCCTAACAAAACACATTGATTTGTGACAACTTTTAAACTAATCGAGTAGTGACTTTGGAACGACCCCGCAATTTACAAAAATATGAGAACGTCGTTAGCCAAATTTAAATTGAGGCGTTTCGTGTGAAAACCGGGATTAATGCATGTGCGTAAAGTGTCGTTCCTGATTAGCCTGTGCAGAGCGCACAGGCTAATCCAGGACGGCACTTTCCGCCTACAGTGGATTTATGTTTAGAAGAGACTTCCTTGAAACAGAAAATACAATAAAAACGGAAAGTGTCGTCCTCGATTATCCTGTGCGGGCTGTACATGCATTTAGCCCGGTTTTCCCACGATACGCCTCCATTAAAGCTTGCATAGGCCATACCTTTGTCCGACTGTATCGGAAATTCAAGATATTATTTGAAATGCATGATATATGTCACTGACGTATGTTTAACCTCAACACGAGTTCGAAGTATTATTAATTAATTCAACATTGGTTGTATTGACCATTTTGTTCAGCATGATGTACATGTATAAGGTTGCAGTAAAATGTAAACTTAAATTGATTTTTAATCATCATCATCATCATCACTATCATCATCATCATCGGGATCCTCCTCCTCATCATCTTCTTCTTTTTCTACTACTACTTCTTTTTATTCTTCTTCTTTTACTTCTATTATTATTGTATTATAATAAAAATAATATTTTACAAGCTACCCCATTCCGCCTTCGAGCGACCATTTCTACGAGCCTTTGCTATACAACCAAGAAGCCCTGTGTATCTCACTGCAAACCGCTACACCTACAGAACCAGTGACGCTGGATTTTACGGCATTCCGTCGGTAACAAACTTACTGTTATCCGTATTTTATGTGTATAGATTTGGGTTCCAATAACACGTACACGTAATGACGTTTTCTCATTGGTGGAGGGCTGAAAATAAACGTAGTAAGCCTATCAATTTACGCATTTTGATGGCTTATCAGTTGCATCTTTTGTGGTATCGGTATATTTATTATTATTATCATAATGAGCAATTAACAGAAAATAAGTATATTAATTATTTTATATACAGGACGTTTTTACTGCATGCATCTATCACACCCACGCACAACAAAATGCCAATTTATATCTACGCTCGACTAATCTAAATATAAAAAATGATGTAGTTGGTAGGGATAATATCATATTCATAATAATTTCATGAGATTACCTGTATTTCTAAAAAAAAAACTTAACTCCTTAAAGAATATTTCACATCGTGCATGTTTATTTAAACTATTATAACCAAGAATTTGAAATGTTTCCTTAAAGGCTTCTTGCGTCGCATTATGTATCTTATTTAATATCAATATTTAAAGCAATCCCGTCCTTGATATCTGCTTCAAATATTTGCTTTCTTAGCCTTTATTGACAGAAGTATGAATATGTATTGACCAGTTATGAGAATTGTATTTATATGACTACCAAATAAAGTTATTTTTAAAACCTCTTCTACAATTTCAAGGAATCATTCAACATTTTTTACCCGATCAACTTCTATAGAACGTTTTAAAATAGATTTATTACTTAGCAGTAAAAAACACGTTGGTTAACAAATTGTAAGAGAACATAAAGCTTTACTGCAATTCTTCTTAGTCATTTTCGAAAATAATTTGAATTTAATGGGCCAGTCTTATCGTTATTATTTACACGTGTGCAGGTTCGTCCTTGTCACCATTGCGTGCAGTTGCGTGTTTTGTTACGGTGTCAGCTGTCAAAGTTAAATAATATTATTTATTATTAAATAAACACTTGTAGATTTATTGTCAGCCTTTATTTTAGATGTGCACGCGTTGCAAAATTTAGCTCTTAAAAATAAAGCGGCGGAGGTGGTAAATGTTTTTCTGTTGTTTTTTTGGTACCACGTTTGCTCCTGATAATCGGCAGGGATAAAACTAGTATCATTGATAGTAATATACCCCGCCTTGGAAGATTAAACAGAACACACTGGATTAATGACTTAAAGGCCTAGTTTCATCCTTCTTTATTTGCCCCCCCCCCCCCAAAAAAAAAAAAAATCAGTGGTGTTGTACCCCTGTGTATTGGCGCCCTGCTGTGGTCACAGTGTGGACACAGTGAGTGTGGCGACCCTTATCAGCGGATATTAATACATTGCTGCAGAAGTGCACTTAGCCATTGCTCAGTTAGCTGAGAGAAAAGATTGCAGATAATGATAAGAGATTTTATGGTGGACCAATACACTGAGTGGAATACCCCACGGAGTCGCCAGACATTCCTTAAACTAGACCTTTAATGAATGATTTTAACGAATGTAGACTAGATGTAAAAGATGGGAATGTGTTGTCAGTATCTGGTATTGATGTTTAGAACAACTGGGACATAACGGACAATAAACGCCGATATAAGCAAATTGTTCTAGCATTCAAATATGAATGTTCATCTTCCGCACAGGCTGATCCGGGACGACACTTTCCGTTTTTATGGCATTTTCGGTTTTAAAGAAATCTCTTCTAAACATAAATCCACTGTATACGGAAAGTGCCGTCCTGGAATAGCCTGTGCGGGCTGCACAGGCTAATCCGGGACGACACTTAATGCACATGCATTAAGCCCGGTTTTCCCACGACACGCCATATATATATATTACAAGTTTTACAAAATTAATATATAGACGTTTCTGTCAATGTACTGTGATTTTAGTTGTTCTGTGTGTTTCAGAGATCCTGCAAAACGGACTAAAAACGTATTATATCGTTATGTAGAAAAAGTAAGGCGGCTAGACTTCATGTATAATTGTATCAATGTTGTGTGGTGGTGTTTTTATGCCCCCCCCCCCCGCATCTTGATGCGGGAGGCATATAGTGATCGTCCTGTCCGTCCATCCGTCCGTGACAAGGTTAATTAGATGTTACCGTTTCGTCTAGCACCAACGCCGCTTACTACAACACTTGGATATTTACACAGTTGTTACTTATGACCGTTCCCAATCCACCCATATCACCCAACCTCACTTTGACCTGACCTTGACCTAATTTGGACTAAGCAAAGGGCTACCCAGCACCAACCGGGGGCATGTGTGTTTATCAAACACAGAATCCTGTTTTAACTGATTTTAACTCACGCTTTACTCATTAATACCACAATTTAAAATAAATCGGCAGTCTTGCATACATTATTGTTTTGGTTCCGGGCGTATTCATGTTCATGATCAGTTTAGCTACACTTTGTAAGTCCAAACAAGGCCCGATAACTCTGGAAATACAAATCACAGGGTTACCTGCCCTGTTGTAATGAATTACTCTTTTGATAGTGAACAAGTATTGAAAGTTTCAAATAGATACCTTTCATAGTTTTTGAGAAATGGACTTAACCAAAAAATTTTACTAATGCAGACGCTGACGCAGACGACAGCGCGACGACAATAACTCGACTTTTTTTCTTCGAAAAGTCGAACTAATGATGTTCCTATATAACCAAATGGCAATAACTGTTTGCTGTTCAGTACACCAAAGTACACACCTTAGGTGACATAAGGATAGACAAGCAAATACATAATAAATTATGAAGCACATTTTTTACACAGTTAAAAAATAATTTTCGATCTAGAGTTGTTAATCAGCTAATAAACAATGATTATGAGTTTTGATGCGTATGAATTAAACCACGAGGACGTTAGCCGATTAACAACGATAATGCGAATTTATCTAAATACCAACAAGAATATAATATAATTAAGTCCTAATTTACGTAATCTTATGTACTATATAAAACGTTAGACTGTCTTGTTTTAATCTTGCATATACTACAATTGTTAGACAAGTATACAATTAAAACCGAACAGCGAATTGTCTGTCATCAAGTTCAGTATACATTACTGATTATCTTTATTTTAATACATAAACCATAAATAACACAGTCTACTTGGTGATGACAGACAAACCAAACTATGCAATAACGTTTCAAACGAATCAGCTTTGATAAATGCATTACTTTGTGCTATTTCTTACCAGAACCAGAAGAGCGCTGTCCACGAGATTCACACCATGATGCGAGATCAAGTGACCGTTTTCAACAGGGTGTTCAATGGCGTACAGTTTCCCGTGCACACAGACGGAAAGAAACAACATGAAACGACGCAGATCCAATTCGAAATCCATAAAATAAAGGAAGGTAATTGCATTTAATATAAAAATTGTGTAATAGCAAAATTAAGATCTATGTTGAAATTTGAAATCAGGTATATTACTTGGCGAAGTGATATATTAATGAATACAGTGTAAATAGTTCCATCAAACATACTTAATTTTGATTATGTAAAAAGGGTTACTAATTGTAAAAATGCTATTGTGTACCGTTTTATAAATTCCTTCGTAGTATCATCATTAATAGATTTCGCAATTTAATTGCATATCCTGGATATGTGAAAGTATCTTATTTGCTACATGCTTGAATGCTAAATAAAGTCTTATTTGCTAGCTGAAGCACTTATTTTTTTCAAAAATATACTAATATATACAATGAAAGTAGCCTGATTAGGTTTTTATTTTGACACCCACTTCTACAGATATGGAATGACAGCTTTTGTGACCAGAACTTCAGCACTATCTGCCACTCAGATCTGGAGTACCACTAAGTCATTGACAGCTACCGCGATACCGTCCTATACAGAAGATGTGAGTCGTATTATTACCAATTAAGATTAATTGTCCTTCTTTTATTAAGAGGAATCTGGGATCTCAGCCATGCAAATGCATAATATAGACAGAAAACAATATTAGGAAGCTAGTGTACATCAATGATTTGGAAACAGTTAGCTAAAATATCCAAAAATCTGTACATGTCTCTTCAAATCTTTTTACTCCTCTATGTAGGCGACATATACACGAAGCTGCTCCGAGGAATAAAAAAATCACTTAGGCGAATTTCAGGTTTCTAACAAATCAATGACTTTACATTGTGTTATCACATAACCTACGCATTCAATAATAGCCGGGTGTGCATTAGACAATATATATTTAGAATCAATATCCCCATTTAAAGTCTAAACTGAATCTTCAGAAGACTATAACAGACACGATAAACATGAAACAAAAATAGGCGACATACGATATATTTCCGACCTGATTTCAGATATAGAAGAACCAAGTCCAACAATAAATTATTCGAAGTACGAAATCTCTGACACGTCTGAAGATAACTTCAGCGAGGACTACTTTAGTCACCGACACGGCCATTGCTGCCTCGCAATACTCTTCACTGCAAGAAATATGTACATGAAGATTAACGCCGGAAAGATTCCAGTCAATGGACTGTCAACGGGTGCTGATCTTAGTGAGTAGTTAAAGTGTGGTGTTGTAGATTTAATGTTTTATTGGTACGCTTAGCGTTTCGTTTCTACACTGACACATAATTAATACTGAACAAGTGTAGTAAAACCCATCTTATATATATTTCCGCATACATATGTATACATGCTGAAACTTATAAGTTCTTAAAAGGCTAATTGTTAGATATTATTTTATAACCATTGCTGTAGCAAGCCAGTACGCGAATTACAACGTTAATTGTTTACATTGTTTAGATTAGCGTTTAACAGTTGGATGACAACTAACGCAAATGGATTGGTAACACTATTGAAATCATGCTAGTATGACTGACATTGAATGAAACATGTACTACTCCTATGGGCATACCACGTATGACTTGTCAATGTGGAGAAAACCTGCTAACTTTACATTGTGATTTCTATAGCAAATGGGCATACCAAGTATGACTTGTCAATATGGAGAAAGCCTGCTAACTTTACATTGTGGTTTCTATAGCAAATTCCGAAGGCGTGTGCAAAGAACACAACTTCGCCAATGTGAACTTGTACAGAAATGCAGAAAACCCTTACCAGCCCAGTACCCTGACGCACCTGGTTCTGGCTCACGAGGCGGCGCACAGCCTTGGCGCAAATATACGTCCTTCTTTAATGCTGCCACGTGAGTGGTGCATCATCTAACTTCCAAGATTCTATTTACGACACCGCTACCAACTGGTCACAATATACACTGACTGGAAAAAGTATATTTGTTCGATCCAAGTTGGTAACATCTTTATTAAAATACAGTAAACTCTATTTAGAACGATATTCAGCGGACCACATGATTTATATCGTTTTATCTGAACATCGTATGTAATGTATGTTGTTTTGTATACATGTATTTGAATTGAATGCCATGGTAGCTGATTCTCGTTTCAGCATGATACGGATAGTATCGTGTGCAGAACACTTAATTATCCGCCATAAGACGGATTTTACCTCATTCATAATGTAACTGTTGATGGAAAGGATCCCAATAATTACCGTCTCTCTCCGTGTAGATCATTGGGAAGATCCTTGCTGACCCTAGTCGGACCTCGTGTTTTAAAGGTGAATACTACCCATTTACGTTAACATTAACCTTGTACTGCCGCTAGGAGTATTTTGTGATTGAGATGTTTAAAGTGGTTTTCTTACAACGGAAGCGACTAATATATTTACATCATATACGCTTCAAAAAAAAAGTAAAAAAATAAACATAGATCACTGTGTGCAACAAACGTATATAAGGCATTGATTACAATGACATAAAATGATTAAAATTACGTCTTTTGCACATATATGTGAGGAACTATATAAAAACCTTTAAAACCTAGTAAAATGACTATTTAAACACTGTATTGGGTAGGATTCGTCTTTTGATAGAAACCGCTGTCTGTGTTGCTATCGTTATATGAAAAGGCATTTCGTTCAACTACATCTAATGTTTAATTAAGACAAAACATTGTAAGTGTGGATTTATTACAAAACAAATAAATGAGGTTTTACACTTAAAAGTAAACTTTTAACACATATGTTGCGATGGTAACATGGTTTCTTATTAGATAAATCACTGTCAATTTGTGGAAATGGTCTGGTAGAGGACGGGGATGAGTGTGACTGTGGGGACGTGTGTTACCTTGACGACAGCTGTTACTCCAGACAGGATTCACAAGGCTGCACTTTGAAGAACAACGCAACTAACAGGTATTGTCTTTCAGATGTCGATAGCATTGAAGTAATGGATGTATATTCAGACAGATGTTCAAATGCATTATAATGGGTTTTTACAATGATTAGGTAATCATTAAATTAGAATTTACAAATTTATAGGTAAAACCTTATTCTAATACCTAAAATGAGAAAGTATTTGAGATATTTTTTCTTCTAAAATAATATATATTTGAAATCATTATATGCTATCTGATTTATCGTTGGCAATAAAACAATCTCAAAGACATTAAGATACGTTATTTTTGTAGTGTTCGCTAATGCTCTATGGTCTGCATTTACAGTAATACATCAGAACCTAGTGATGGGAGCCTTGATGAAAAAGTCAATGGCACCTCATGCATGGGTAGTGTTGGACGAAATGGGAGCCTTGATGAAAAAGTCAATGGCACCTCATGCATGGGCAGTGTTGGACGAAATGGGAGCCTTGATGAAAAAGTCAATGGCACCTCATGCATGGGCAGTGTTGGACGAAATGGGAGCCTTGATGAAAAAGTCAATGGCACCTCATGCATGGGCAGTGTTGGACGAAATGGTCTTTGCAAAGAAAGAATGAACGACAATTGGAACGTTTATAAAAGGACAATTGTTTAACATGGGTTAAACGAAATTGACCTGCTCTTGGTCGTCGCATTCATTCAACAGATACTTGTTGTCCTAATGTGTAATACGTATTTGTGCATAAGTATGTTTGTAATTTCACATATAACAGTACTTAACAGAAAGTATATGATCCCTATTTGCAGGTCTATTGGCTGGTTTTGGCGCTGGTGGCCATAAGCATCAGCATGATGATATTGATCTTAGTGGCCTTAATATTGTGGAGATACAGACTACTATGTTGCTTCCGCTGTCCATCCGCAGTAAAATGCTTTCCGTTTGCTGAAGTGTCGAGCACCAGAGACGATAGGACTGATCATCACCTTGTACAAGATGAGACTCATGTATTAAGCCATGAGCAAGACAGAAGATTCGCGTATAAACCTCCTAGACAAAATAACAGCACAGGCGATGGCACCAGTACCTGTGTTCTTGGAACCTTTGTAAACGTCTAACATAACATGAAGTGAACCGTGTTGAGTACCCCAAAGTCTTTCATTGCGTTCCCTAAGAGCAACGTGGATTATAGATGCAAACGTATAAACGAATTAATTGTATGTCTTGTTTCATATTTACATATATTATTTGTTTTGATATATCGCTTTACATGTTTGATGCGAGATTTGTTTTACAATTTTGTTGAAATAAATAACATAAACAATGTAATTGTCTTTATTTGTCCTTAAACACGACATACATGTAAAACCACAACTATTGTGGATTCGGGTTCAAAGGATCATGTTCGCAGGATGTTTAATATCGTGTTCATTATATCGGAACACATTGGCGCACACTGTTCAGTACACAATTGAAAATTGCGTATAACATTGATATCAGTTATGTAAGTAAGAGATACACTTTTAGTGTCCTTGTTTTATCTAACAACAATTCACCCTTACTTTTATTCAACATAGTAGGATTTCACGTCCAAGGTCACAGTGTGCTTCTACTTCTACAATATTAAACCGTGGTTTAGTGATTTCAACATTGACAACTATAAAAGCTATTTGATATTGCGGACCCCAACATGAGACACGTGATCATGTATTTAAATTAAGCAAAGATGATAGTGTGGGTACATAATCCCTCAGTTCATGGCAAAATTGAATCCAACACGAAAATCATTAAACAATAACCAATGTTTTTGGAATACGTGGCATAACTTCGTATCACACATTGATACATTGTTTCCTATATAGTATTAACAGCTTTGCTATTGCAACATTCAATGTGTGGTATCATATAATAGTTTTGTTAGTAATGTTTTCTCTGTTGTAATAAAATGTAAAGAATGCACGTTAAATAAAACGTCTTACACAAACAGCCCGATATATATCATACAATTTAGTTGTGTTTTACCTGATTGATCGTCAGCTATATTTGCAAACAGACATTCATCTATATGCTGTGCATTGCGCCATTCCTTCTACATTTGACCCAACATCTATACAAGAACAGAACAGAACAGAACAGATGTGTCATTTTACAAGATTAATGCATTCTAATCTCATCCATTCCATCCTGGGAAAGGTTTTGGAACGGTATGTATTTGTATAGAAATGCCGTATAAGATATTTTTTTCTAAATGATAAATGACGATTCAAGCTCGCCGCAATAATACTGACGAAGGATGTAGATGGAACTGCAATAAACCTGTTTTCTAATGTTTTATGTTCCCGTATTATTTTTGTTTCTTTGTGGAAAAAGCGGTATTGTGTATGAATAACATGTAAGCCATTCAATGAACGTAATATCTGATTTTGAAAAGTCTAATGTTACCTAATAAGCAAAATGAAAACCAAAACCAAATGTTATTCCCGTCAAAAGCGTAGTAATTTGTCAATGTCAAATTTTCAGCTTGATAAACAACAGCGGTTTTACGTAGTAGGATACATCCGTTTGCAGGTTTATAAAAGTGCATATCCTTGAAAGAAGTAACCGCGTGAAATCCGAGTAGATCTAATATCTAAATTTCGGTATGGCTGTTAATATGAACTTGACGTACTGTATTTAGTACATTTTTATCGAATGCACCGGGATTCTCTCCCATATGGCCATCGCCCCCAGAATACTTGTTAGTTGGGTTACAGGGAATAGTGCAAGATACAGGAGACGCCCCGTTCCAGAGGCGACCCAGGGTCTTTAAGTGCCTGGTGAGAAGCACACAATACACTGCACCTCGGTTTAACGTTTCATGCGGAAGACGAGTTAGTAGGTTAGTGTGTAGCGGGGGCTCGAACCTGCAACCTATTGGTTATGAAGGCAATGCGTTACCACTCGACCACGGATCCGCCACGTATGTACATGTACTTAAAGGGTAAGTACTTTATATACCGTCTCCGTGGCCTAGTGGTTAGGGCGTTCGCCTACGGAGCGGGAGGTCGAAGGTTCGAGTCCTACACAGGGCGAGTTCTGATATGGCCGGTTGCCGACCCAGCAGCTAGTTAAATCAAGGGGTACCGATGGCCTTCCTGCCAAGCGCCCGGCATATAGGATAGGAATCGGGAGTAAAGATGTTCATCAGTAAAGGTGTCTCATAAGTCAAAACTGGCTGGCCCTTAATCGCGAGGGGTGACACTATAATAAACAAACACTTTACTTTACTTTACTTTTATACCAGACACATAGCGGGTGCAAACAAAACGTTCGCACTCTCACTTAATCTTAACAGTAATCTACCGTTTAAATTCTAAACTGATTGTGTTTTAGGTGCTTTGCTGATATGGCAACCAAAAACAAGCGATACAGAGAAAACTGTTTTCTGTAAATAATGTCTTGTTCACATAGCCGTTTGCTGTGGTCCTAGATATCTGATATGCTTTGTTATTTGGTACATGCACACACATCTGGGCCCAATTGCTCAAAACTTTAACGGCCAATTAAGTAACCAGCTGTTAACTTTTGGGTTAAGTTATTTATGTTAAATAAGCATTACAATTTTAAACTGTGCATTTATTCTAAATAAACTGGTATGCTCAAATAGTTTTCAACTGTTTGATAATCAAGTTGCTTGTAATATTAATTTTATTTACATCTCAAGTTAACAGGCTGCTGGCTTAATTGGCCGATTGATGTTTGGGCTACTGTTCCCTGATATCAGCTGCCTAATATGCTTCTTCATTCTTCAGCCGTCAGATTTTACTCAATGTTGTTCTTAAACCATCCACTGTGTGTACTTTTAAAACTTTGACATTATATATTGAACTCGCTCTCAAGTGTAAAGACAATAAGTTGGAAATGTCAGAATGTCTGTTTGTTGCGTTTATTAATAACACTAAGGGAAACATAAGTGAATATTGACGTACGAGAAGGTCCTGA
Organism: Congeria kusceri; assembly: GCA_027627225.1. Classification (NCBI taxonomy): domain Eukaryota; kingdom Metazoa; phylum Mollusca; class Bivalvia; order Myida; family Dreissenidae; genus Congeria; species Congeria kusceri. The sequence continues at coordinate 27,250,782 of CM051024.1, forward strand.
CAAGTTATTTTAATAGCCATTCATGTATTGTGGATTCTTAATTACGCACTACATTGGACAATATGGATAACATTTTGATAAAACGCTCGAGCCTGTATAAAAGCAGTAATGTTATGCAACATTGTGATCACAGATAAATTGGAGCTGAAGAAAAGATGAAAAAGGTTGTTCAACAAAATCACAAAGCAGGTGCACTATATGCTTCATTACATGTTCAACTTCATATATAAACACACCGCATTTGTAAATAGGCATGTTATGCTCAGTTGTAATGTAAGCGTCCGAAATAAAACTTCAAACATTATAGACGAGTGTTTTGCTATCAAGCGAGTAGGAACATAAAATTAATAAGTGCATAGCTGTAACACATACAATAACAATACGGGTATTTGTTCGTTTTTTCTGTCTAGTGGTTTATCATTTATGTTCGATACCCCAGATTAGGGGCGTCAGCCAAAAGATATACGTAAGGTCAAAGATGAAAATATTTCTACATTAAACGAAATGGACTGTTGGCGTTTTTTACAACGTACCGGTGTTCAGTACATGCTATAACATGACATAACTGAATATTATTAAGTGACAATGTATATTTTGCACTTATTTGTTACTATGTTTAGACATATACCAAGCAGCGAAACTCATTTCAGAAAAATGCAAAACAGCAAAATTCATACAGCTTGATTACAAATAATTCTTGCATGGACCTATTTGAAAGTTGTATTGTTGATGTTAATATATGGAGTTATGAGGTTAACAAATAGTGCTAGTTCCCATGTTGTATTTATAGCAGGAGATATATGTATAGTATTCAGCACTATGATATAAATCTTGGCGCAAAACTAATAGCACCGAATACATTTGTAAAAACGAGACTATTTTTTACTAGCATTAGGTTTTCAGTAGTTAGTACAAAATAAACATATATCAATAATTATTATAGCAGAATACCAACAATGCACATCTTTTTAAAACTCAGTTAGTACGGTTATTTCAAACACCAAGTAAACCGGAGTAAGACTCTCTTATTGAACATTAAATTTGCTTTATCGTCACTTAAATCAGTGAAACCATTACAGTAGGTTCTCACGAAGCTGTTTTTGCAAGCAGTTAATATTAATTGTTTAGAAAGCCGTAACAAATAGAACGAGTAAGGCACCAATTTTAACAATGAACACATTGAACTCAAAACATGTTTGTAAGTCATCCCTTTGTAGGAATCTTTTCTCTTTGACTTTTAATTAATGATACTATAATAATTATTGTTCTTTGAGAAATGATTGTAGTTCTGTTCTGGTTCGGATAACGCCTGAAATAAGTTATATACTCCAAGCTGTTGTTTTATAAACGCACTAAAGATAGTATGGTTAAGAAATATCAGCTCGGCTAATATGGACGAACTGAACACGAAATTATTTAGAAATGTCATCCCGGGTGATAGAAACGCAGCGCAGGATAACTGATGTTTGCTCTCATGACATTCATTTAAACTAATTTAGTAAAGCAAAGATGATCACGATATACAACAAGTAAGAAATTGATGACGCCACAGTAACGATAATTACGTCTAGTGAAAGATACACACAAGAATGCGGTTGTTATAATTGCTATTTAAATCAAATATTCTTTTAAGTGGTTTATTCTTTAATACAAATCCTTAATTTGGAAGAAACGTTCCCATGTAAAGGTTGTTATAATTGCTATGCAAATTATATATTTATTTTTTTTAATGTGGTCTTTTCTTTATACCGAACAAATACGTTTGGAAAAAAAACTGTATACGATTGTACCTGCCGGATTCATTACACGAACTGTGGATATGATGAAGCTTAACTTACACATGGAGACGAACGATCCTGTAGTGTGGGCGTTCGGACAAAGTGTCGCCCTAAAAGTTAGTATTTACATTTTCAGATCGAATTTTCTGGAAATTAAATTATTTTATGTAGGATTTGTGCACTTTACACTTTATTGTCCCATTATAAAAGAATGTAATTAAAATTAGTTATAAGAAAGTAAACATATTTATCGTCCATGCACACTTTTGAAATAAGCAAACTGCAGCGCATACAAAATATGGAGGGAAACATGGTGTTTTTATGCGAACAACGACAGTGATGACACAAAACATATTTAATTGATGTCGTACCATTGATTTTACACCTAATACGCGCACAATCACATATTAATAACAATATTATATAGAAGATATTGATACTGATGTTGACAATCCAGTAAATTACCAACGTACCATAAGCACCGCCTTAATCTTGTAATGTATCATTTTGTACAAACTGGTAAAGACGCATGTGTCACGTGAGTTACTTTTCCTGTACGTGCTGAAGTAAACACATACACGTAATGTGCAGTTAAATTGCAATGATAAGTTTTCATTTGAAAACTTGTTCCGTTAGATGTAATATTGAAATGATTATTTGTGTGCAACCCGGAAGGTGATTTTGTGACAAAGGTATCTTACTTACAATCGTTGTGTCTACACCGGTATGACTCACCTGTGTACTAAGCTATAAGGTGGCACTATACAGTTTTAGCCCAAAATTCGAATTGGCAGGGGAGAAACTTCTAATAAATAGGGATGCAGTGAAATTGAGCAGCATTTTGAGTGTTTTAGAAGTTGTAAGTATCATATTTAGGGGCTGGAGTTTTTAATTGCATGCTTAGTGTATTCGAAAATATGACCTATGTAAAATCAGTGTATGTGTTGAGCCACCTTGCACATAAAATTCGTAAATGAGGATTCCTAGCTCTGAACGCTATTTTGGCAGGATATTTAAAAGAGCGTACATACATTGGAATTTATTGGAAAATCTGAATGGTAGACCCCCAGTTTGCTCAATTGCAATCAAGTACCTGGTAAGTTACACAGACAGGCATGCAGTGTTTGAGGTGCTCGCATTCGCAGGAAAGTTGCAAATGGATGTTGAAAATCACCGAAATGGTCGCGAAAACTGGTGACATTTGAACCCCAAAATTGGCTGATCATGCATGTTAAAATCATAGTGGAACTGTGTGCATAATTCTTTTCCCTACATTTTTTGTTAAGCCACAACAATATTGAAATGATGTTTGGTTTGTTTGTTTTCAGGTGTTGACATTATCAATGTGTGCAAGACGGCTCGAACCCAGACCCCACCAGGCCGAGTCCCAAGCCCGAGAAACTGTATAGTGCCGCCTAAGCATTATTGGTATGCACTATTATTAGAGTTCTTTTATCTTCTGTCATAAAAAGCATTTAGCAATGTCAGACATGATGCCTTTTGTTGTTATTTCTAATATCCTATGTGTGTCTTAACGATTTTTGTTCATTTCTTTCAGAGACTTACTTGAACGATGAGATTTCGGGGAATGTTTGTTGTGGCATGGGGCTTAGTTTGAAATATGACTGCGGAAACCCTATTTTGTACCGGGGTCGCCATTCAGGTGAGATGCATTATTTTAGAAGTAATATGCCTTATCTTTCTTATTGGAATTTTTGGAAGAGGAAAGATTTATCTTTAAACTGATACCAAGCTGGCACAATCTGAAATCTGAAAATTCGCTGTTTTATAATCGGATCCTATAAAAATTGGATTTATTGGTATCTAACCTAGAATGTTCACCCAAAACGAAAGAGAAAGTAGCTTTTTATAATAAACTCGCTAAACAGCGTTAAACACAAACTACTGGTATTTTATTTAACACAAATATACTATACTATCAGTAATACGTTAATATTAGACTGATTTATGGTATCAATAAAATTATTTCATGAAACAACTTTCATACGCGGGATTACTTCATGCGTAAGCACATTTCGCTTCTCGGGGCGAAATAATGCGGTTAAGTACAAAGGTTAGCCGTATGACGTCATCCTCTGTGTACAGAATGATTAATAATGCGTATACAGTTTAAAGCTAGGAGTTCACAGTCAATTCAAAATACATTTAATACGAAATGCGACATTATCTGCATAGTCTATGTGAAGCGGTTAAACTATCACACAACTTCTTTGTTTGTTAGAAAATGTAGTATACATGATCTTACAATAGAAGTAGCGGTGCAAATAGCAAACTATATGCATTCATTTATCACAAATGTGGATGTAAAAAAATGTATCTTCCATGAAATAGAGTTATTAAATCTCAAAATAATTTACGACTAAAATTCCAAATTCAGCCTCTTTTCGGGCACCCTACATTTTTAACCGGCGCAAGCGCATTGAATGTACTTAAAACATAATGTTTATACAACAAATTGTATGATTTAAAAATATAATTGAAATAAATCAATATTTTTAACCATTAACAATTCGTACAGAAACATTTAACTGCGTAAACAAACGTGACCCATACAAGTCTGGTCAATGTTATATATTCATTTACTTTTTGTCTTATTTGACACATTGCTCCGATGCGTTGCAGGATTACTCAGCTGGACAGTAACGTTATTGCATATGAACAGACTGTTTCAGTTTTCATTAGGGTGCTACGTCCATTTAACTTATTGTCTGAAGTATGTGTGCTGCATTGTAAGGGTTCTGGTTATGAAAAGGGTGTATCAATGCATCAATTTACAAGTGTTTTAAAACAATGGAAGGTAACAAACCAGTCTAAATTGGGACTTCGCCGGAATATTCCGCCAGTTTAGGGAAAACAAAAGCTTTTTTATGCCGCGTATGTTCAACAATATACATATCATTGCGAAACACCGCATACACGTTGAAAGAGCGAATTTGCATATTGTCGACAAATATTTTCCAATAAAAACTGTTGGTGTTGCAAACCACATTTGGACTATGTGCTACCTTCTGTCCAACATTGAAGATCCAATTATTACTGCTACTAGTTGTATTATCGTTACTAGTACTTGGAGATTGGAATTTGGAAATTAAAACGCTCGCTGATCGCAAATTTTATAAATGTATAAATCATTTTCTGGTAAACTTTTCTCGCCATTAACGATAAATATATTTAAATATTTAAATATATAAACCAATAGCACAATATTGCAGTTTCATAATGAAACAAAATGTATATAGTGGTTGACAGTCGAATATAAACATTCATCATTATAGTTATATTGAGAGTATGAAAACCTCTGTTAAAATTATTTGAAACTTTTATTTCCAAACGAAAAATATCGAGGTCTGACTAACTTAACGGGAATCAAATTTTCAAAAATTATATGAGTTATATCATCGTTCGTATCTTCAAGTTTGACTGTACATCTGTTTGTTATTAACAAAATCATGTATACAAAATCATTGCATTTTGACGTGTACCTCTTTTTATCTTCGAGCACTGTTTCGCTTTTTGGCATGGTTTTGATTTCAAATAAAATATAAAATAAAAATATCTATGCTATATTTATTTCTAACGTTAAATGCTTAAGTGATACTGTGATACCAATGTTGTTGTTTTTTTTATACTGATTATGGAATGTTTTAGAGATATAAAATTGGCTTACATGGATGTACTGAACACGATATAAGGACAATAAAGGTTCAATGTTGTTTGTCATAATGACATTCATATTAAACTAGTTAAGTAATGCTAACATAATCATGATGTACAATAAATAAGGCCGCCAAAAGAAGAGCATTAATGCAACTAAATACGTCTGGTGAAAGACATATACCAAGATGCGGTTGTTATAATTACTTTGCAAATCAGATATTATTTACAGTGGTTTATTCTTTAAAACCAACACATAAGCTTTGATATACGTATCTACGATTGTACCAGCTCGATTCATGACATGAATTGTAGTCATTACGAAGTTAAACTTACATATGGCGACAACATATATACAGTAATGGCGTTTGGGCAATGTTTTGTCCGGAACAATTGCTTACAACGGTATCACCTTTCGTTCGTACTTCAAAAACTTCACAAATTTAGGTATATAATGATGCATAAAATGTTTTATCTGACAAATGTATAATGTAGTAATGTATTAATAATTTAATATGCAAATAGTCTACCAACGGCTCAAATTTCATTTGCCGTTCATTTAAAAGCGCAGAGTAATAACGATTTACTTTCTTTTTGAACGAAGTAAGTCAATTAAAATTCGCTCTTTTCATTGCATTTGAGTTATTGACATGAAATTTGTAAATTTGCAACAATGTTCATTAACACACGTATATTTAAATGAAACTGATATAGCAATTTAACCAATATACCGGTGTTAAAGTAACTACAGCTTTTGAAAACATGTAACCAAAATCAAGTAGCATCAGTACTAGTATTACCTATAGCGTCAAAATAAGTGCAAATGACAACGATTTACATTGACATATTATATTTTTGAAAGAGTAGTGTAAAATTATTCAATTTCAAATATTATATTACGTATTTTTATTCATAAAATAGGCATCCAAAAACGCTTAAAATATGTAAATGTTGATTGAAATACAATATAAAGACGTACATAAAAGTATCATCACAAAATGTGTTGCTGCCACTTAAAGTACAAATAAGACACGGGAATGTCAGATGTTACTACTACTTCTACTACTATACTACTACTACTACTACTACTACTACTACTACTTCTACTACTTCTACTACTACTACTACTACTATTACTACTACTACTACTACTACTACTACTACTACTACACTACAACTACTACCAGTAGTAGTAGTAGTAGTAATGGTTAACATTTAAACGTGTGAAACTACTATTAGTAGAAGTTATTAGCAGTAGTAGTATTAGAAGTAGTAGTAGTAGTAGTAGTAATAGTAGTAGTAGTAGCAGTAGTAGTAGTAGTAGTAGTAATAGTAGTAGTAGTAGTAGTAGTAGTAGTAGTAGTAGTAGTAGTAGTTGTTGTTGTTGTTGTTGTAGTATTGTATGGAAGCTTCCTATGATTGACATGGCACTTTATGCTTTAAACGTTTCTTCATTAAAACATTTAAAACATGAAACTCTCGATTGTTTTGATGTACGTTTAACTAATAGCAGCAGAAGCAGATCTGAAGCAGATTAAGCAGTAATATCAGTATCAAACGCAGTAACAGCAGCAACATTAGACCAAGTAGTAAGTTGGGGTTTCCTAGCCTGGCTTGTTCAGACAATAGTGTGTTGTAACATGTGGACCCATTTGTATCGATCATTATGTATTGCTCTCTAATTGGATGAAAGACAGAACCACAGTTCCCGTAGACGCATCCAATAAATAACAGAAATCACCGTTTATTTATAGTTCTGACTATCATATTTTCATCTGCAGCTTAGATTCTTTTCTGTGTGCTATGTTTGTGTATACGTTATCTGTTATCGTATTTGTTTGCTGTGATGCAGTGATCAGACGATGCTGTGAATAAAACTAACGGATTGTTGACATACGTTCAATTTATAAATAGGATGAACAATTTAAATGTATTCAAAATATTTGCTTTTCCAAGTGTATGCCTATAATGATTTTAATTTTAATTGCCCCAGAAATTCTGTTGTTAACATAATTTATCCGAGTTGCGAGGAATGGGAAACGATGCGTTATTTTTCTCGGTTAGTTTAAAGTAGTTGTAAAAGTGCTTTATAGTCTTAGATATATCTCATTCCGCGTACAGCTTCTGATACATTACTTTCCATCTCCAATAGACAACCGATTCAAATGCTTATGCTAGTTTCCCACTATCGTACGATCCGTCACGAACGCCACCATTGGCCACTCTCAGCTGATCGTGGTATTTCTTTGATTTTTTAGGCTTTGACACGATGTGATGCGAGTCCATACGTTTTATACGATGTTTGGCACTATGTTGCAATCTGGTCACGATTTGTCAATTACATGTGTCACGATATGTCACGGTCTGATCTCCAGTTTAGATACGATTATATACGTTTCGTTGGGATTGTTGCGATCTTGTCCATGATTGGGTCTCAATTCTGACACGATCATCACGATCGGGTTCCCCGAATTAGGACGTTCTAGTACGTACAGATAAGTTTCGATACGCTTATCACGAATCCATGCGCTCCGTTACGATAGGATACGATTGTGGTCGCGATGTCTTTCACGATCATGATCGATGGAGCTACGACTGGACCCGAATGATATAAATACAGCCCGACTGACTATTGACTTCATTGTTTCTTGAGATCGCAACACATCTTAACAGAGCGTGGTGTTTTTTCTCGACAACGATCGATCCCGATCACCACAATTTGGATGCACGATTAGATACGATTTGTCGCGCTTTGTTACGATGCAATAAGATGTGATACGATGATCCCGATGGACAGATGATCGCAGTTGATCTTGTTAATCGTAGACGATTGCCACGACTGACCTTAAGATCTGATAAGATATTATAAGATCTGTTAGGATCATCACGATCGGTCCACGATTAAGACTAAGATTTCAATCGTGGCGCGAATCGTGATAGGGGAAACATAGAATTAAGCAAATGGTATGATGGTAGCCTTGGCCGACCGTAAAAAACATTGGTATTCTTCATGCGTTAACAGAAATATGACAAAATGTGTCCACCAGGCAAGTTCAATACATGGGTTTTGATATATGAGGTGAGTTGCACACACAGTTGAAACTATAAAGCGGGAGGAAATGGTTGGGACTACCCCCATCCTATTTTAGGTATAGTTATTTTCTCCAATATGGCTAAGAAGATTGTAGAACTCGCAATTCCATTGGGAGAAAGGTGCCTGCAAGCAACTGAAGTGAAGAGAGTGAACTATGAAGACCTGCTGCATCAATGCCAACAGAAAGAGGGCATATCTGAGACTTCAAAGTGAAAGTTGTCTGCAGAGGCTTCATTCCACTTTGTGTATGGATAATGCAAAACAGGCGTTGACAGATGGCACCTAACTGAGGCCATTTGTGGAAGCAATTCAGATCTGTATTTAACATACTACACGTTTCCTTTTTTAATTCTAATTCAGCCTAAAAGAATTATGTTTGTATTGGTTTGTATTGAAACTTTACTTTTATGGAGCCAACAAAATCTTGTTCATTGATAATGATACATGTTATGTTGACACTTTGCACATATTTATTTTAACTAAATTAAATACACAAAATAGACACAATAATATAAATTACAGTAACACTCAGACGACAGTCTCGATAATGACAAAGTAGTTCCATCGCATGACAAAGTAGTTCCATCGCACTTATCTATCGCATGATTTCTAGATCCTGGTCGCATAACATGTTTACGATCTGTACGAGATTTGGAGACTCGATGCACATAACAACGTTCAGACGCTTAATGAAATCGCGTGGACCTTGAAGCATAAATCCCATTTTTCCTTTTACTTTATCAATTGAACTGTATGGATTAAGAATTATATTTTGCAACACTAATGTATTGTTATTTGTCAATACTGCACTTCACTATAAGACCACACACGAATCGTTTTTAATATATATATAAATATGTATATGTATAAGAGGGCATACTATATATACTGAAGTTATAAAGGTCCATGGAATTGTCAGAAGAAAGGCGAACAAAACAGTGTGCACGTACATCATGGTTATGTATATAAGTGAAGTGTACTTAATCTTATGAATAACAGCTTCGAGTGCGTATTGGCGCCGTACGCTTACTCCCCCTGCAACTTTAAATGTATTGGCACATACTCCTAACAATCAACCACACACAAAAACTATTTTCTATATTCCATATCAATGGCGTGTTTAATTCTACGTGATCATTTGTTTTTGGCAATCCGTCACCAGATATATCCGTTAGCTTCCTTGACACCAATGTTCTACAGAAATAAAAAGTTGTTTATTTATTGTATGCCGTTATCATATCACCGCGCGTTTATTTCAAAATATATGGATAAAGGACTATTGTCTGTAATGTATGTAAAGTTAAATGTGCTGATGATGAAAGGCACCTTCAAGTTTTGGAGGTGAATTAAACATGAGCCAATGCAACTTCCAAGGTTTAATTCATGTGCAAATGTCAATATTTTGCTTGAATCGACCCGATGTTACCTCTCATAAAAGTCCTCACGCGGATAATTATTTGTTAACTGCAAACCGGTCCATATGTTAAAAGTAATATAATTTCTGCGTGGAACTACATTGTCCAATTTTTAAACAAGAGCTTAAGATCGTTGTAATCAAGAAAATAATAGACCTGCCGCTTAACTTCGTTTACGTTTTTGACAAATTTCTGTTAAGAGCTCCTCCTCTGAAGTTGCACGTGCTCTGTTTTTTTATTCAGTGAAAACGTGATGGAGCCAGTGTTTATAGTTCGTGATTTAGTTTGACAAAAATTTATCTTAATTAGCCATGCAGGACATAATATCAATTAAGATGTTTTTGGACATCACTCACCGCGTAGATATGCCAACACGCGCCGGATGTACAGACGAACGAACAGTCCAGAAAGCAGTACAATTTGGAGAGACTCGCACACTAATAAACCAGCCTCGTTGCAATCGTCGATTTGCCGTTGTTTCATGTTTCACGTAAATAGTGTAAATAATTTAATGCAATCAATCATTCTGTCATGAAGATCTTTGATAACGTTATGAATGTACTTTTGAAGGGATTGAATTTCTTCTGCTTCTGCGTTAAAATAATGCTATGGTTGTCGGATACAGCTCATTTATGTTGCCACAAATGGCATTATTTGTCTCAATCGTCATTTCATTATTTTACCGAACACAGTCTGATATTTTTGTTGTGGTTTTAAATAATGTAGCAATATATATTTAAAGCGGTACTGTAATAAAACGGTGTATGCGCTGTAAAGGTCACAGATTAACGTGTTAGCAATCGACTTTTAAACAAATATCGTGTTTAAATGTAAACATTTGTTGTCCTTGTATAATTTTCTATACGGCATTGTACTTTCTTTGATTATTACCAAATATTAATTAGCAAACAGTTTGCAGCATTTTGCCCAGCTGCTTGAGTGAGGTAAAATAAAGACTACTATTTTAGTTTGATTCTAAATGTCTCAATTAGGGCTAGAAACCTGACTTGACACAATCTGTCATCACACAGTACATGTTTGCTGGTGAGCACTTAATGATAAGGTCAAAGTGACTAAACGGTACACAACTTTTGGTTTGGTGATAATCATCTTTAGCAAGATAATAAGTTATGCAACAAATTAATCATTGTATGGGATACGTTTATATTAGTTTAGTAACACAGCAAGGCGTCAAAAGGTGTATTTGAAGAATAATGGTAAAAAACGAAATATTTTCTATCATCACCGAACCAGGCAATAGTGTCACGGACAACGAGCGAAGGCGAGCTTTTTGAGCATGCACAAAACAAGCGCTGTAGCTCGGCGTTCTGATAAGAGCGCGGTGGGGTCGCCGTAAGGTCGCCATAGCAGCTCAGTAATGTCTCCTACAACGCCACAGGAGCTCCGCGGGCGCACACAGAGGTCGCAATGCGAACGCTGCGGTTGTCGGTGGCGCTTGCACGGAGATTGTACGGCGTTCTACGAATGTCACTGCGTCTCTACCGCGCTTATACGGCGCGTCTGCAGCACTTATACGGTGTGTTATTTATTTTACTGCGCTCTTACAGCGACTGTACGGAGCTGTCATGGCGATCATTGAGCTCCTAAGGCGCCCCTACCGCGTCCATGGACAAAAACGAACAAAATTGTTATAGGTAGTGCAAACGAACGCCTTCAACACGCTGCCAACGCAGTGTGAGCACAGTGAAAGGTCAGTGCACGCAGTGGAAGCGCCATGAGAGCGCAGACACTCGCCAACAAGACCTACGTAGGAACGAGATAGAACGCCATGGAAGCTCAATATCAATTTTTTCTTGCGATCTCACGGCACTCTGAAAAATTGAACAACGCCGTGCCAACGCAGTGGAAACGCGGTATAGTGTGACAGGGGTAATACCCCGCATACGTTTAACAAGACTGTTTGCCAACATAGTACGCGCGACAATTGTGTTTCTATAATTTTGCTTCGTCTGATATTTAATGTTTTTCAAAAAAGAAGATCTTTATGCAAATCAGTTTTCACCAATATGATCACAATTTAAATTGAACATCAAAGAAAAGAACCGTATAGCTTTCCCTTACACTGCTATAGTGTTTGCAATATAGTTTATAATAATGTATTTGCTGTCAAACTTAGCGAATCATAATCTTCGCGATTACATATAAAAAATCAAATATTACAATGTATTAAATTTTTTGGTGATCGCCTTTTGTCCGTCGTCCGTCGTGCGTCGTCAGCATTTACCTCGTTAACACTCTAGAGGCCACATTTATTGGCCAGTCTTCATGAAACTTGGTCTGACTAGTGGGGTTATTTACCCTCGGGACTTCGGTTGAAAACCATTGCCAGAGCACACTGCTTAACATATAAAACTCTGCTTGAATGAAAACTATAAAACATCCCTTCTTTTAAACGGTGTGACACATATAATCTTTGCAGTGTGGGTACGGTGCTTTATATAAAAATCTGTCTCAAAATATATCAGAAGTACATAGAAATACTGTATTTAAATGAATCTTTGTAAATAGTAAAAAGAAACAGTAATATATGCTTTAGAAACATATTTTTGTTTATTTATACAACATGTGTATAAACTTTTTAATTAAATATACAGCCTTTAACAGGAATGCGGTATCGTAGGAGCCTAATTTGCATACTGAACTTGACGCTCAAAACTGAAACTTGGTCAGAACGTTTGTCTCAATTATATCTCGGATCTGGGTCAGGTGGGGTCAAAAACTAGGTCACTAGGTCAAATAGAATAAAAAGTTTGGTAACACTCTAGAAGTCAAATTTTTTGCCCAATCTCCACGAAACTTGGTCAGATCATTTGTTTCAATGATATCTCGGCCGAGTTTGAAACTGCGCCACAAAAACGAGTTCAGTTTCAAATTGAAAATGCTTGTACGTTGTCAACGGTTACCTCTTTAACACCCTAGAGGCTACATTTATTGGCTAATCTTCATAAACCTTGGTCAGAACATTTGTAACAATGATGTATCCGCTGACTTCGAATCTGGGTCATGTGGGGTCGAAAACAAGGTCACTAGGTCAAATTGAAGAAAAAGCTTGTTAACACTGTATAAGTCACATTTTTTGCCAAATCGTCATAAAACTTGGTTACAACATTTGGTCTAATCATATCTCGACCGAATTCGAATCTGCTTCACGTGGGGTCAAAAACTAAGTCACTAGGTCAAACTAAAGCAAAATAGTGTAAACACTCTAGAAGTCACATGTTTTGCCCAATCTTCATAAAACTTGGTCATAACATTTTTCCTAATGATATCTCGGCCGAGTTAGAATCAGGATCATGTGGGGTCAAAAACTAGGTCACTAGGTTAAATTGAAAAAAAAGCTTTTTAACATTCTGGAAGTCACATTTTTTGCTCAATCTTCATCAAACTTGATCGGAACATTTGTCCCAATCATATCTCGGTCAAGTTTGAATCTGGGTCATGTGGGGTCAAAAACTAGGTAATTAGGTCAAATTGTAGAAAAAGCTTGTTAACACTCTAGAAGTGATATATTTTCGCCAAATGTTCATGAAGTTTTGTCAGAATGAAACATGAAACTTGCTTAGAACCTTTGCTCTTATCATATCTTGGCTGAGTTCGAAAATGGTTTCGCTACCTTGAAAAACATGGCCGCCAGGCCGCGGCAGTTTTCCTTATATGGCTAATGAAAAAGCTTGTTAACATTTTAGTAGTCACATTTTTTGCCAAATCAACAAGAAACTTGTTCAGAACCTTTGTTCTATGATATTTTTCCCTTACACTGCTATAGTGTTTGCAATATAGTTTATAATAATGTATTTGCTGTCAAACTTAGCGAATCATAATCTTCCGATTACATATAAAAAATCAAATATTACAATGTATTAAATTTTTTGGTGATCGCCTTTTGTCCGTCGTCCGTCGTGCGTCGTCAGCATTTACCTCGTTAACACTCTAGAGGCCACATTTATTGGCCAGTCTTCATGAAACTTGGTCTGACTGTTCTATGATATCTTGGCAGAGTTTGATAATGGTTCCACTCTGCCTCAAAACGTGGCCGTAATAGGCAGGGCAGTTTTCCTGATATGGGTAAAATGAAAACGTTAAAAAGCTTGTGAACACTCTAAAGGCCCATTTATTCCCCAATCTTCACGAAACTTGCTCAGATCCTTTGTTCCAATGATATCTCGACTGCACAGGCTAATCCGGGATGACACTTTATGCACATGCATTCAGTCCGGTTTTCCCAAGACGCGCCACATATCATTTCGAGTTTTCCTAGTGTAAACCCGGATAAATAGCTCTTATGAGATGAATTCACGTGGTTGTTTAAATAGTGGCAGCTAGAACTGCGATTACTTGCTCTTAATGCGTACGACATTCCCAAGACAACGACTCAAAGTGGTGTAGAAAGAGTCAACCCCCACCTTATTTAGCACAATTGAAATATTTTGCTTTATAAGTTTCTATCGTTGACTTAAATAAAGTTTCTAAAGACGTTTCAAATTTTATTATACGTTTCCCAAGAAGAGTAGGACAGTATCATTTATTATGCCACCAGTGCACAATTACGTTTAAGATATTGACCCAATATTTTTAAGCGTTATTATACCACTGACCGATAATACAAATTAACCCCGCCTACTTTCAGTAATATCATGTCCCTGACTAATAACACGTTGTAGCTCCACCCACATTAACGAATATCATGCTACTGTGTCACGTGCAAGGATTGTTTAATCCCGCCCACTTCTCGGAACTACTTTTTGTAGGCGTGGAATGTCACTTACGTGGTTAAAATGTACACAAAGAATAGATCTATAGAATGCCAACATTTTAATTCACAGAAATAAAATTTACTGGAACAAAAGATTTAAACATTATTCAATTAATAAGAATACATTTATTATGTCAAGCATTATGCAAAAACATGCAATAAAAAACATACAAAACATGTCAATAAAATCTGATATTTTTAAAAGCTGAAAAAGTTACAGATATCACAAAAATTGAAATTCATGAAAGAATTGGATGAAATTTTGTGGCTGTTTTTTTTTATCTATACTGAAAATTTGGCTAGGGATATGAAACCAAATCACTCAGACCATTAATTGTATCAACAAGTGAAAAGGAACTGAAAAGTCCCTAATTATTAATCAATTTCCATGGATATACCATTACATAAAATTCAGTGAAACCATTGCTGTAAGTTGCAGTGTACTGTAAGTGTAAGTCTTACCAAGGAAGAAGCTACTATAATAATTTATTTTGTGCCGATTTAATACAAATGCAATGTTTTAGAAAAATGCTATTAATAACAGTTATTTTAAATAGACAATTAAATTAAAATGTTTTAATCATAAGAAAGCAAACAAATACTAGACTCTAGCCAGGTAACAACAATTATTTTGTTTGAAATGAAGGGTGAAAAAATATATATATAATACCAAAAGTAAAAAAAAAACAAGCATGCTGTTCAAGAAATTATGGTCAATTTAATAAAAATGAACTCTTTATTAGAAATTCAAATAAATACTTGCCATTATAATTTGTATCACAGCAAATCAATTTATTTCTAAATGAAATGTCAAATGTAAATAAAAACAGCTTTAAAAGTTATAAACAATAGGTTTAGTTAAATAACATGCAGAAAAGTCAATGTGTTATAATTTAAAACATGAAATAGGGAAATAGAATCTACATGAGAAAGAGAAAATTGGTAAATGATGTAAAACCATTTGATGAATATGAAACTGAAAAAAAAATAGATCTAATTATGATGGTCAACTAGGAATTCTTCAATTTAAAGTCATAACAACTAGTTAATTGCAGTTTGGAACTCATAGACAAGATAATCTGCCTTTTGATAGAGTAACACATATCCACTAGCTATACATAGTGACTAGAAAATGTCACATCAACAATTATTACTCTCTGTCTGTTGCAACAACTTTCAGTGGCTGTGAACCTGAAAATATTAAAGAAATTCTGACACCTTTTGAAAATACGGTAACTCACAATAACATAAGCAACACAGCATATGTTAATAAATGACTAAATTAATTCAATACATATTTAAATATAGGCACCAATGGCTCTAAAATAAGGCAAAAAAGAAGGCAAAAGATTATAATTTGACTTTTATTTGTGCACTCGAAGATGGTATTACCAGGGAACTTACCAATTGCTCGCTCTGCCAGAAAGGACGTGATACAGAAGCTTTATGGTACCCGTTGCTGTCCCACCAATATAATGCAGCTTTAATACGAGCCCACATCGCAAACACGACAGGCTGCATCTCTGATTCCTGCAGACTGCAGTTGCGTTTTCCACCCAGTTTGACATCACACTTGGGGGACAGTTTTTCAGAGCAATCGTCCACCTCTCAACTTTGAACGCATTATGAACTGATGGAAAAGTTGATTAACGACGCACTTTGATAATAAATCCACTGGTTGTTTTACTTTTAAATTTGTTTCGTTGTTGAATATTCACATTACACACGTACTGCAAACAGTTGAAAAGTAATCGTTATGTCGACTGCAGTCTTCTTCTTGTGTGTGTTTTAATAGATAAAATGACGTACATGTATTTATATCATGTTCAATGTTCCAATAAGTAGCAATTTCTCATTTCAATTCTTGGTTCATTGGTTAAATGTGTTTTAAAATGTTAAATTGTTGATGATTTTATAAAGAACTATTTGTTATGCGTAACTATGCATTGACGCTAGTAGACGCCGTCAGGCTGTCTCATTTGCAGATTGTTTGTACTGTAAATTGCTAAATGTTTGCGATTTAATTAGTTTAATGTATTTTATTAATTATAAAAAACTATATTTGCAAAACGTGGCATAATAAATAGAATATAGCGGCAAGCCTCGCCTTTGTCATAATCTATATCGGACTCGTCTAATATCACATGATATCAAAAGTCACCAACCATATATTCTATATATAAAAAGTTTAGATGACAAAAGTTATGAGGGTCTCGTGATAAGTAGATATGGAGTTTCAAGAAATGACATTTTAGGGGTGTGTAGGAATTTCTATCAATCTTTCAATGACGCAAATCCACAATTGCGGGTAACATATATATATGGATTGAATATCTTTTTGATTTTCACTTAATTCAACATGCTAAGTCCTTTTTGATGACAAGCAGTCAGTTACTAGCCCAGTACGAAGTGGGACAGCAGAACACAATACAGCGATCACAAAGAGACATCATGTCACATATACTTTGGGCTAACTGCACTATTTTCTTTTCCAATGAAATGCACGCTATGTTTTAAGTTGCAATGGATTTTGACGTCCGTAACACCCAATATACCGTGTAAAACAACAAGGCGTAGTTTAACACTTAGCTCAAAACATCGTCTAGCTTAAGACTAAACACTTTAACATTTTATGTCAATGTGGGTTTTATATCCTGCAGATGCAGCTGGAGTTTTTCACATTGTTAGGATTCTGATGTCAATTGATGTGGAAATCACCAGAGCATTAATGAGCAACATCACCCATAGCACCTTCAGTCGTAAGAAATAAGTATACTCAGTAATAAACAAGATTAAATTCGAATTTGAAGTTCTAACCAAAATATGAACTCATTATTATATACACTCCTATGGTAGGAGAACACCGTATATGTATAGCAATTCACATATTTACAAAAGTAATATTATAGCTACATAGTACTTAGTTATGTAGCCAAGCGTTGTATTCTTGTTTAAGCTTTTCACATTACAAATAACATTCTTGCGAAAACTGTGTCAGGGCTCTGCCAAACATCAAGATTAGATGTAGTTCAGATTAAAGCAACGTTGCAAAAATCGACTATCTCTTATTTAGTGCAATGCACTTCTTGATGCAGAGTTTTGAATGTAATACAAATGGTGCAATATTTCAAAATCCAAGAAAACAAAACTCGCTTATTTCAACATGCGATGCTAAAAAAAGAAAACACAATCAGATAAAAGAGGAAGAAACAGGTTTGGTGGTCTGAAGTTGTTTTCTAGAAAAACACCATAGTTCATTTTAAAAATAAGCACGTATCACATGGTTTAGAAATTTGAAGGTTTTAATCTTATAGGATAAGCAAACCTAACAAATTGCCAGCCGAAGCTAATTTGATAATTGAAGTTTCATTAAAACAAACAGGCATGTTTAGAAAAACAAGTTTCGCGTTTGGCATCGTCTTTTGAAACATTACAATAAATATTTATGCATTCAATATAATCTATAATTAAAAAAAAATTGCATCTTGATTCCTTAGATATATTAATGTTCAGCATGCGGGCATTTAATTTTAAGCATATGTTTTTACATTAATATAACTAATCAATTTTGGTGAACATTCATACAATTCATTTTTAGTTAAAACACTTAAGAATATTTTCTTTTGATCGTCATATTTGATATTTGTCAACAATTAAACGGAGCCATGTAGAGGTATAGTTATTAAAACAAAGAAAGACGCCATGTTCGTAAGCAATTAAAGGGATACATAAATTGTACTGTGAATCATTGACCAATAAACTATAATGTAGATTACATACAATATCGTCTCGTGCTAAGGGCACTAAGATGCGATTTAGTATAATCCCATTGCAATTTGAATTCTGGGCACCGTTCTATGACCACGAGATGGTTAATTTTTTTTTTCATATCACATTGTAAACTGACATATGTGCTCTAACCGTTTATAAATCACATTGACACGGTTTATATCATGTCGAATCTGATTCGGTGTCACTTGTAGAGCATTGATGTTGCATTGGCCATGTCAAGGCCGCGACCAAGTTACAATCAATAAATAAAATATAAATTTTATATTTATAAATGTTTCCAGCTTTTTCGTGGTATATAATCAGTTCAGTTTGTAGGCACTTCGTCCTCTCTCTTGTCTCGTGCCTTGAAAAAAGAACCACCTTTATCTTTAGAAAAATAAACTCAACCGCAGATGAAAATATGACATTCTCAACTTTTAACAAACTGTTTCTTACGAATATGCTCCGGCGTTTTTACTAGAACTGTGTGGTCTGTGTTTCATCCAAGAGGAAGACAATACACATTGGACCAAAAACATTGGGTTTATATGATACGACACGCAATTGCATGAATTGGCCAAATCCACTACTACTACTACTACTACTACTATTACTACTACTACTAGGCAAGGAAGTATCTGCGCGCCGTTCTATTACAACGTGTACGTCAACGCTCTTCTGGACGAACTGCAAGCCTCCCAACACGGACTACGGATCGGCGACCTTAAGCTAAGCTCTCCAACCCAAGCGGACGATATTGTCCTACTATCCACCTCCCGTCGTGGCTTAAATGAGCTGCTGAACATTTGCTACAGATATGCGAATACTTGGCGCTACCTGTATAATCCATCAAAATGTGCAGCTTCAGT